>JAQISU010000480.1:0-120055 GCA_029339505.1 Unio delphinus
GCCAATGCGGCGCCGATCGCGCGGCTGGCCCGCTCATGGTCGTACGTCGTCATCAATCACTCATCGGAAGCACGAACGACGGGGTGATGGTCTGCGGTTCACTGGTGCGGCGCACCGCGGTGCCGGCGACGTAGAACTCGACGGTGTGATGGCCCCCAGGGCGTAGTTCGAGATGGCGAAATGCACGCCCACGACGCCGTTTGCACCATCGCGCTCGCCTCGCTCCCCATCCGCGACATGGCCAGCTCGCGGGCCTGGTAGCTGCCCTGCGTCCACTGCGGCATCTCGGCGTTGCGCCCCACTTGGCTGAGGGTGCGCAGAAAACCTTGCACGGCAATGTGAAACACGCAGTTGCCCATCACGAACGCGACCGGTGCGAATCCGGAGCGAAGCAGGGTGGTCAGATCCTGGCCGGACAGGTGGCTGCTGAATGCCTGCCCGTTGGGCCGACGGAATGCTCCCGGCTTGGGGACGTATTTCACGGCGGTGCCGACCGCGATGAATTCCAGATGCTCGCCCTCGCCTTGGTGACGCCAATCCAGCCGAACCCCGACCACTCCGTCGGCGCCCAGCGCGTCGGCCTCGGCCTGCATCCGCGACATCGCATTCCAACGCGCCCGGTAAGTCGCGTCGGTCAGCACGGGCAGCTCCGATTGCTGCCGGATTCCGGTGAACTGGTAGCCGACGTGGTAGACGGAAACGCCCATCACGAGTTCCATCGGTTCGAATCCGGCGCCATGCAGCAGGGCGAATTCGTTGATCGAAAGATCAGACGTCCATAGCTTGCCGGCGTGCGAGAGACGTTCGCTGGCCACGGGGGTCGAGCTGGTTCGGTTCCATTGTCAAAGGCCCTCCTGCGGTTCGCAGCCAGCGTAGGCCGCAGTGCCTTCGAACAAACGCATAACATGCGATTATGCGCTCGCGCGCTCACGCATCCGGCGGGTAGTTGTCGTCGGACGCGGTGTCCGGGTTGGTGTCGGGGCACTCGAGGAGCTCCTTGAGCGCGTCGGGGAATGCGTCGGCCATGCCCCACAGGTCGGGCAGCAGATCCGGGCAGCCGATCAGGCCGATGCCAGTTCCCCGTTGAGCGACATCACGGTGATGTTGAGCCCGGCGTCGCCGATGATCGGGCCGAGCGGATACATCGTGTCGACACGGCAACCGAGGAAGTACAGCTGTTCCCGCGGGCCCGGCACATTCGACAGGATCAGGTTGTAGGCGCTGCGGTTGATCGGAATGCGCGGCAGCAGGCGCATCGCCGCGCCGAACATCGTCGGGCCGCCGAACTGCGTCCAGTCGTGCAGCAGCGTCGGACCCAGCGCCGCAGTGTGCTCCTTGGCGGCGCTGTTTCCGGCGGCGATAACGCGGATACGCTCGGCCGGATCGCTGATTTGGCTTTCCACCCGGCAGAACATCCAGGTGGTCTGATTGCGCCCGGGACGGTCGGACTTGCCGTGCACCGACAGGGGCACGGTGGCCACCAGCGGGTTATCGGGCAGCTCACCGCGTTCCAACAGGAAGCGCCGCAACACTCCGGCGCACAGCGCGACGACGACGTCGTTGACGGTCACCCCGAAGCGTTCCTTGACGCGCTTGACGTCGCGCATATCCAGCTGCGTGTAGGCGATGTTGCGGTACCGCGTCACGGAACCGTTCAGTGGCGACGGCGGCGCCGAGAACGGCGCGGCCATCGTGCGGCCGTCGCGTGCCCGCAGCACCGTCTGCGCCAACGTCAGGATCGTCGCGGGCACCACCGTCGCCAACCGCAACGGACGGCGGGGCAACGCCCATCAGTCCCTTCACCCGCGATCTCCAACGGGTTGCCGCCACCCGCGCCGCTGACCGCCTGCGGTGCCGGCGCATCGGGTTCCGAGCTGCACAGGTGGGCCAGCAGGTTGGCGCCCGCGACGCCGTCGACGAGCGCGTGGTGAACCTTGAGCATCATCACGACGGAGTCGGTGTTGGCGCCGCCCTGCAGGACCCACATCTCCCAGAGCGGTCGATCCCGGTCGAGCGGCAGCCCGGCGATGTATCCACAGATCTCGGCCAGCTCGCGGCGACCCCCGGGCGCCGGCACACCGATGTGTTGCAGGTGGCGTTCCAGCTGAAAATTCTCGTCGTACCACCCACACCGGGTGGTCCAGATTGAGCTGGTTGTCGGCCAGCTTCATCCGGAATTCCGGCACCGCCGCCACGCTCTTGGCCAGCGCCGAGCGAAATTTGCCGTAGGAGTATCCCCCCGGCATTGTCGACGTGTCCAGCTCCAGCACGCAGCACACGTTCAGTGGTTGTGTTGGCGTCTCCAAGTAGAGGAAAAACGCATCAAGCCCGCTCAGTCGTTCCATAGCCGCCCGCTCGACTAGTGACTTCGTATACCCCCCGGCGCCTAGCAGTCTAGGTAGCTGACCAGTGGTCAGCTACTCCGAGAGAAGGCGAACTCGGTTAAATTTTGAAGACATACCGCCGCGGTATTCACCTCGACGCGCAGGCGACCGTGCCGAACCCCTGGATGAACCGATCACGGTTGGGTCTCGTTAACCGGGTAACCAGCGCCCTGGGCGCCGTGCGGTTAGCGGCAGACACGCGCTGACTACATGCGGACTCGCAGGAGGGATCATGTTCAGACGAGTCGACCCCAGCAATGGCCCCAAGCACAAGCTGCTGACCATCGAATTGCGTGATGTGGTGCGCGAATACCAGATTGGCGGACAAAACGTTCGCGCGCTCGACGAGATCAGCCTGCGCCTCGAGGGCGGGCAGTTCGTCTCGATGGTCGGGCCGTCCGGTGCCGGCAAGAGCACCCTGCTGCATTTGCTCGGTGCGCTGGACTCCCCCGATTCAGGGTCGATCGAATTCGACGGGGACGAGATCGGCCGGCTCAATGACCGGCAGCAGTCGCAGTTTCGCCATCATCGCGTCGGCTTCATCTTCCAGTTCTTCAACCTCTTACCGACGTTGTCCGCGTGGGAGAACGTCGCGGTTGCCCAAGCTGCTCGACGGCGTGCGGCCTCGGCAAGGCCAAACCGGACGCGATCCGGCTGCTGGAGCGGGTGGGGCTGGGACACCGCACCGAGCACCGGCCGGCCGAACTCTCCGGCGGTCAGATGCAGCGCGTCGCGGTGGCACGGGCGTTGATGATGGACCCACCGTGATCCTGGCCGACGAACCCCACCGGAAACCTCGACTCCAGCACGGGCGCTTCGATATTGACGCTGCTCGGCGATGTCGCGCACGAAGCCGGACGCGGCCGCCTGGTGGTGATGGTGACGCACAACCCGGAAGCCGCCGAGGCGACCGATCGGGTGATCATGCTGCAGGACGGGCGGATCGTGTCCAACGAACGATCGGCGGTCCTGGTGTGAGGGCCGGGTTCCGCGATCGGCGCCACCGCGAGCCGGCTGCGGGTGTTCAGCCTGCGCGAACTCGCCGTGCACCGGCGGGCGCACGTTCGCATCGATCGCCGTAATGGCGGTCTCCGCAATGTATTTGGTAGCGGTATTCGGCATCTTCGGATCGATCACCGGGTCGGTCAATCGGCTCAGCGACGGGATCGCCGGCATCGCCTCGCTGGAGGTCTCCGGGATCACCGACGCGGGCTTTCCCGACGCGATCGCCGCCGACGTCGCCGCGGTTCCCGGGGTGGCGACCGCCGCGCCGATGATCCGGACATCGGTGTCCACTTCGTCGGGGCCGGTGCTGCTGTTCGGCGCCGACGATCGGCTCGCGGCGTTGGGCGGTGCGCTCAAGGACTCGTTGAAAAGCGCCGTACCAGAACAGAAAACCGGTGCGCCGGATCAGCCGGCGAATCCGCCCGGGCCCGCCAACGGGGTCCGCGTCGGGCCGGGAGTCGGTCGCATCAAGGGCGAGACGTTCCAGCTCGGCTCGGCTTCGGTGACGGTGACCGAGGTGCTCGGCCGGCAAGGAGGTGGCGGCTCTCAACGGCGGCCACTATGTTCTTGCGGCCACTTGCGTTGGCGCAGAACGTTACCGGCCGCCAGGGTCAGCTCGACTCGATCCTGATCACAATCAAGCCCGGCGCCGATCTGGGGCAGGTTCGCTCCGCGGTGAACGCAGCGGTCAATGGCCGCGCCATCGTCGCCGACCCGAGTATGAGGGCGACTCGGGCCGGCGACGGTGTCAAGCTGATGAACTACATGGCCCTGATGGGTGCGATGGTGGGCGTTGATGGTCGGCGCCCTTCCTGATCTACACCACGATGACGATGGCCATCACCCCAGCGCCGGCCCGGTCATCTCGATGCTGCGCGCGATCGGCGGCCGGCGCACCGTCATCGTCCGCGACATGCTCGCGGAGGCCGCGATTCTCGGGGTGATCGGCGGCGGGATCGGGTCGGCCATCGGAATCCCTGATGGGCCGCCTCGCGATTGGCCGGCTGCCACCGGCCATGACGCAAGGCCTCGAGGCCCGGATCGAATACTGGCTGCCCAACTACGCGATACCGATCGCCATCGCCACGACCGCGCTGACCAGCCGTGGTGGCTTCGGCGATGGCCGCCCGGCAGGTGTACAAGGTCGCACCGATCGAAGCGTTGGCACCCGTCGGGGGTGTCGGCCGCCGACCGGGTCCCGCGCTGGCTGCGGGTCGGGATGCGGGGGTCGGCGCAGTTGTGGCCTTCGCGGTGTCGATCGCGGTCGTGATCACCCAGCGCGGCGTCTTGGCTTTCATCGCGATGTCGGCCGTGTTCTCCGCGGAGATCGCACTCGGCTTCGCGCTCACCATGCCGATCGTCAACGCCGCGGCCGCAACCGCGCGAATATTCGGCACCGTCGGCGCCCTGGCCGCGGCGACCATCCAGCGCGCACCGCGCCGAGTCTGGGCGACGGTGATGACGGTGGTGATCGCGGTCGTCACGACCGTCACGATCACCGGCACCAACAACGACATGATCCGCTCCGCGCGGGGGCATCTTCGCCTCGGTGGTGGACACCCCGGTCCTGGGTGAGCGCGAATCCGCCGGATACCTACCCCACTGATGCTCTGCCGCAGGGGCTTTCCGACAAGCTGGGCCGCCGTGCCGGGCGTCGCGCATGTCACCGAGGGGCGCGTACGGATTCGCCGAAGTCGGGGGCACCCGGGTGATGCTCGACGGGTTCTCCGCCGGGACCGCCGATCCGCTGTACCGGGCGCTCGACCGACAGGGTGCGCGACGACGTGCTGGCCGGGTCGCGGGGTCGTGCTCTCCCAGAATCTGGGGCAAGGACCCTGCACGTCGGGGTCGGCGACCAGCTTACGCATCCAGACCCCGCACGGCGTGCAGCAGGCGCCGGGTGCTGGCCCTGGTGCCGTACTTCTCGACGGTGATCGGCACCCTCGGCATGAGCCTGGATCAAATGCGGTCGTGGTTCGACCGTCCCGGTCGCGACGGACGCTGCAGATCGCCGCGGCCCCGGGCGTGGATCCGCATCGGCTGCTGACCGATGTCCGTGCGGCGGTGCCGGCACCCAACTACGTCTACGACGGCAACTCCGAGCTCGTGGGGCTCGAAGCGCCGATGCATCAGAGCATGTTCATCGCCAATGCCGTGTGGATCATCGTCCGTGCTGGTGGCCGCGGTCGCGCTGCTCAACACGTTGACGCTGTCCGTGCTGGAACGGCGCCGCGAAATCGGGGTGCTACGGCGCGATGGGGTCCAGCCGCCGGTTCACCCTGCGGATGGTGCTGGCCGAGGCGGCCGGAATCGGTTTTGTGGGCGGCGTTTTGGGGCTGCTCTTCGGGTGCGCGGACCAGTGGCTGTTCAGCCTGGTCAGCGGCGACATGATTGAATTTCCACGTCACCTTCCACCCCAGCTGGATGGCGCTTGCGTTTACCCTGGGCGCGCTGGGCGATCAGCCTGCTCGGCTCGGTGCCGCCGGCCCGCAGCGCGGCCCGCCTGAACATCATCGAAGCGGTCGGCATCGAGTAAGAGCTACTCGATCAGGGTGGCGAACCCTTGCAGGTGGGGTTTGCAGGGAAACGGCACCGGGGTGCGCGGGATGCTGCGCAATCCCGAGGTGTCGAACCCGGCCGCCGCGATCGACTCGACGGTTCGCCGGTTCGGTTCACAACCCGCGGCCAACCACGACCAGGCTTGGCGACCAGGTCCTGCCATCGGCCCATCAGCCCTCTCCGCGCACGTGCTCGAGCACGACCAGGCGCCCGCCCGGCACCAGCACCCGCCGGATCTCCGCCAGCGTCACGGCGACGTCGTCGACCGAGCACAACACCAACCCGATGTGCACCGAGTCGAAACTGTTGTCGTCGAACGGTATTGACTCGCCGGTCCCCCTCGACGATATCGGCGGTGATCTCGTGGCGAATCGCCAGATGGGACCGCCATCTGCCGGAATGCGGCCACCGGCTCCACCGCCGAGATCGACGTCACCGCGGGCGGGACGAATTTCATGTCGGTCCCCGGTTCCCAGACCGACCATCAGCAGCCGGCCGGTCGCGTGCGCGATCGCGTCTCGGCGATACCGGTTGTAGAAAAGGCGATCGAAAACCGGCTGGCCCGAACCGATATATGTAGGGAAACAACGGATTACCGGGCGTTATCGGCTACCTAGGTCCATTCGAAAAGGCGGATACTCGTCACGCATCAACGATACATACACCGCCACCCGGTAGCGCCACCGAACGATGCCCATCAGCAGATCGAAGATGCCCCGCGGGATCGTCCCGGTGCACAACAGGGCCACCGCGGAGATCACACACAGCACCTGCAGCGGCGCCTCCAGCGCCAGCACACCAGTAATCTGTGGGATTCCCAACAGCCATGTCTTCACCAGGACAGTCCAATTCGTCAGGTGCTCGGGATATTCGACGTCGAGCTCGCCGGATAGTCGGGCCGGGCGGCCAGCGTGAAGGCGGGATATCTGTCGGTGCTGTTCATCGGGAACCGGTAGTTCATCACGCGCCAGGACCAGCGCAGCACGCCGACATTGAAGTCGAAGATCGGGCGTGGATAGCGTCCGGTGAATAGGATCGCGACACCGGCCACGATTGTCAGAATCGGATACACGAGATAGAGAAGAATCAGGATCGGATAGTGCGGCACCGCCAGCACACACACTTGACGAGCCCAGAGCCAGCGGGACGGGGAATCGAAATCGCCACGCACGCGGACGATCTCGGCCGGCGCGTGGGCCGATTCCCTCTCGACGACTCTGGTTCCGGTCATCACGTCGCAGGGGTTGGTGCCGCGAGATCGCGATCGATCTGCGCGGCGATCCGCGGGTGGCTGGTCATCCGGACGAACTCGGTCAATATCCAGGTGTGCAGTCGATCCGGCATCAATGCCGCCGGCCGCAGCACAGACTCGCTGTGCGAGGACCTGCAGCGACGCGACCCGGGACACCGCGCTCACCTGACGTCCTCCGGGTCTTCTCGGTACGAGCGCAGCGCACCCGAAAGCTGGGCCCGGCCGCTGCCCGAGTCGAGACCCGCGATCGTCTTGCACAACACCATCGTGTCGAGCAGCGCCTGATTCGTTCCCTGCGCGAACGTGGGCGGCATCGTGTGCGCGGCATCGCCGAGCAAGGTCACCGGCCCGGCGCTCAACGGCGCGGGCACCGGATGCTGGAAATGCGGGTAGGGCGACTGGGCCAAATCTTCGTCGGTCAGTCTCGCGAGCACCAGATCGACCGACTCCGACCAGCCGGCGAAGGTCCGTCGGATCGCTTCGATCGGGCGACGCGGCCGAATGAAATCGTGGGACCACGGCAGGTCGAACCCACCACTGCACGCACCCGCCGCCGGCCGGCCAGACGCCGGTGTTCCCGGCAGCGCCGATGATCAGATGAGCGGTCTCCCGGTCGACGATCTCGGGAAGGCTCACCAGGCCCTGCCAGCTGCACCAGCCGGTCGGCTGGGCGGCCGGCGCGCCGGACCACATCCCGGATCACCGAATGCAGACCGTCCGCACCGATCAGCAGGTCGCCTTCGACCACGCTGCCGTCCTCGAAGCCGACCGCGACGCCGTCGGGCATCGTGATGACCTGGGCGGCGCGCGTGTTGCATCGGATGCGGTCGGTCGGGAAGTCCGCGAGCAGGCGTTCCAGCAGAACCCGGCGGGGAACCATCCGAACGGGCCGCCCCCAGCCGCTTCACCATCGCGTCCACGTCCACCGTGGCGATCCGGTGGCCCTTCGACGTACGTAGGCCGCACGGAGGACAGCGGTTGACCCGCGCCATCCATGTCGACACCCAGCTGCCGCAGCACCGTCTCGCCGTTGACCAGATGGTGATCGCACCGCCGCCCGCCCGCGTATCGGCGCGCTGATCGAAGACGGTGACGTCGTGGCCGTCCCGGAGCAATCCGCGGGCAACCGAAATACCGCTGACTCCCGCACCGATCACCAAGACCCGGAGTGGCCGCCCCGATCGCGCCTTCGACGATGGTAAACAGCTGATATGACTGCTGGCGCTCGTGCGATCACGCTGTTCCATCCGCCCTCTGATCCTGCGCGATTCGGCCAGTGGGTGGTCGGCTATCTTGCTTCGGCTCGTCACTCTCCTGGACACGTAAGTGCGCGCGAATCGGTTCAAGGCAACAGGCCGCTCGATTGGGCTGTCGAGGTCGCCTTCCGCGATGCCGATGTGCTCGACGCTTGGCTGGACGGCCCTGAGCGCCAAGCCGTTCTGCGCGAAGGCGAGGCGCAGGGCTGGTGGCGGTGCGCGTCCGATCTGGTCCTGACGCGGGATGACCCGCCGCCTGCCGACGTCGGTGTCTTCCTGCACAGCGTCGCGCCCGGTAAAGAAGCCGAATTCGTCGCCACCCAAAGCGAACTCACACGCAGCATCTTCGCATTTCCCGGATACGAAGGCACAGCGCTCTTTCCGGCCGATTCGTCTGGACAACAATGGATGTCGGTGCTCCGGTTCCGCCGTGCGGATCAGCTGACGAACTGGATGCGCTCGCGAGAACGCCAAGACGCGCTGCCGCGACTGCGCGGCGGATTGACCCGCGATTTCGCCGAATTGACCCGCAGCGCACCGTTCGGCTCGACGATTCGAGTTGCCGACGGGCAGACCAGGATTACGCCGGCCTGGAAGACGGCGATGCTGGTGCTGCTCTGCCTGTACCCCACCGTGATGCTGCTGTCGAAATCGCTCTCGCCGGCGCTGGCCAAGCTGGGGGTGAGCCCGTCGGTGTCGGTCTTCGCCGGCAATGTCGTCAGCATCGTTGCGCTGCAATGGGTCTTGGTTCCGACCGTGTCACGGCCGTTCCGGCGCTGGCTCGACCCGATCGACGGAGCGCCGACTCGGATCACCGCCGCCGGCGCGGCCGCGATAGCGGCGGCCTACGCCGCACTGATCGCGCTTTTCACACTGGTGGGCTAGCCGCGCGCACCAATCATCTTGTGCAGGTCGTCGATTCCCCACGGAGCGGCGTCGTGGTGGTCGCGGTACGCCAGCAGGGACGGCGTCGGACGGTCGAAGCGTCCGACGAAACCGCCTGCAGCAACCAGGATCTGACCCGTGACGTCGCGCGCCAGGTCGCTGGCGAGATAGGCGTAGAGCGGGGCGACGAACGCGGGCGGAGCACTGTCCAGCGACGCTTGCTTGGTCACGTCGTCCAGCAAGCCGCGGTGATGCAAATCCTCGATGTGCTTTTCGTACTCGGATCCGGTGGAAAGCCGAGTGCGCGCGCCCGGGCACACCACGTTGGCCCGCACGCCTTTGTCCTTGAGCTCCGCGGCGATGGCCACCGTCAAGCCGTTGACGGCGCCCTTGCCAGCGGGGTAGCCGGTGCCGCCGTAATCGCCCAGAAAAGCCACCGAGCTGGTGTTGACGATCGTTCCGTGCCCCTGCGCGACCATGGCGCGTGCGGCGACCCGGCAGGTGTGAAACACCGTGCCGACATGGGCACCGATCAGCCGATCGAATTCCTCGGGCGTGATGTCCAGGATCGACGAGCCGGGCGGTTCGGCAATCCCGGCGCAGTTGATCAGGATGTCGAAGCGCCCGAAGGTGTCGCGGCACGTGTCCACCAGCGCGGTGGCGACGGTCTCGTCGTCCGCGGCCCCGACCACCGCGGTGGCTCGACCTCCCGCTGCCGTGACCGCCGCGACGGTCTCCGTCACGGCATCCCCATCACGGCCGTTGACCACGACGGCGGCACCCAGTTCTCCCAGCAGTTCGACGACCGCACGGCCGATCCCGCGGCTTCCGCCGGACACCACCGCGGCGCGCCCGGCCAGTAGGTTTTCACCGCTCGTCGGAATCGACATTTGCCGAACAGTACGCGTTTGCCGTTGACCAGCGATTTCCGGGTCGAGAGCGCCCGAGGGCGATTGCCCGGCGGCGCGCAATCGCGACCAATCACCGATCCATGCCCGGGGGGCGTAGTATCGGAGTTCGAGTCTGTCTGGACACGTCGCCGTTTAGCTAAAAGCGGTCAGTCAGCCGTACGGCTGTTGGACTGTCGCTCCGGTGCTGAGGAATCTCCGGGTCGCCCCTCCTGTGGTGGCGTACGCCCTCTGAACAACTACTGATCCATGCCGACGGATTGGGCGCAGTGCAGTGCCGCGCGCACGCCTGCGATGCCTCGCCGCCCGCGACCTCAAGGGGATGTGTCGCAATGCAAATTCATTGGTGCGCAGATGGTTTCGCCAGACGCCCGATCGGGCCCGGGGGTCACGCAGATGACCGAAGCCCTGGCTCCGCCCCGGCCTACCCGGCCGGCCACCACGCGCAAGGACGATTCCTACGACGACGTCGTCGACATGTTCCTGGCACTGAACGCCATGTCCGCCGAATCGCACGAGTATTGCCGTCAGCGCGAATGCATTGTGCGCCGGTGCCTTCCGCTGGCCGACCACGTGGCACGCCACTTCGCGCGCCGCGGTGAGGGTTTGGACGACCTGACCCAGGTCGCGCGCCTGGGGCTGATGAATGCCATCAACCGGTTCGACCCCGAAAAAGGGCCCAGTTTCATCGGGTTCGCGATTCCCACCATGATGGGCGAGGTCCGGCGGCATTTCCGCGACTACAGCTGGGGCATGCGGGTGCCTCGTCGGCTGCGCGAGCTGCATGTCCAAATCATCAGGGCAACAGCGGATTTGGTACAGAAGCTGGGCCGGGCTCCAACCGCCCGCGAGCTGTCCGAAGAGCTCGGTGTCGCGCACGACGAGGTGGTCGAATGCCTGGTGGCCGGCGATGCCTACCAGCTGGAATCCCTGGACGCACCGGTGGGTGCCGACAACTCCGGCCGGACCCGGCTGGTGGCCGACGCGGTCGGTGCCATCGATCCGCAGATCGACCACATCACCAACCGCGAGGCGGTGCGCTCCCTGATAGCCGATCTTCCGGAGCGCGATCGCGAGGTTCTGCATATGCGGTTCTTCGAATCGATGACGCAGAGCCAGATCGCGAAGCGAATCGGGGTGTCCCAGATGCAGGTGTCGCGCATCCTGGCGAATACCTTGACCTCCCTGCGTGACCAGCTGGAATAACCGCCGCTCCTTGGTGCCCGGCCGGCCGACGACACGCGCACTGTACTGTGCGTTTGGGGTGAATTCGACTCCATTGCCAGATCGAGCCTGGAAGGAGCACGAAGCGATGAGGCTTTCACGACCGGTGGTCACGGGGGTGGCTGCGGCGACAGCGCTGGCGTTGACCGTGGCCGGCTGCGGCGGCAATCAGAAGCCATCGCCGACGAGCTCGGGATCGGCCACCTCATCGAGCAGCAAGACCAGTGCCGCGCCGACCTCTTCGGCTTCCACGGCGCCCGGCGCCGACTACACCGGCTGGTTGATCCAGGTGACCGATATCGATGCGCCGGTACCCTTCACGGGCACGCCGCCGACGAGCAACCCGAACGGCCAGCCCGGCGCCGCGATCACCTTCAACACCCAAGACAACAGCCACACCATCAAAGACACCATCCAGGTGTTGGCGGACCCCGGTGCGGCGACGGGCGCGTTGAATGCGGCGAAGACGGCCCAGGGTGGCGCGATCAAGCATCCGTCCACCGAAGCGGTGAAGATCGGCACGGACGGAGCGGTGGTGTCCGGCAACTCGCCCGACGGCTCCAAGGGCGTCGCGGTGTTGATGTTCACCGAGGGCAAGGCCTTCGTCACGATCGAATTCGACGGCCCGCCTGACACGCTGCCGCCGCCGGAGTTCATCAACGACATCGGCCAAAAGCAGGACGCGGCAGTGAAGAAGGGCCTCGGCGGCTGAGTCAGGGTCGCCGCTGATTCACCCGAAAACCTCACGACGCCAACGCCAATCAACAACCCTAACGGCGCGCCGGGCGACTAAGCACCGACGCTGCGGCGCCGCCGCGCGCGACACGCATTAAATAAATGGCTTGATTTAATCGGGCGCGCAGTGTTCACTGAGGCGGTGAAAGCCGAGCGGACTGCGCGCTCCGACCGGTCGATGGGTACCCGAGAGGCGATCCTGTCGGCCGCCGAATGGTTGTTTGCCGAACGCGGAATGTACGCCGTGTCCAACCGGCAGATCAGCGAGGCGGCCGGGCAGGGCAACAACGCCGCGGCTTGCTACCACTTCGGTACCCGGACCGAACTGTTGCGCGCGATCGAAAGCAAGCACCGGGAGCCGATCGAAGCACTCCGGTCACAGATGTTGGACGACATCGGCGATTCGACCGAGTTGCGGGACTGGGTGAGCACCCTGGTGCGGCCCCTCACCGATCATCTGGCCGCACTGGGCACGCCCAGCTGGTACGCCCGATTCGCGGCACAAGCGATGGCCGACCCCACCTATCACCACGTCGTCACCAAGGACGCCCTGATGTCGCCGCGGCTGGTGCAGACGATCGAGGGCATCACCCGATGCCTGCCCGACCTGCCCAAGCGAGTCCGCGCCGAGCGGATCGTGATGGTCCGAAATCTCTTGATGCACACCTGCGCCGAGCACGAGGGCGCACTGGCAGAGCACGGGCCGCGATCGCGTTCCAGTTGGCCGGTCGCCGGCGAAGGATTGATCGACGCGATCGTCGGGTTGTGGCGCGCGCCGGTCCATGTGAGTGCGGCGGGCGACTGACCACCCCACAACGAGGAGCAGGATGACCGACATCTCCACCGATGCAGCCACCGACATCCCGGACTTCCCGATGACACGGGCCGCGGGCTGCCCGTTCGCTCCTCCCCCGGACTCGTTGGCGCTGAACGCAACCAGGCAACTCAGCAGGGTGCGGATCTGGGACGGCAGCACACCGTGGTTGATCCACGGCTACGACGCGATCCGGTCGCTGTTCACCGATGCCCGCACCAGCGTCGACGACCGGTTGCCGGGCTACCCGCACTGGAACGAGGGAATGCTGGCGACGGTGCACAAACGGCCACGCTCGGTGTTCACCTCCGACGCGGAGGAGCACACCCGCTACCGCCGGATGTTGTCAAAGCCGTTTACTTTCAAGCGTGTCGAAGGGTTGCGCC
The DNA here is from genome assembly GCA_029339505.1 of Unio delphinus. Lineage (NCBI taxonomy): Eukaryota > Metazoa > Mollusca > Bivalvia > Unionida > Unionidae > Unio > Unio delphinus. Next base: position 13,409 of record JAQISU010000480.1, read on the forward strand.
CGGCGGTGCAGAAGATCGCCGACGAGCGCATCGATGCGCTGCTGGCCGGCCCCAAGCCCGGCGACATCGTGAGCACGCTGGCGCTGGCCGTCCCGACGCTGGTGATCAGCGAGATGCTCGGCGTGCCCTACGAGGACGCGGATTTCTTCCAGGAACAAGCGCACCGCGGCACCGGGCGCTACGCGACCGAAGAGGACACCGCCCAAGGTGCCGCGTCGTTGGCGAAATACATCGCCAAGCTGATTCGGACCAGGATGGAAAGTCCGTCGGAGGACCTGGTTTCCGACCTGGCCGAGCGGGTCAACGCCGAAGAGATCAGTGTTCGCGAGGCCACCCAACTGGCCCTCGGCGTGCTGATCGCCGGCCACGAGACCACCGCGAACATGATCAGCCTGAGCATCGCGGCCCTGCTCGAGCACCCCGATCAGCGACAGTTGTTGTGCGAGACAGACGATCCCAAGGCGATCGCCAACGCGGTCGAGGAGCTGATGCGCTACCTGAGCATCATCCAAACCGGTCAACGTCGCATCGCCATCGAGGACATCGAAGTCGGCGGCGAGACGATCCGCGCGGGCGAGGGCATCATTCTCGATGTCGCGCCGGCCAACTGGGATAACCGGCAATTCCCCGACGCCGACCGGCTGGACCTGACCCGCGACGAAGGCGCGCACGTCGGGTTCGGCTATGGCCGCCACCAATGCGTGGGACAACAGTTGGCCCGCATGGAATTACAGATCGTGCTGCCCACGCTGCTGCGTCGGGTTCCGACCCTGCGGTTGGCCGTGCCGGTCGAGGAGCTTCCGTTCAAGCACGACACGTTGGCCTACGGCGTCTACGAGCTTCCCGTGACATGGTGAAGCCGGATCTGGTGCTGGCCGTGCCGAATCTGGCCGGCAAGCTCGCGATCGTCACCGGCGCCAACAGTGGTCTGGGCTTCGGTCTGGCGAAGCGATTGGCGACCGCGGACGCCGACGTCATCATGGCGATCCGGAGCAACGCCAAGGGTGAGGCCGCGATCGCCGAAATCCGACGCGAGGTGCCCGCCGCGAAACTCAGCATCAAACGGCTGGATCTCGCGTCACTGGAAAGCGTTGCGGCACTGGGTGAAGAGCTGAGGGCCGAAGGCCGGCCGATCGACGTGCTGATCAACAATGCCGGCGTGATGACCCCGCCGCAGCGCCAGGAAACCGGCGACGGCTTCGAATTGCAGTTCGGCGCCAACCACCTCGGCCACTTCGCCCTCACCGCGCACCTGCTGCCGCTGCTGCGTGCGGCGCCGTCGTCGCGGGTCGTCACCGTCAGCAGCATCGCCGCGACGCAACCAAAGCTGACCTTCGACGACCCCAACGCCCAGCACGGCTACAAACCGATGGTCTCCTACGGCGTCGCCAAACTGGCGCAGCTGATGTTCGCGGTCGAACTCGACCGGCGCAGCAGCCAGAACGGCTGGGGCGTCATGTCCAACGCGGCGCACCCGGGGCTGAGCAAGACCAACCTGCTCAGCGGTGCGTCGTATGGACGGGACAATCCGACGTTGCAGGCGCGCCTGACCCGATTGACCTGGCGGCTGCTGCCGTTCATGTGGCTGGACATCGACGAGGGCATCAAACCGACGCTGTACGCATCGGTGTCGCCGGATGCCGAAGGCGGCCGCTACTACGGCCCGCGGGGGTTCTACGAAACCGCCGGGGGCGGAATCACTTTCGCCGGCGTCCCGCGGCTGGCGCGCGATGACATCGAGATGCAACGGCTGTGGCAGCTCTCCGAAGAGCTCACCGGCGTCACCTACCCGAGCTGATTTGAGGAAAGGCAGCGAACAATGGCGTTTGTTGGTCGCTCTGACGTAAAGGATCCCGGCGCCCAGCAGGATCAGTGGGAACGCTTGGCACGCCGGCGCGAGCAACTCTATGCCGAGGACGCGCAATTCATCGCCACCCGCCCCGACGAGCGGATCGCCGCCGCGGCGCGCACACCCGGGCTGCGGATCGGCGAGGTCATGGCCACCGTGTTGCGGGGCTACGCCGACCGGCCGGCGCTGGGACAGCGGGTCCGCGAAGTGATGACCGATCCCGCGACCGGCCGCTCCACGCTGCACTATCTGCCGCGCTTCGAGACCGTCAGCTATGCGGACCTGTGGGCGCGGGTGCAGGCGGTGGCCGGCGAGTGGCACCGCCACGATCAGCATCCGGTGCGCACCGGCGATTTCGTCTGCGTGCTGGGGTTCGCCAGCATCGACTACACCGCGATCGAGTGCGCCTGCATTCGCCTCGGCGCGGTGGTGGTGCCGTTACAGACCAGCGCGCCGGCCGCCCAGCATGCGCCGATACTCACCGAGACCCAACCGCGAATCTTCGCCGTCGGGATCGACAACCTCGAGATCGCCTTGGAGACAGTGCTAGCGGCGGCCCTGATCGGCACCGCGCCACAGCGTCTGATCGTGTTCGACTACGAACCCCGCGACGACGACCAGCGGGCCAGCTACGAAGCTGCCCACGACCGGCTGGCGGCCTCGGGCAGCGGGCAACATCATCGAAACACTCGATGATGTTGCGGCACAGGGTACGTCACTGCCCGCCCCGCCGCTGCACGTCGCGCCGGCGGACGAGGATCCGCTGGCCTGGGTGTTCTACACCTCCGGCAGCACCGGAACACCCAAGGGCGCGATGTTCACCGAGAGCCTCTGCATCGGCACCTGGCTCGCGCAGTCCGATCAACCGGTCATCACGTTGAGCTACATGCCGATGAGTCACCTGATCGGGTACGGCTACGTGATTTTGACCTTGGCCAACGGCGGCACCAGCTATTTCGCGGCCAAGAGCGACCTGTCGACACTGTTCGAGGATCTCGCGATGGTACGCCCGACCTCGTTGAGCCTGGTGCCGCGGGTGTGCGAGATGTTCTACCACCACTATCAGCGGGAGTTGGACAGGCACGGCTTGACCGGGGATTCCGAGGAACTGACCACCGCGATCCGCGAGCAGATCTTGGGTGGCCGCGTGCTGGCGGTGGGCTGCGGATCGGCGGCACTGTCCCCGGAAATCAAGGAGTTCATGGAGATCGTGCTCGATCAGCACTTGCTGATCGGGTATTCGTCCACTGAAATCGCCGGCGGGATGATCCTGGCCGACGAGCACGTGCTGCGACCGCCGGTGATCGACTACAAGCTTCTCGACGTCCCCGAACTCGGCTACTTCAACACCGACAAGCCTTATCCCCGTGGGGAATTAGCGGTCAAGTCGGCTCGTTTCATGGCGGGCTACTACAACCGTCCCGACCTGACCGCGACGATGTTCGATGCGGACGGCTACTACAAGACCGGCGACATCATGGCCGAGGTTGGTCCGGACCAATTGCGCTACGTCGACCGGCGCAACAACGTGATCAAGCTGGCGCAGGGTGAGTTCGTCGCCGTTTCGCGGCTGGAGGCGTTGTACTCGACCAGCCCGCTGATCCATCAGATCTACATTTACGGCAACAGCGAACGCTCCTTCCTGCTCGCCGTGATCGTGCCCATCGACGCCGGTGTCGGCACGTCGTTGCTCGCCGAGTCGCTACGCACCATCGCGCGCGAGAATGCGCTCAACGGCTATGAAATCCCCCGCGACTTCCTGATCGAGACCGAGCCGTTCAGCCTGGCCAACGGGCTGTTGTCCGGTGTCGGAAAGTTCCTGCGGCCCAAGCTCAAAGCCCGCTACGGCGAACAACTCGAGCAGCTCTACGCGGCGATGGCCGACGACCAACTGCAGCAGCTGCGCACATTGCGCACCGGCGGCGCCGACCAGCCGGTGCTGGCGACCGTCAGCAAGGCCGTGCAGGCCACCCTGGGCGTGCCGGCGGCCGACGTCTCGCCGGAGGCCAGGTTCATCGATCTCGGCGGCGATTCGCTATCCGCGCTGACCTTTTCGACGCTGTTGACCGACATCTACGCGGTCGAGGTCCCGGTGGGTGTGGTGATCGACCCGACCGGGGATCTGCTCCGTATCGCCGACCACATTGAACGCCAGCGCAATTCCGACGTGCAGCGGGCCAGCTATGCATCGGTGCACGGCGGCGGCGACAAGGTGTCGGCCGACGATCTGCGCCTGGACAAGTTCATCGACGATGACATCTTGCGGGCCGCGCCGTCGTTGCCCGCCCCCACCAGGGAGATCCGCACCGTCCTGCTGACCGGCTCGACCGGCTTCCTGGGACGGTTCCTCGGCCTGGAATGGCTGCAGCGACTTGCCGATTCGGGCGGCACCCTGGTGTGCCTGACCCGCGGCGCCGACGCCGCACACGCGCGCCAGCGCATCGAGGCGGCGTTGGATTCCGACCCGAAGTTGCTGGATCGCTTCCGGGCCCTGGCCGACGGCCATCTCGAAGTCGTGGCCGGCGACATCGGCGAACCCGGCTTCGGGCTCGACAACGCGACCTGGCAGCGCCTGACCGAGACCGTCGACCTGATCGTGCACCCGGCGGCCCACGTCAATCACGTACTCCCCTATCGGCAGTTGTTCGGCCCCAATGTGGCCGGTACCGCCGAAGTGGTCCGATTGGCGATCACCGCCAAACTCAAGCCGATCCACTACATCTCCACACTGGGCGTCAGCGCCATGGCCCATCAGCTCGTCGACGAGGACACCGACATCCGGCGCTCGGTTCCCGCGTGTGTCGTCGACGACGGCTACGCCAACGGCTACGGGATCAGCAAGTGGGCCGGCGAAGTGTTGATGCGCGAGGCACACGATTTGTGCGGGCTGCCGGTGGCGGTGTTCCGGCCGGGCATGATCCTCGCCGACAGCCGCTACGCGGGGCAGCTCAACGTGCCCGACATCTTCACGCGGCTGCTGTTCAGCCTGGTGGCCACCGGCGTCGCCCCGCGGTCGTTCTACCAGGCCGGCACGGCCCAGCCGCACTACGAGGGCCTGCCCGCCGACTTCCTCGCCGAGGCGATCGCCGCGATCGGACCGCGACACGGCAGCAGCTTCGCCACCTACAACACCACTAACCCGCACGACGACGGCATCTCCATGGACACGTTCGTCGATTGGATCATCGCCGCCGGTTACCCGGTCGACAAGATCGACGACTACGCGGATTGGCTGGCCCGCTTCGAGACCGCGATGGGGGCACTGCCCGAACGGCACCGCGCACAGTCGGTGCTCACCGTGCTGGACGTCTACCGTGAACCCATGCTCGCTATCGCCGGCTCACCGGTGCCGGGCGCGCAATTCCAGTCCGCGGTCGAGCATTCGGGTCGCGCGATCCCCCGCGTCTCGCAACAACTGATCGAGAAGTACCTCGCCGACCTTGCCCAGATCGGTGTGCTCACCCGGTGATCTGATCCCAACGAAGGGACGATGATGTCCAGCCCAGCCCACACCCTGTACCCCGAGGGCGTTATCGGCGCGCCCAAGCACCGTCACGGCCAGGCCGCGGAATTCGACACCGGCCTGCCGCCCGGCACCGAGGTGTTCTCCGCCGACAACCACATCTCGGTGGCCGACGACATCTTCTACGAATGCTTCCCCGACGACCTCAAGGATCAGGCGCCGCGGATCTGGTACGAGGACGGCGCGTATCTGCTCGGCCAGCCCGGACAGTCCATGGTGGTCGGCGATTTCAGCGCGGTGCTGATGCAATACGACGATCTGGCGGGCGCGGCCACCAACAACGTCGGCGCGCGGATTCGTGAGCTCGCCGAGGACGGCGTCGACAAGGAACTGGCCTTCCCCAACGCGGTGCTGGCGCTGTTCCATCACCCCGACCACGACATTCGCGAACGCATCTTCCGCGTCTACAACGAGCACATCGCCGGGGTTCAGGAGCGCTCGGACGGCCATTGCTACGGAGTCGGCCTGATCAACTGGTGGGATCCGCGCGGCGCTCGTCGCACGCTGACCGAACTGAAATCGTTGGGGCTCAAGACATTCCTGATGCCGATCAGCCCCGGCAACGACGAAAACGGCCAGCCCATCGACTACTCCAGCACCGCGATGAGCGGAGTATGGGACGAGATCGAAGAGGCCGGCCTGCCCGTGACCCACCACATCGGCGAGAGTCAGCCGAAGTTCCCCAGCGAGGTCAACAGCGTCGCGGTGGCGATGATGGTCAACATCGACTCGTTCCGGGAGATGTTCTCCAAGTACATCTTCGGCGGCATCCTGGATCGGCACCGGCGGCTTCGGATCGGCTGGTTCGAGGGCGGAATCTCCTGGGTACCAACGGCTCTGCAGGATGCCGAGCACGTCCTGGCCTCCTATCGGCACATGCTGCGCCACCTTCCCGAGCACGACATCCGCTACTACTGGGACTCGCACATGTGCGCCTCGTTCATGGTCGACGGCCTGGGTTTGCGGCAGATCGACGAGATCGGCATCGACAAGGTGATGTGGTCGTCGGACTACCCGCACAACGAAAGCACTTTCGGCTATTCGGAGCGGTCGCTGGCGGCGGTGGTCGACGCCGTCGGCCCCGAGGACGCCGTGCGGGTCGTCGGCGGCAACATCAAGAAATTCCTGGGGATCTGAGCATGACGAACACGTTGACTTCACGCCGCTCGGTCCTCGACGCACCCGACGAGCCGGACTGGGCCCGGATGCGCGCCGAAGTCGGCGCCCGGATCCGTTCCGCGATGGCCGACCACGGCGTCGACGCGCTGATCCTGCTGATGAACGGTTATGTCGGTTACGCGACCGGGGCAAGCTGGCCGCTGCTGGATGCCGGCCTCTCGCACGTCGAGCGTCCGGTTGCGGTGGTACTCGCGAACGACGAGCATCCACACCTGTTCATGCCGTTGCGCAGCGGATCGTCCGCGGAGTCGCCGGTGCCCGACGACCATCTACACGGCCCCGCCTACCTCGAATTCGACCACGGCGTCGAGGATTTCGCGCGACAACTGGCCGGGCTGATCCCGCCGGGCGCGAGCATCGCCGTCGATGAGCTGACCGGGGCGATGCGCCGGGCGGCACCCAAGCTCTTCCCGTCGGGTCCGCCGACGGATGCGGCCATCGTGCTCGGCACCGCGCAATTGGTGAAGACCCGCGACGAGCTGTCCTGCCTGCGCAGGTCGGCCCGCATCACCGAAGAAGCGATTGTCGACGTGCAGCAGGCCCTCGTGCCGGGCGTGCGGCAGATCGATCTTTCGGCCACCTTCGTGCGTCGTGCGTTCGAGCTCGGGGCCACGACCAACATGCTGGAAGCCATCTGGCAGGTGATGCCGAGTTCACGAGAGGCCGGGGTGTGGACGACGCACGGCGATCTCGCACTGCCGCTGCTGCCGACCGACCGCGAACTGGCCGCCGGCGATGTGCTGTGGACCGACATCAGCATCACCTACCACGGCTACTGCTCCGATTTCGGCCGGACCTGGATCGTCGGCGAGAAACCGACCGCACGGCAGGACGCCCAGTTCCGGCAGTGGCGCACGGTTCTGGACGCCGTGCTCGCGGTGACCAAAGCCGGTGTGACATCCGGGGATTTGGCTCGCGCCGCGATCGCCGCCAACGGTGGCCGCAAACCCTGGCTGCCGCACTTCTATCTCGGTCACGGCATCGGCACCTATCCCGCCGAAGCGCCGATGATCGGAACGGATCTCGGTGCGGAGTTCGACGACAACTTCGTCTTTCCGCCCGGCATGGTTCTGGTGCTGGAACCCGTGATGTGGGAGGACGGCACAGGAGGCTACCGCAGTGAGGAGATCGTGGTGATCACCGAAGACGGCTACGCGCCGATTACCGACTACCCCTATACGCCCTATGGCGACTGAAATTCTGCCCGACACCCGGGCACTACGCTCCGGGCGCCGGGAACGCGCGCTGGCCCAGATGGACGAACACGGCCTCGACATCCTGGTGCTCGGCCGCCAGGCCAACATCCGCTATGTGACTGGCGCGCCGCAGCTTTGGATAGCCGGGACCCGGCCGTTCGGTCCGATGTGCGTGCTGGTGCGAGCGACCGGGGACATCTACCTCAACAGCACCGACGACGAGGGGGTCCCGGAGGAGATCGATCACGATCACCTGTACGGGCTGGCCTGGAACCCGGTGACGCTGATCGACGTGCTCAAGAAGGTCGACGGCGCCGAGGCGGCGCGGCGCGTCGGAACCGATGCGATCACACCGACTTTCGCCGCATTGCTGCCCGATGCGTTCCCGAATGCCGAACTCGTCGATGCCGAGCCCGCGATGCGCGCGGCGCGGCGGATCAAGACACCCGACGAGATCGCGGCGATGGACAGCGCGCTGCGCATCGCCGAGCACGGGCTCGCCACTGCGCTGGGCGAATTGGCGCCGGGCGTCTCCGAGCGGACGCTGGCTGGTGTCATGATGGAGGCGATGGCCGCGGGTGGGGTCAGCACGCCGGCCACGCAGGACGCCGCCTGGGTGACCTCGCGGGAGCGGCCGTGGCATCGCGGCGGGGCCTCGGTCGGGCCGGGCGACCTGGTCGCCTTCGCCGCCGGGGCGCTGGCCAATGGGTATGTCGCGGAGGTCGGCCGGACCTGGCCCGTCGGGGACTCGTCCGATACTGGTGCGCTGTTCGCACGGTCAAACACGTTGTACGACGGGATGATTGCCGCCTGCCGTCCCGGTGCATCGACAAGCGATCTGCTAGCCGCATACGAGGCGGCGGGCGAACCGATACCACCGATGCCGATCGCACACGGGCTGGGATTAGGCTTCGATCCGCCGGTCGTGTCCGAAACCCTGGTGGCTGCAGGCGAACTCGACCAGCTCGACGCTGGCATGGTGCTCGCGATCACCGGCTACGTCTGGCAGCAGGGCCTCGGCGCGGTGTTCCGCCGCGACACGGTCCTGATCACCGATGGCGGCGTCGACGTGCTGACCGGTAGCCCGTCATGGGCCTCTACCGCTGTTGTCGAGCTGAAAGAGCCGATCGGAGAGCACCGAGCAGTCGGCAGTGGATGAGCATCCGCTGCGCGCCGCGCTGTCGTCGGCGCCACCGACAAGATCTTCATCGGGCGTGAGACCAAGGTCGCTGTAATCCCTTGTGTCACTTTGGTTTCGCCTGTCACGTGGCGGCCATTTTTGTCGGTGGGCGTCGATAAATTTGGGGTGTGAGTACGGATCGCGAAGCATTATCGGCGGCTTTCGACACCATTCACGCTGCCTTCGACGAACTCCTGGAACACGACTGCGACGCGCTCGCGACGCGGGAGCTGATGGCGATGCTGGAGCACTGCGAGAAAGTGCGCCGCCGACTGCCGGCGGTCGAACACACTTTCATCAATAATCTGGTCCGCCAAGCCACGCCCCAAGAGATCGGCGGCAAGCTGTCGCATGCGATTGCCGAAGCAACGTTGATCAGTCGTTCGGAAGCGTCGCGGCGCATTCGCGAAGCCGCCGACCTGGGGCCGCGGCGTGGGTCGACCGGCGAACCGCTCGCACCGATGTTGGCGGCCTCCGCTGCCAAGCAGCGTCAGGGCACGCTGGGGCCCGGTCAAGTAGCGGCGATCCGCAAGTTCTACCACCAGCTGCCCGGCTGGATTGATCAGGCTACGCGCGAGCAGGCCGAGATCAAACTGGCCACGGAAGGCGCCAATTTCCGGCCCGAACAAGTCGCGGAGCTGGCCGCGATTATGGCCGATTGCCTCAATCCTGATGGCAGCTTTACCGATGAGGATCGTGCGCGGCGCCGCGGACTGAGCCTGGGCACCCAAGGCAGCGATGGGATGTCGCAGTTGCGGGGATGGCTGACCCCCGAGGCCCGCGCCACCGTGGAAGCGGTGTGGGCGAAATTGGCCGCTCCGGGAATGTGCAATCCTGACGACGAAAGCCCCTGTGTGGAAGGCAGTCCCAGCGAGCGGTCCATCGAGCGCGATGTCCGCAGCGCGGGCCAACGCCAGCACGACGCGCTGAACGCGGCACTCAGAGGATTGCTTGCTTCGGGCGAACTCGGGCAGCACAACGGGTTGCCCGCTTCGATCGTCGTCACCACCAGTCTCGCCGAGTTGGAGGCCGCCGCTGGTCGCGGTTTGACCGGCGGCGGCACCATCCTGCCGATGAGCGACGTGATCCGATTGGCTCGCCATGCCCGCCATTATTTGGCGATCTTCGACAAGGGCAAAGCCTTGGCGCTGTATAGCACCAAAAGGCTGGCATCACCCGCGCAGCGAATAGTCCTGTACGCCAAGGACCGTGGCTGCTCGGCCCCGGGCTGCACCGTCCCCGGTTACTACTGCGAAGTGCACCACGTCACCGATTGGGCCACGTGTCACACCACCGATGTCGACGACTTGACCTTCGCCTGTGGGGCCCAACACCGCCTCCTGCGACCCGGCGGCTGGACCACCCGCAAGAACAGCAGAGGCGAGACCGAATGGGTTCCTCCCCCGCACTTGGATCGCGGCCAGCCGCGCGTCAATACATTCCACCATCCCGAGAAGCTGCTCCAAGACCGCGACGACGACGCGCCCTAGCGCACGCGCCCTTCCTCGGCCAGGGCGGCATCGAGTAAATCCCCCACGCCATAGCGCTCCCAAGCACTCAGCAGGTTGCACAGCATCTGCAGTGGCGCGCGCACACTTTCGTCGTCCCGGATGCGTGGGTCGGTACGAGTGCGGGGCCCATCTGCTCCAAATTTCTTGTGAATCAGGGCCGGCACATCCAACAGCCAGGCGACCCCCATCGCGGCGGCGTACAGCAGGGTATGCCGGCGCAACCTGTCCGCGTCGAGCAACGGGCCACCGTGGCGATGGACTTCGCTGACGAACAGCCGCAGCAGCTCGTCGAGATGCGAGTCCCACAAGTCGGTTTCGGCGCCGGACATGGCGCCCCACAGGGCCATGCCGAGATTCATTTGGCTGACGCAGCCCCAATCCATCAGGCCGCAGTGCAGCGCCTCGTCGGCGTCCCGCCAAAACCAGGCGTTGTCGATGTTGGCGTTCCAGTGGCACAGCGCGATGTAGTCCGCATCGTCGGCCAATTGGCGTGTGACCGTGTCCTCGTGGCACGCGAGGCGGAGCACGTCGTCGCGCAGGCGGGCCAGGAATGCCGGCGCGCGCACCTTCGCGGGCAGCAGCCCGGGATGAGTGTCGGCGAATTCGGCGAGCTGGTTCAGCCGTCGTTCCAGCTTCTCGATCGACAGCGGTGCCCGCTCTCCCACCGTCGCGGCCTGCACGTCCAGCGGAAACTCTTCGGCCGGAAGGCGCCCGGATCGATGCGTTCCGGCGAGCCGGGCCAGGGCGGTCAGCAGCGCGCGGTAGTGCTGCAGCGGCTCGGGCATCTCGTAGTCGAGGCATTTGTGGTACTGGCGTTCGATCCCGTTGTCCCCGAATCGGATTCGCTCGGTGATCAGTATCCCGGTTCCGCTCTGACGGTGATAGTCGCCGAACATCGCACCGGGCACCGCGATCGGAAAGCCGGGTGCCCGCGACAGCGCGGCGAATCGCACCTCCGCTTCCATCTGGGTCTTGCCCCGATCGCGAATCGGGTTGTCGAGATCGCGGGAGAACTTGACGAACAAGTCGGGGCGCGGCCCCTCCGCGGCGTATTCGACCGACAGCATGACTTTGCGGCCGGTGCTGCCGCCGTGCACCTCGGCGAACTCGGTTATCCCGGTGACCGCATTGCCGTCGGCGAGCGCACCCGAGGCCCGGAATGCGTCGGTGAGAAAACGGGCCCCGCCCTCGCGCAACGTCGCGGGGTCGGCGGGAAACGTCAGCTCGGATTCGTCACCGACGACCCACCGCGAACTCACCTGATTACCAGGTCTGTTCGGCGGCGCGCACCAGCATGTGGTTGACCGCCACCCGCCGATCGCGGGTCACCATGAACAGCACCGCGTCGGCGATGTCCTCGGAGCGCAGTTTGACCATGCCGGAGGTCTGCTGCGCTATAGCTTCTCGCGCACTCTCGGACAGGTGGCTGAAGATTTCGGTGTCGACGGTGCCGGGGCCCACCACGCCGACCCGGACCCGCTTGCCCAGCACCTCTTGGCGCAACCCCTCGCTGAATGCGTTGACGCCGAACTTGGTCAGCGAATAGACCGCGGTGTTGGGGCGGGCCACCCAGCCGGCGGTCGAGCTGATCGTGACCAGGTCGGCCACGCCGCGGCCGGCGTCGGCGGCGGCCTCGATCAGATGTGGCAGCGCCGCCCGGGTCGCGTAGAGCACGCCCTGCACGTTGACGGACACCATCTGGTCCCAGTCCTGCAGCGGCGCCTGGTCGGCGGGTCCGGACTGCATCAGGCCGGCATTGTTCACCAGGATGTCGAGGCGCCCCAATTCCGCGGCCGTTTGCCGCACGGCGGTCGCCACCTGCTCGGCGTCGGTGACGTCGGCGGGCACCACCAGCGCTGTGCCGCCGTCGGATTCGATATCGGCTTTCAGCTCGGCCAGCCGGTCCGCCCGCCGTGCCAGCAAGGCGACCGCCGCACCCTCGGCGGCCAGCGCCTTAGCCGTCGCTGCGCCGATCCCACTGCTGGCACCGGTCACCAATGCCACGGTCTGTGTCAGTTTGCCCGTCATAACCCGCCCAACGTTGCTGATGCGGCCAGTATTTCGTGGAGAACATAGTCGGTGTCCTCGCCCAGGTCCGGTGCGCCCCGCTCGATGCGCGCCGGCCCGCGCGCCATCCGCCATGCCGGTCCCAGTATCGGGCGCTGGCCTTCGCGGTGATCGGAGACGAAGCGATACAACTCGCGATCCCAGAGTTGCTGATCCCCGATCACGTCGATTGCGGTGGCGCTCTTGGTGGCCGGCACTCCCGCGGCACGCAGACGCTGGGCAAGCTCCTCGGCATCGAGGTCGCCGGTGAGCCGGGCCAGGTCGGCGTCGAGCGCCTCCACCCGCGTGCGACGGTCGCCGAAGGTGGCGTAGCGCGGATCCTCGGCCAGTGCGGGCGCCCCGAGCACCTCGCACAGCCGGCGCCATTCGTCGTCGTTGGCGACGGCCACACTGATCCAGGACCCGTCCGCGCAGGGATAGCAGCCGTGCGGGCACAGGTCGGGGTGATTGTTGCCGACGGGTCCGAGCCTCCGTCCGGTGAGGCTCTGTTCGAGCAGGCAGTCCCCGATCATCGAGGAGAGCGTCTCGACGGCCGAGATGTCGACGAATTGTCCTGTGCCACTGAGCTCGCGGTGCAGTAGCGCGACCACGGCGGCGTATGCGGCCGCGGCGCCGACCGTGGAGTCCCCGTACCGCATGCTGGTCCCGAGCGGGGGTCCGCCCGGATAGCCGACCAGCGGAGCCAGCCCGGCCAGGGCGGCGAAGCAGGGCGCGTAGCCGGTCTGATGACCGAGCGGCCCATCGTTGCCCCACATTTTGATCGACACCGAGATGATGTCCGGTTTGATCTCGGCGAGCTGCCGATACCCCAGGCCCTGGCGCTCCATCGCGCCGGGGCGCAGGTTGTTGATCACGATGTCGCTGCGCGCGATCAGCTCCCGCAGCTGCGCCATGCCCTCGGCCGACTTGATATCGAGGTCCACGCTGAGGATCTCGGGATTGATGCTCAGAAAGAACGGCGCGTGGTTGACGTCGGTGCCGCCGTAGGCGCGCATCTCCTCGGGCAGCGCCGCCGTTTCGACCTTGATCACCTCCGCGCCCAGCATCGCCAGCAGCTTGCCGGCGTACGGGCCGGCCCACACCTTGGTGAGCTCGACGACGCGCACACCCTCCAGGGGCCCGCCGCGCGGGTTCTTCGGCGGCTTGAGCTGCGGCGTGCGCACCGCGGGCCGCGGGTGTGGCGAATCGAGCCGGCCCAGCACGGCCGCGCTGTGCTGACCGAGAGTCGGTGCGGCGGAATTGATTTCGGCTGGCGACGCGCTGAGCAGGTACGGCACCGTGGGGTAGGCCGCCTCGCCCAGCACCGGATGGCCGACGTTCTGAAAGAAGCCGCGGTGCCGATACTGCGGCGATTGATGCAGATCCGCGGCGTCGTTGACCGGGACCAGCGGCACGCCCAGCCGCTGTGCTTCGTCGGCCGCCGTCTCCTTGTCCAACTCGGCGACCCAGGCCGCGAAGCCCTGCTGGAACGCCTTGACCTTGTCGGCCGTCACCGAGAACTCCAACCAGTCGTCCTCGAAGTCGTCGAGCCAAACCGGTTGCCCCATCAGCTTCTTGACGCCGAGCCAGTGCGCGCGGCTGGTCATGTACAGGTAGACGAAGCCATCGGCGCAGGCGAAGAACGACGCCGGCCCCTGCTGGTCGTAGTCATCCCGGGCGCCCAGGGCGGGGACTTCCCCGGTGACCAGCCGGCCCAGAATGCAGTCGGCCCGCGAGACCAGCACGGCGTGCTGGGAGATGTCGATGGCCTCACCCCGGCCGGTGTGCAGCCGCCCGAACAACGCCGCCGCCACGCAGAGCGCGGCTTCCAGGCCGGCTTCGTAGTCGGCCATGAACCGGCCCGGCCCCTGCAACGGCGGCTTGCTCGCGTCCGGATGACTGGGAGTGTGATAACCCCAACCGCTGGCATGGAAGACGTTGATGCTCTTCGCATTCGCGTACTCGACCCCGGCGTTCTGGCCGAACGGCGTAATCGAGCAGAACACCACATCCGGGTGCCGGTCGGCCTCGCTCGCGGTGCCGTCGTCGATCACCGCGTCCGCGGCGCCGATCAGCTCGGACAGCCGCGGGTCGGTGGCGGCCAGCTCGACGGAGTGCTTGTTCGTGTTGAGATAAGCGAACAGGGCACTGCCGTCGGGCCCGTCACCGAGGATGGGAGAAAGCGCCCGGGTGGAACTGCCACACCCGGGCGCTTCGACCTTGATCACTTCGGCGCCGAAGTCGGCCAGCAGTTTGCCGCAGTACTCACCTGCGACCGAACCCGCCAGCTCGACGACCCTGAAACCCGTCAGCGCCGACATGTGAGCTCTTTCAAGCCGGTCAGGGCTTCGCACGCCCCGAGCGGCTCAGGCGCCACTCCGGTGGGAAGTTCATGTCGTTGTCCTTCACCACGTTGTTGAGTCCCTTTTCGAAGGTGCCGGCGGTGAGGTCGACCGTGTTGTCCACGTCGTTGGAGATCATCGGCAGCATGCCCTCGACCATGCCGACCAGCAGGCTGCCGAAATACTCGCCCTTGTGCTGCTTGTAGAGCTCCAGGAAGGTCTTCTGCACGGCGACGGTGTCGGTCGGGCGGGACTTGGAGCAGGCCATCGCGTACTTCAGCGTCTCGTCTTCGAGCTTGTCGCGGGGCACCACGCTGTTGACGAAGCCGCACTCGTACATCTCTTTGGCGCTGAAAGGCCGTCCGGTGAACAGCATTTCGGAGAACTTGCGGAGGCCCATCGTCTCGGCCCACCACCAGAGTCGCGGTCCCCAGCCGACATACCGGAAGGCGGGGTGCCCGAACAGCGCGTCGTCCGAGGAGATCACCAGGTCGGCGTCGCCGGCCTGGTAGAAGTGCCAGCCATAGCAGTAGCCCTTGGCCTCGATGATGCTGACCTTCCGAAGCTCCTGCAGCGGGCGGTTTCCCGCGCGAGCCTTGGCGTAGAAGTCGGTGACGGTGGACAGGTAGCGATAGGAGCCACCGGGCGGGTACTTCACGTCGTCGTCGTTGATCGCGAGTTCGTGCAACAGGGGCATGCCCGGGTTCTCGATCATGCCCCGCTGCTCGGGCAGGTCGCCGCCGCTGCCGAAATCTTCGCCCTCGCCGCGGATCACCACGACCTTGACGTCGTCGTCCACATTGCACTTGTGGATCAGGTCGGCGTAGACCTGCCGCATGCCCAGGCTGGTGGCGTTCTGCGCGTCGGGACGGTCGAAGGTGATGTAGGCGATCCGGTTCGCTCTGTCCTTCTCAAACTTGATGTATTGCTCGGCTTCCTGCTTCATTTTTTCGTAGTCGTACTCAACCATGACGCTCTCCAAATCTTCGTTGATCTAAAAGGGTTTTATTTGAGCAAGCTGCCCGCGTCAACGGGAAGCGAAACGCCAGTGACATAACGTGATTCGTCAGAGGCGAAGAACAACACCGCATTGCTGATGTCCACCGGGTCCACCCAGGGCACCGGCAAGGTGTGCATCATCTGCGAGATCGGCGCGAAATCTTCGGGCCCGGGCTCGGCCAGGTCAGGGCGAAAGAGCCGGTAGGTGTTGTCGTTCATCACCATCGTGGTGCTGACCTGAGTCGGGAGCACCGAGTTCACCCGGATCATGTCCTGGCCCAGCTCGACGGCGAAGGCCCGCATCAGCCCGATCACGCCGTGCTTCGCGGCGACGTAGTGGCCGGTGTTCTGGTAGGCCTTCTGGCCGCCGACCGAGCTGGTGAGCACGATCGATCCGCCGCGACCACCCGAAAGGATGTGCGGTACACCCGCTTTGACCGTGTGCCAGACGCCGCTCAGGTTGATGTCGATCATGTCCTGCCAGACGTTCTCCCGAATCTTGTGCAGCCTGCGGCCGTCGGTGCCCACACCCGCGTTGGCGACGATGATGTCGAGCCGGCCGAGTTGCTCCACACCGCTGTCCACCGCGTCCTTGAGCGCGTCGTAGTCGCGGACATCCACCTGCGCGGTCACGATGCGCCGGTCGAGGTTCTTGACCAGGTCGGCGGTTTCCGCGAGATCCTCCGGCGTCGAATGCGGGTAGGCCAAATTGTCGATCGGCCCGCAGATGTCGATCGCGATGATGTCGGCGCCCTCTTGCGCCAGGCGCACCGCGTGGCTGCGGCCCTGCCCCCGAGCGGCACCGCTGATGAAGGCGACTTTGCCTTCGACGCGGCCGGTCATCAGGGCACCACGGTGGGCAGGGTTTCCCAGCCCCGCACCGACGACGTCGGGCTGAGCGTGGCGCTGGCCAGATCGGGCTCCCACTCCGGGAACCGCTTGAGGATTTCCTCAAGCGCGACACGGCCTTCCAGTCGGGCCAGCGCCGAGCCCAGGCAGAAGTGGGCTCCCACGCTGAAGGTGAGGTGCGGCCGGGAGGGACGATGAATGTTGAATTCGCCGGCGTCCGGACCGAACTGGCGCTCGTCGCGGCAGGCGGCGCCGATCAGCATCATCATCACGCTGCCTTCCGGCACCGTCTGGTCATAGAGGTTGACGTCGCGCGTCACATAGCGGGCCATGTGCGGCGCGGGTGGCTCGAAGCGCAGCAGCTCCTCGATCGCCTGCGGGATCAGCGCGGGATTTTCGACGAGCTCGCGCCGCTGGTCGGGGTGCTCGGCGAGAACCTTGCCCGCCCAACCGATCAGCCGGGTTGTCGTTTCGTTGCCCGCGCCGGCCACCACGTTGAGGTAGACGAGAATCTCCTCGCGCCGCAGCCGCCGGGTGGTCCCGGTGTCGTCGACGAATTCGACATTCAGCAGGTCGGTCATGATGTCGTCGGACGGATTGTCGGCGCGCCAGTCGATGTAGGCCTCGAACTGCTCGCCCACCGACAGGCCATGCTCGGCCGCACTCATCGGCTTACCCGGCTCGGTACGCAGTTGGGCGTTGCCGCGATCGCGAATGTACTCCTGGTCGGCTTCGGGAATGCCGAGCAGCGCACTGATCACCTTCATCGGCATGATCGCGCCCAGGTCGGAGACGAAATCGAACCGGCCGGAACCCACCAACGGGTCCAGCGACTGCGCGCAGAAGTCGCGGATCATCGGCTCCAGCGCGGCGATCTTGCGGGGGGTGAACATCCGCGACAGCAGCTTGCGGTGAATGTCGTGAATCGGCGGGTCCTCGAAGATCAGCATGCCCGACGGGATCTCGAGGTTGGCCTTGATCAGCTCCATGATCACGCCCCGCGCGGAGCTGTACGTTTGATGGTCGATGATGCCCTTGTTGACATCGGCGAATCGGCTCACCGCGTAGAAATCGTATTCCGCGTTGTAGTACAGCGGCGCCTCGTCACGAAGGCGCGCAAACATCGGATACGGGTCGGCGATCAGCTCGACATCGTACGGATCGAAACGAACATGACTTTCGGTGCTCGCCGTCACGAAATCCCTCCTAGCACTACCGATTCCGGATGCCGGCGCGATCGAAATACCGCTGAAGTTGCCAGTGGATGAGCGCCGGACCCGGTTCGGGCAATTTGTACACTCCGCTTAAATGCGTTTGCTTTGACAAACGCACGGGCTCGGCTGACACAAGGCTCGCCGACGGCCCGTGAACGTCGGCTCACTCTATTCTCGTAGAGAACGATATAGCGGATGCTGTGGCAAGACCCAAAAAGCACGAAACCCGGCGCGTCCGGCGGATTCCTCGGTCAGCCGGAGGCGGCGGCCCGGCGGCCACGCGCCGGGTGCACATCACCGGCCGCGGTGAGGCCGCCGCGGTCCGGACTCTTCAGGATGCCGGTGGCGATGGCCGTCAGGATCGCGTCGAGTTGCTCCGGGGTATCGACAACCCGGTCGCCGTGGGCGGCTCGCATCAACAGCCCGTTGATGAACGTCAGCGTGACGTTGCTCAGATCCTCGACCACCGCCGATTCCAACTCGGCCCCGTGCGGCATCAGTTGCACCAGGATTTCGCGGTGCAGCTTGGTGAAGGCGTCCGTGGCCTGCTGCAGAATCGCGGCCATCGCGGGATCCCGCGCCGCTTGCATCGTCAGCTCGTAGCGGGCCTTGGTCCAGGACAACTGCGGCTCGGTGCCGGCTTGGATCACCACCTGCGACAACAGCGACGGCGTGGGGTTGTCCCCGATGCTGCCGGCGCTGTCGGCGATCGACTGCAACCGTTCCAGATCCAGCTCGGCGAGCCGCTCGGCGACCGCGCGCAGCAGCGCGGAGCGGGTCCGGAAGTAGAACGAGGTGGTGCCGTCGGGAACGGCGGCCTTGCGGTCCACCTTGAGATGACTCAATCCCTTGGCCCCGTCGGCGGCCAACAGCTCGATGGCCGCATCGCACAGATCGCGGCGGCGCTCCGCGGGGTTGGGCTTTCGCCTTGTCGCCGACGCGGACGGGTATCGAGCCATGAACACAGGCTTTCGTAGCGAGGATCTAAAGTGAATATTCGCTGAGCAGCACGACCATACTCTATGTTCGTAGTGTCCGTAAAGCAGCGTCGCTCGTGCAACGGTGTCATCACGATTCACGCCGACTCCGCCCTATTGGGCGACAATCGACCGCCGACCTACTTTGCTTGAGTTCGATGCCCGCTACGACGACCGTTCGGCTGATCAGCGCCATTGCGCTCGGCGCGCTGTGTTGCGGCTGCCATACGACCCAACACCCGGCCGTCACCTCGACCAGCACCGCCGCGCCCACCACCCCGCCGCCGGCGCCGGTGGTCAGGATCGCGCCGCTGCCGGTTCGACCGGTCGAGAAGTCACAGCCCACCACACCCGACAAATGCCCCGCGACAAATCCCGCCGCCCCGGTACCGCCGGGCGCCGCGCTGGTGACCTGCGACCTGGCCCGGACCACGCGGTACACCTTGGGACCGGAGACGATGCGGCTCGAGCTGACCCACGTGGACCCGCCGAAGCCGCTGACGGCGGATTTCTACCAGGTGATCCTGACGGTGGACCCCGCATCGGAAACCGCGTGGGCGGCATTCACCGCGGCGCACCTGCATGCCCACGTCGCCTTCATCCGCGATGATCTGGTGCTGGAGGCGCCGATGATCGAAGAGCAGGTCACGTCCGGTCAGATCGCGCTGACGACGCAAACGGCTCAGGCCGCCGCCCAGCTGGCCCAGTTGGCGGGCCGGCCGGCATGACCGAACTCGCGATCGGCTTTCTCAACGGATTCGGCCTCCCACCAATAAAGTTCGTCGAGCTGGCCGCCGATCTCGGCTGCCGCTACGTCTCCGCCGTCGTGCAGGGCGTCCCCTTGGTGCCGCTCGGCTATCCGCCGTTCTCCCTCAAGGACGATGCCGCGTTGCGATCCGACGTGCTCGCCGCGATGCGCCATCATGGTGTCGCGGCGTCGCTGGGTGACGGCTTCCTGGTGCTGCCGGACACCGAAATCGGTTCATTCGGTGCGGATCTCGATGTGCTGGCCGAGCTCGGCGTGCCACGGATCAACGTCGTCAGTCTCGATCCCGATCTCGGCCGCAGCTTCGATCAGTTCGCCGCGCTGACCGAGCTGGCCGCCCAGCGCAACATCGCGACCGTCGTCGAACCGGTGCCCGGGCTGACGGTAGGTGACCTGCCCACGGCGCTGGCCGCGCGAGAACACGTCGGACGACCGGACTTTCGATTGCTGATCGACACCATGCACCTGGTGCGCTCGGGGTCCAGCGCGGCCGATCTGGCGGCCGTCGACCCCGAACACATCGGCTACGCCCAACTCAACGACACGACGCTGCGGCCGCGGTTGGAGAACTACATGGAGGAAGCCATGTTCGAGCGCATGGTTCCCGGCGAGGGCGAACTCCCGCTCATCGACATCCTGTCGGTGCTTCCCGCCGACGTCATGCTCGAAATCGAAGTACCCCGAAGGTCATTGGCGTTGGCCGGGGTCAGCCCGATCGATCGGGTGCGCCCGTGTGTCGAGGCGGCGCGCCGCTTGCTGGCCGAGATCGGTCGCTAGGTATTCAGCTCGGCTCGCGAAGCGGCAGGCCCGCGGCGCGATAGATCCCGTCGATCACGGTCATGTTCTCGATCGCGTCCTGCGCGGTGGTTTTCACCGGCGCACCGCGCAGCACCGCCGCGGCGAACGCGTCGAGCTGGTAGGCGTAGGAGGCCCGGCGCGGAAAGCTTTCCACGCGATTGTCGTCCGCCGTCCGAATCGAGAGCCGATGGAACATCTGCGGCATCGCCGGATTGAGCACATGCAGCTGGCCGCGTTCGCCGACCACCTTGGCGCTGATATCGAAAAGGCGACGCGACCACATCGAGCAGCGGACGCGGCCGGTGTGTCCGTCGGCGAACCGCAGCTCGGCCGTCATCGCCCGGTCGATCTGCGGATCGTGCAGTTTCGCCTGCGCCGAAACGACTTCGGGGGTCGACCCGCCGAACGTTCGCACCATGTGGACCGTGTAGCAGCCCGCGTCCATCGTGGCGCCGCCGGCCAGCGCGTAGTTGTACCGGATGTCGGAGAATTTCGGCAGCGGGAAGCACAGGGTGGCTTCCACATGCTTGAGCTTGCCCAGCTCCCCCGACGCGATGATCTCCTCGGCCCGCAGGGTCTGCGGATGGTACCGATAGTGGAAGGCTTCCATCACCACTCGATCCGACGCCGCGGCCAGGTCGGCGATCTCGCGGGCCTCGGCGGCGTTCGCGGTGAACGGCTTTTCACACAGCACGTGCTTACCGGCCGCGATCGCGGCCCGGGTCCACTTGCCGTGCAAGCCGTTTGGTAGCGGGTTGTAGATCGCATCGAGGTCCGGGTCGGCGATCAGATTGTCGTAGTCATCGTGCACCTTGGCGATGCCGTGTTTGGCGGCGAATGCTCGGGCCCGCGCGCCCTCGCGAGCGGCCACCGCGGCGACCACCACTTCGGCGTTGTCCTTGGCGGGTTTGATCAGCGCCATCGGCGCGATCGCGGCGGCTCCCAGGATGCCGATCCGCAGCGGGGCTTCGTTTCCAGACACGGACCCGACGCTACTCGAGTCAGCGGCGGGCGAATGCCGGGGCGCGCTCCGGCCGGACCCCGACACCGATGAAGTATGCGGGCAGGAAGGACAGCCACGGCAGTCGCTGCATCACGGTCAGGAACGCCGCCGGCGGAGTGGGGTTGCCGCCGCGGAACAGCGGACCGAGGCCGCGCTGCAGAAACCGTTGCACCCCTTGGGTTACCGCGGTCGGGAACAGCCGGCGGCGCCGGACGGCGGCCAGGTCCCGCTCGGTGACCCGGTGCTGCCGTAGCGGCTCGGCCAAGATGGTCGCCGCCGCGACGGCATCCTGGACCGCCAGGTTGATGCCCATACCGCCGAGCGGCGACATCGCGTGTGCGGCATCACCGATGCACAGCAGCCCGTCGGTGTGCCAGCGCCGCAGGCGATCGACGCGGACATCGAGATGCTTGATCTCGTCCATGGACTTCAGCGTCGCGACGGCCGCGGCGGATTCCGGAATGAGCGCGGCGACGTCGTCGCGAAACGCTTCGATGCCTTTCGCCCGCAGCTCCGGGTCGGTGCCCTTGGCCCCGATGTAGGCGATCTGGTTGTAACCCTCGCGCGGGATCACGCCGAGGGCCTTGCCGGGACCCACCCGCGGCACGAACGAGAATTCCTGATCGCCGTCGCGCGGCAGGCTGAACCACCACACGTCGAAGTTCACCGGGAATTCGACACTCCGCAGACCGGCCGAGCGGCGCACCGTCGACCAACGGCCGTCGCACCCGACGGTCAACTCGGCCTTCAGCTCGCCCGGCCCGTCGGGGCCCTGGTAGCGCACCCCGGTGACCCGGCCACCGTCACGCAGCAGCCCGATCGCCTCCGTCTTCAACCGCAAGGTGAAGGTCGGTTCCTCCTGCGCGGCATCGGCGAGCAGGTTGAGCAGATCCCACTGCGGCACCATCGCGACAAAGGGATGGGGCTGGCGCAGGCGACTGAAGTCGACATAGGTCACCGACCGGCCGTCGGCTTCAAATTTCGCGCTGTGCACCTCGCTGTGCGGCAGCGCCGCGAAGCGCTCCCACAGGCCCAGCTCGTCGAGCAGGCGCAGCGTGGTCGGATGCACCGTGTCGCCCCGGAAGTCGCGGAGAAAGTCACCGTGCTTTTCGAGCAGCGTGACTTCGACACCGGCCCGGGCCAGCAGCAGCCCGAGCACCATCCCGGCGGGCCCGCCGCCGACCACCACACAGGTCGTCTTGTCCGTCATTAATCCCCCGAAATCCGTTGCCGCAACCTGTGATTAGCCGAGCAGCTGCGAATCCACGTCGTACACCGAAATCGGCCCGGTGAGCACCCCGTTCTCTTGGACATAGCGATCCCACAACTCGAGCAGCTCGGCCAGCTTGTCGGGATGGGTGGCCGCGAGGTCATAAATCTCGCCCCGGTCGCGGGAAAGGTCGTAGAGCTGCCACTCGCCGGGTCCATAGGGCGGCGGCAGGTAGAGGGCCTTCCAGTCGCCTTGGCGGATTGCGCGGCGGCCGAACAACTCCCAGCCGGTGCCGGCCTCGCCCGGGTGGACGGCCTCGGTGTCGCACGACAGGTATGGCACCAGCGAGCGGCCGAGCATCGGTTCGACGTCACGGTCGCGGTAGGAGGTCCCGGGATGTTCGACGCCGGCCAGCTCCAGCACGGTGGGAGTGATGTCCATGACGGTCGCGAACGCCGTCCCGATCGCGTCCTGGCGCGCGAAACCCGGCCAGGTGACGAAGCCGACCACCCGGATCCCGCCCTCGGTGGTGAACGCCTTGTGCAGACGCGACGGCGCGGTGGCCGCCTGGGCCCAGCGCGGGCCGTACCAGATGAACGACGTCGGCCGGCCCAGGTTCTCCAGGCTGTTGTCGCAGTTCTTTTCGATCTGCGCGAGGATCTGCGGGCCGCGCAGCGGCATCGCCTCGACGATCGCGCCCTCGGCGCCGTTGTCGGACATGAACAGCACGACGGTGTTGTCCAGCTCGCCCGTCTCGGTCAAGTAGTCGATCACCCGGCCGATGTTCCAGTCCATTCGATCGACCATGCCGGCGTAGACCTCCATGGCCCGGGCCGAAATCGCGCGCTGTTCGTCCGTCATGTCCGCCCACTCCGGGGCGCCATCGGCGACGACCGGATGCGGCTCGACATCGGGCGCACACAGGCCGAGGCGCTTGAGCGCCGCCAATCGCTCCTCGCGCAACACATCCGGGCCCGCGTCGTAGCGGCCGCGGTATTTGGCAATGGATTCGTCGGGCGCCTGCAGCGGCCAGTGCGGCGCCTGGAACGGCAGGTATGCGAAGAACGGGCGGTCGTCGTCTTCGGCGCGGTCGCGGAAATAGCCGAGCAAGGTGTCGGTGTAGGAATCTGACGAGTAGAAGTCTTCGCCGACCGTGACGAACTGGTCGTCCTCGGTGTAAAGCGTTGGCACCGGCGAGAATCCGCGGCCCGCGGCGCCGCCGTAGTGGCTGGCGCCCGCCGGTAGCAGTGCAAAGGAACGCTCGAATCCGCGTGCCCACGGCGATCTTTCGATCGTGTGGCCCAGATGCCATTTGCCCGACATCACCGTGAAATAACCCGCATCACGCAACAGCTCGGGTAGCGCGACGACCCGGTCGTTGAGATAGCCCTCGTAGCCGGGCGCGCCCTGAAATCCGGGGACCGCGACCTCCAGCATCGTGCCGATACCGGCGACGTGGTGGTCGGTTCCGGTCATCAGCATCGCCCGGGTGGGCGAACAGGCCGGCGCCGAATGGAAGTCGGTGAGCCGGATACCCGCGTGGGCGAGCCGGTCGAGGTTGGGTGTTTCGATTTCGCTGCCAAAGGCACCGATGTCGGAGAACCCGAGGTCGTCTGCCAGGATCACCAAAAAGTTGGGGCGCTTCACGCTGAAGCATCCTGTCAGGTCCGGCACCCGAATGGAACGTCCGACGACTGACTAGGCTCGATTCGGGAGAACACCGAGCCCGGACAGTGACGAAGGGGCGCCCCATGTTGGCACAGTTCGAGATGTCCATTCCCCTGGTCGCCGCGCCGATGTCGGGCGGCCCGACCACCCCGGCGATGGTGTCGGCGGCAACCGCGGCCGGCGGCCTGGGCATGCTGGCCGCGGGCTACAAGACGGTGGAAGCTGTCGAGGCCGAGCTCAAGACGGTGCGCGGCGAGGGAATCCCGTTCGGTATCAACCTGTTTGCTCCCAACCCGGTGCCGGTCGACCCGGACAGCTACCGCGCCTACGCCGCGCTCATCCAGCAGGAGGCCGACCAGTTCGGCCTCGTCCTGCCGGCCGAGCCCATCGAGGACACCGATCGATTCGACGAGAAGATCGCGCTGTTGCTCGACGACCCGGTGCCGATGGTGTCGTTCACGTTCGGGATCCCGACGCGCGGCGTGATCGCCGCGCTGCGGCAGGCCAACACCGTGGTGGTCCAGACGGTGACGACGGCCGACGAGGCGGCACAGGCCCATGACGCCGGCGTCGACATGCTGGCGCTACAAGCAGCGGTGGCCGGCGGGCATTCCGGAACCCTCTCGCCGCTGCGGCCGCTGCAGCCGGTTCCGCTTGTGGACCTGGTCAAACAGGTCACGGCGAGGGTGCCGCTGCCGGTGCTGGCGGCCGGCGGGCTGGCCACACCCGACGCGGTGGCCGACGTGATCCGCGCGGGGGCCGCGGCGGCCGTCGTCGGCACCGTGCTGCTGCGCGCCACCGAGAGCGGCGCGTCCGCGACGCACCAAGCCGCCCTGACCGATCCCGCCCGGACCGAGACGGTGCTCACCCACGCCTTCACCGGGCGTCCCGCCCGCGGATTGCGCAACACGTTCATCGACGACCACGAGGCCCGGGCGCCGTTCGGCTATCCCGCGATTCACTACCTCACCAGCCCGCTGCGCAAAGCCGCCGCGGCGGCGGGGAAACCGGACTACGTCCACCTGTGGGCGGGAACGGGTTATCGGCACGCTACCGCCGAACCCACCGCGGACATTCTGCGGCGGCTGGCTTCCAATCTGTGATTATTCGCGGCCGAACAATTCAGTTGCTCAAATAGAGATACCAAAGACCGTCGGAATGCTGAACGCAGGAAAAATGAGTCCAGGTGCCGGGATGGACGACCTCGACATGCGGACCGTCCACCATGCACGCGGCCTGCGTCGCATAGTTGCCCTCGACCAGGATCTCATCCGCGTTGCTGACACCGACGCCGGTCGTCATCAACCCAGAAAATGCCAGAACACCTGCAGCGATCATCTTTTTCACAAGACGCCTCCTACTCGCTTCGGCCTCCCGGGGCCCGAGACCAGAAGGTTGCTGTGACCGATATTAGTGACCCGCAATCGTCCGCACAATCACTAGATTTGCCGAAGGCGTTCAGGACCCCTAGATGAAATGGTGATGTATAGCGGCATTCTGGGCCTGCACTGAAAGCCCGCGCCCCCTAAATTGGGCTGATGGACGCCTCGCCAGCCGACGTGACCAGGGTCCGGCAGACGGCCGAGGCGCACCACGCTGCGGTCACCGAACTGGCTGCCACGGAACAGCAAAGCGTCGCGAGTTCGGAACGGCCGACGGTACCCATTCAGCTCGCCCGGCCCGCGCACCGTTTCTGGACCAAAGAACTTGTATTGGCTCTGGCGGGAATGCTGGCCACGCTTATCACCGCGGTTACCGCCTCGTATTTCGCGTACCAAACCAGCGTTGCTACGGCCGAAGCCGTCCGCAAACAAAGCGAAGTCGAATTCGCCCGAAATGAGCGCAAAACCACCTATACCGAACTCCTGGCCAAGATGCAGATCATGGTGGCCATCGAGCAAGAGGTCGATATTTCTCGATACAACCGAACCGCCGACCCGCTTACCGAACCGGCCTTCCTCGACGAGATAGGCAAGTGGGAAGCGGCAAGCCTCCAACTGTCCAACGCCTCCGCGGCGGTCGACTTGGTCGGATCGGCGTCCATGCGGCTGCGGACGCTGGCACTGCGCGAGGCCAACAACTCCCTGTCCACCGCTTACGCGGCGCTGAATACCGAATATCTGCGCAGCCCGACGAATCGCGAGAAAATCGACGCGGCGGTCCGGGAATTCGATTCACGACGCACCGCGATGATTCGGGCGCGAGTGGACCTGATCGACGAGGCCCGCGCGGACCTGGGGATGCTGGCCAACCAGCCGTGAGGCCGCAAAAGCGTTAGAACTCAAAGCGGTTGAGCATGTCGTAAGGGCCGAACGGCGAGGCATTGAAGAATCGGTAGATCCATCGCACGACGGTGCTGTCGATCTTCTCGTAGCCGGCCTGCGCCGGCGTCTGTTCGACCAGCCGCAGCTTGGGATGCCACGCTTCGATGTCGCGCGCGTTGCCGATGCCCCACTTGATGATGCCCCGGGTGAGCAGTTTCGACAGCACCGGCGCCAGCGCGGACAGGGTGTCGAATTGCAGTTCGCCGCAATCGAATTGGTCCAGCAGCCGCGCGAACAGCTGGCGGACTCCACTCTCGTCGACGTACATCAGCAGGCCCTCGGCGACGACGAGTGTCGGATGGCCAGTGGGAATCTTGTCGAGCCAACCCAGCTCGGTCACCGACGAGCCGATCATCCGGTAGCGGTCGGTTTCGTCGTACAGCCGCCGGCGAAGCTCGATGACGCTTGGCTGGTCGAGGTCGAACCACTGCACCGCCGGCGGTACGTCGAGGCGGAAGACGCGGCCGTCGAGTCCACAACCCAGGTGCAGGACCACCGCCTCGGGGTGGCGCGCAAGGAAATCGGCGCACCAGACGTCGAGCTGTTTGGCGCGCAACGCCACCAAGTACTGGTTCGACGCCGGCAATGAGTTGCGGTGGATGCGTTTGAAGTCATAGTCGATCCGGTCGACGGCCGCCGCGGCGGCATGGTCGCCCAGAATCGGATGCCGGGTGCGGCTTTCGTAGGCGCGCAGGTACAGCGTCACCAGGTTCGTCCACTCCACCGAGCCCCACCGGACCGAACTGAAATCAACCTTGGCCGACGTCACTGTCCCCTCCTAGATGAGCGTGGTCACTCTCGCTAGGGATAGCGAAGCGCATCCAAAAGGGCTGGTCAAGCCCGGTGCGGCCGTCGTAATTGAAAGTTCGCCCGTCCGAGCGGCCCTGTGCTCCGAAGAACTATCGAGCGAGGGTTGTGGCGGGTGACACCGCTAGGTCAAGAAAGGGGCCTCTCGATGCGACAGGTGACATTCAAAATGGTTGCCGCCGGTGACGGCTCACCAGAAACTCCAACCGGCTATTGCTACTACCTGCTGGCCCACGCGATCGCGACGGTGTTGCTGCTGATCACGCTGGTTGCCGCGGTATGGCAATTCATGGACTGGGTCGTCACACCGTCGTGCCCGGAAGCCATTTCAGCTCCTTCGTCAGTGGTCGCGGTGGCCGCGGGGACCACCGCGCCGCTGGCGGCGGAACCCGCTTACTCCGCCGCGCCGGCGTCGTATCGCAACACCGCGCGCACCGAAGCCGTGGGCAGCTTCAAGGTCGCCTCCGGTGACTGCCCTTGCCCGAAGTCCGGCAAGTGATCCGTCAGAACGCCTCGGGATCGCGCTGTACGGCTTCCGGCACCGGGTGTTGGTACAGGCGCGAAGCGTTCTCCCAGGTGAACTTGCGAATCGCGTCCGGTGGCAGATCGCCGATCTCTTCGTGGATCGTTTGTTGAGTGTGCGGCCAGGTGGAGTCGCAGTGCGGGTAGTCGGCTTCGAGCATGATGTTGTCCATGCCGATTCGGTCGCGCTGCACGAACGACGATTTGTCCTCCACCGCGCAGAACCAGAAGTTGCGGGTGAAAACCTCTGCGGGAGTGAGCTTCTCCCCCAGCGCCCGCCAGGTGCCGTACATCTCGTGATAGCTGAGCATGTGGTCGAGGCGATCGAGTAAGCCTGCCACCCAACCGATTCCGCCTTCGGACAGACAGATCTTGAGATCCGGGAATCTGCTCGGCAATCCGGAGTACAGCCAGTCGACGGCCGCCGAGATCGCGTAGGCGAAGAACAGCACACCCTGGACGTCCGGCGGCGCGTCCTCGGTGGTCGACGGCGACGAGCCCGACGATCCGATGTGCAGATTCACCACCGTCGCGGTTTCGGCACACGCGGCCATGATCGGATCCCAGTGTCCCGAATGGATACTCGGCAATCCGAGCATCGCGGGGTTCTCGCTGAACGTCACGGCGTGAAAACCGCGCTCGGCGTTCTCACGGATCATCTCCGCGCCGAGTTCGGGGTCCAGCAGCCAGGGCAGCTGGCAGGGAATGATCCGTTCGGGATACGACCCGGCCCACACCTCGAGGTGCCAGTCGTTCCAGGCCCGAACCGATGCCAGCGCCAGCTCCCGATCCGTGGTCACCTGCTGCAGCCGCTGGCCGGCGAATCCCGGTAGGAACGAGGGAAAGTTCAGCGACGCGTAGATGCCGTTGAGGTCCATGTCCTTGACCCGTTCGTGGATATCCCAGGCACCCCTGCGCATTTCGTCGAACCGCACCGGCTCGAAGCCGTACTCCGCCACCGGCCGCCCGACCACGGCGTTGAATCCGACGTTGGGCAATTCCTGATTGTCGTAGACCCAGGTCTGTCCGCCGCTGTCGGTGTCGACGACCCGCGGCGCGCGGTCGGCGAACTGTCGGGGCAGCCGGCCCGTGAAGGTGTCCGGGGGCTCCACGATGTGATCGTCGACCGAGATCACCGTGTAGCGGCGCGGTGCCCGCGGCGGGTCCGGCAGAAACGTGACGGAGCGGTCCGCACCGGTCTTGGCCGTGGTGAAGCTCAGGTTCGAAGCAAGCTCGTCAATCGATTTCATGCCAGCACCTCCGGATCCGCCTTGATGGTCATCCGCGCCGCCCCCGCCCAGTACACGTCGGCGGCGCGCTCGATCAGCGACCGCTGCATGCCCACCATGTCGGACCAGTTCATCGCGACCGGCTCCGTGCCGGTGAGCATCACGTCGTAGGCCAGCTTGCATACCCGTTCGATCGAGGCGGCCCGGTACACCGCCTCGGCCAGGTTGCGACCGGTCGCAATCATGCCGTGGTTGGCCAGAATCGTGAGGTTGGCGCCACCGATGCGGGCCGCGAGATCGGCTGCGCGGCCAGGGCTGTCGATCTCGCCGTCGTAGGCGCCGACGAGGCACAGGTCGTCCAGGAACAGCGAGCCGGTCTGATGCACCCGCTCGGGCAGTCGGCCCAACGCCGCGAGCACACAGACGTAATACGGATGATTGTGAATGACCACCCGGGCGTCCTCGCGGACCCGGTGCAGCTCGGTGTGAATGTGGATCGCCGGAGTGACGTCCCAACGACCGCGGACTACTCGAGCGTCGCTGTCCACCAAGCAGATATCGGATGCGGTGAGTTCCTGCCACCACAGGCCCCACGGATTGACCAGCATGTCGGTTTGTCCGTCCAGCTGCCAGGTGATGTGTCCGGCCATGTTTTCGGAGAAGCCGATGCCGGCCAGATGGCGGAAGGCCACGGCGAGCGCCTGCTCGTTGGACAGTTCGACACCGATCGGGGGCACCACCGACGGCGCCCACACCTCCAGCCCGCCTCGTCGCGGATTAGGCGTGTTCATGGTCGGCCTCCATCCTTGCTCGAATATCTTGGCGGAGATCGCCTTTGGCGACCTTTCCGCCGGACGACCGGGGTATCTCGTCGACGACGATCAGGCGCTCGGGCAGCAGTTCCTTCGAAACCCCCAGCGCCAGCAGGTGTTCGACGAGTGCGGGCAGGTCGACGGTCGCGGAGTCGGCGAGTTCGGCGTAGAGGCACACCCTTTCCCCGAACACCGGATCCGGCATCGCCACCGCCGCCGCCAGCGCGATCGCCGGATGTGTCATCACGGCGTCCTCGACCTGTGCGGCGCTGATGTTCTTGCCGGCGCGCAGGATGAAGTCGGAGGTCCGCCCGGTGATGGTCAGGTAGCCGTCGGCGTCGAGTTCGCAGATGTCGCCCATCAGCATCCAGCCGTCGCGGGTGAACAGCTTGTCGTGGTCGGTGCCCCCGAGATAGCCGAGGCTGGTCGCCGGGGCCCCGGCACGCCGGCTGGCCCCGCCCGGTGGCGGTGACGTCTCGATCGCCGTCGAAGAGCCGCACGGCCATTTCGGGAACGATCCGGCCGCCGGTGCGCAGTCGACGTTCCAGCGGGTCGTCCACGGTGGTCGCACTGAGCAACCCGGTTTCGTTCGAGCCGTAGAACTGCAGGATCTTCGCGCCGGTGAGCTCCTCGAATTCGGCGGCGGGCCGGTACGGAATGGCCTCACCGCCGGTGAAAACGACACGCAGCGAGCTCAGGTCGTAGTCCCGAGACGCGCGGTCCGCCATCAGCATCGTCAATTGCGAACTCACACAACATAATACGGTGACCTTGTGCCGGGCTATCGCCTCGCACGCGGCCTGCGCGGTGAAACGCTCCAGGATCACCGAGCTGGCACCGAGGTAGATCGGGGTGGTGTGGCTGGTCCATATTCCGAAGCCGAAAGGCATCGGAATGACGGGCAAGAACACGTCGTCCGACGTCAACAGCCCGTTGGCGGCGGCCTTCTGGTGAAAGTAGTGCCACCGGTTCTGCGTGTGCACGACACACTTGGGCAGCCCCGTGGTCCCCGACGTGGAGTTGATCAGGAAAACGTCGTCGGGGCCGAGCTGAGATGCGGCAGCGACGGCCTTGCCGGGCGCATCGCTGTTCAGGCGCGGCAGGCCCGCCTGCTGCCCCAGGATCAGCAGCGGAACCGACGATTCGGCTGCGGCCCTCGCGGCGGCTTCGCCGTGTTTGGGGTCGCTGATCAGGATCGCCGGCGGCGCATTGCGCAGTAGCGCGCCCACCTCGCGGGTCCCGGCGCGGGCGCCGATGCCGACGACGACGGCGCCGCACCGTTCGATCGCGACGAACAGCGCATGGATCGCGGCGGAGTCGCCGTGCCACACCGCGACTCGATCACCGCGCACGATGCCGATTCCGGCCAGCTGGCCCGCTAAATTTGTTGCCACAGTGTCGAATTCGCACCACGTCAGAGCCACCCCGGGCTCGTCGCAATAGGCGGAGCGATCCGGTGCTTGTTCGGCGTTGCGGCGAACGGCGTCCGACAACGTCGAGTCGGACCACCATCCGGCCGCACGAAACCGGGCCGGGTCCTCGTCGGTGAATGCCGGCGAGCCCACGGTATCCAGCTCACCGGCGCTCATTACCAAATGATAGGAAAACGGCTCGCGATTCGGTCGGCGGCCCGGCGCTGAGCCGTCCGGCTACGGATTCTGCGGCGCCGGAACACCCTGCTGCGGGCCGTGCGGAAGACGCGGTTGGCGCTTCGGCGGCGGCGGCCGGTCGGGATTGATCGGCCCACAATTCAGACCGGAGATACAGCCACCGCCGCCTCCGGCGGGTTTGACCTTGAGGGCGCCGCCGCCATCCCCGGGGGTTGCGGGGACGACGGTCGACGAAGGGACCGGTGCGCTGCTCGACGGCGCGTCAGCTGGTCCAATACCGCCGAACGCCACGGCAAGCACGGCCGCACCGCCGCACAATGCGGCTATCGTCCTGCCTTTGTACATCGCCACCCCATCCACAGTAACCGCGCTCGGACCGTACGCGGGCCGCCGCGCACCAGCGGCACTCATTGCGACTGCGGAAGCCGCGGCGGGTTGGTCGCGGGCGGCGGCCGGGGTGGGTTGATGCGCCCGCAGTTCAGGCCGGGTATGCAGCTACCGCCACCGCCGTCGGCGTGGATCGTCAGGCCCATCGGCTGCGACGCGTCGCTCGCCCAGCAACAAGGGCCGGGCGATGGGGGCGGGTCGGCGTTGCTGTGCGGCACACCGAGATCCCCGAGCGTCAGGAACAGCACCGCGGCACCTGCGAAGGCC
This sequence comes from Unio delphinus, assembly GCA_029339505.1. Lineage (NCBI taxonomy): Eukaryota > Metazoa > Mollusca > Bivalvia > Unionida > Unionidae > Unio > Unio delphinus. The sequence goes on from JAQISU010000480.1 coordinate 45,677, forward strand.
GCGCCGATCGTCCTGCCCGTGCGATTACGCACCCGCAGAATTTTACTTCTTTCGCGGCATGCTGGGTAGGGCCGCGGCCGTGGAGACTGTCGTTATGGAAACCAGGCAATCTGCCCTCTGGTCGAGACTGCACGGCAAGCCGCTCTGGCCGGGCGTGCTGATCGGCGCCGCCGCGGGCGCCGCGGGCACCACGGCACTGAATGTGATCACCTACCTCGACATCGCGGTGCGGGGCCGTCCGACCAGCAGTACACCGGAACGGACCGTCGAGGCCATGGCGAGGTTGTTCGGCCTCACGGTTCCCGGCAGCGGCGACGTGCTCGCCAACCGGATCTCGGGCCTCGGCGCGCTGACCGGGTATGCCGCGGGCATCGGGATGGGCATCATCCTCGGGGTGGCGTATGCCCTGGGCTGGCGGCCCGGATTGCTGGTGGCCACGCTGGTCGCGTCCGCCATCGCCCTGGTGGGCACGAACGGACCGATGACCGTTCTCGGCGTTACCAACCCGCTCACCTGGAGCCCCGTCGACTGGATCAGCGACCTGATCCCGCATCTCGGCTACGGCGTCGTCACCGCCCTGGTGTTGCACTCCCTCGCACCGCTGGTCCGGCCGCCGGGCGAGACACGGCCCGGATAGCCGCCGCGGGACGAGCGGTATTGGGAACGGAAGCTTTTCGTCTGGGGTGGCGTTTCAAGTCCACATGGGCTCCGCAACGGCCAATCGGCTGCTGGAACGGTATCGGAAGTCGGGCCGTTCCTTCACCGCCGCGGGAATCACGTCATTCGTCCTGGACGAAGGCCCGCGCGATGCGCCTGCGGTGGTGTGCGTGCACGGTGTTCCGTCCTCGGCTTACCTGTATCGCAAGGTGGTCCCGGCACTGGCCGGCAATCGGTTGCGCGGCATCGCGATCGACCTGCCCGGCCTCGGGTTCGCGGAACGGCCTGTCGATGCCGACTACACCTGGACCGGCCTCGGCCGGTGGTTGCTGTCGGCTCTCGACGAATTGCAACTCGATCGGTTCCATCTGGTCGTGCACGATATCGGCGGTCCGATCGGGTTCGAGGTGGCCAACGCGGTACCCGAGCGGGTGCTGTCGATGACGTTGCTGAACACCATCATCGAGGTGGCGTCGTTCCATCGGCCATGGCCGATGGAACCTTTCGCGCACCGGGGCATCGGCGAGGCATGGCTGGCGTCCCTGCGCATCCCGGGCGCTTTCCTGGCGCTGATGCGACTCGTCGCGGTGAGCCGCCACGTTCCCGCCGCTGAAATCGCGTGTTGGATACCGCTACTCTTCGGCGACGACGGCGGGCGGGCATTTCTGAAGATCATGCGCGGCTTCGAGCTGACGCGCGCGAAGGAGCAACTTTATCTCGATACTCTCCGTCAGGCGCGCTACCCGGTGCAAGTCGTGTGGGGCGCGCGGGACAGGATGCTCGCGTGGCGGCGCTGGGGCGTCCAGGCTCAACGCGCCGCCGGCGTAGCAGAGCCGATCCTGTTGCCGGCCAAGCATTTTGTGCAGGAAGACAAACCGCAAGAGATCGCCGACGCGGTCGCTGATCTCGCGATGCGGCACGGTTAACCCTGGATCGTGGGCCGGATCGGCGCGCCTGCAGGCACTGGCCCTAGAACTCCAGATCAGCGGCTAGGTGGCGTCGGCTCGGCTACTGTCTCCCCTGTGCTGATCGGATTCCTACTCGCTCTGGGCTGTTCGGTGTGTTACGGCACCGCCTCGGTGCTGCAGGCTGTCGCGGCCCGGTCGGTGGAATCGGGCGGCAAGTCCGGTGTCGACGCGATGTTGCTGTTGCGAGCGCTGCGGCAGTGGCGCTACATCGTGGGCATCGGCCTCGACGGCCTCGGTTTCCTGCTGCAGGTCGCGGCGCTGCGCCTGGTCCCGATCTACGTCGTCGCCGCGGCGCTGGCCGCCTCGATCGCCGTGACCGGGATCGTGTCCGCGTGGGTGCTGTCGGCTCGGCTGTCGAAGGCCGAGTGGACGGCCGTGGGAGTCGTCTGCGTAAGCCTTGCCGCGCTCGCCTGTGCCGCCGGGCCCGGCCATTTCCGTCACGGACCGCCCGGACTCGGGTGGGGAATGATCGGCGTCGTCGTCGTGATCTTCGTCCTCGGTGCAGTCGGCGGCCGATTGCCCGACCGGGAGCGCTCGCTCGCGCTGGGGCTGGCCGCGGGAAGCGGTTTCGGTGTGGTCGAGGTCGGGGTACGCCTGCTCGACGAGATCGATCCGACCAAGGCCGCGTTCTACACCAACCCGGCCCTGTACGCGGCGGCCGGCGGCGGTGCCGCGGGATTTCTGTTGTTCACCAACGCGCTGCAACGCGGGTCGGTGACCACCACGGTGGCCGCAATGGTCGTCGGCGAAACCATCGCGCCCGCACTCGTCGGCGTGATCTGGCTGGGTGACACCGCGCGGCCGGGCTGGGGCTGGCTGGTCATCGCGGGATTCGTCGTAGCGGTGGGCGCGACCCTGGTGCTGGCCCGATTCGGCGAGGCACCGACTGAGGCTACAAGCTAGCGGTTCCCGAAACCTGTTGTGCGGCGATCACATACGCCGTACCACGCGGCTCTCGGGTCAGCAGCACTCCGCCGTCGGCGCTGACGCCGGCCGCGATCAGCTCGCGTTTGAGGATCTTGTTGGTGGCCGTCGCCGGAAGATCGTCGTTGATGCGCACGTAGCGTGGCCACGCCTTCGGGGAGAGGTCGCTTTGCGCGGCCAGGAAATCCTCGAGATCAGTTGGACGCAAATCCATTCCGCGACGAAGCACCAGCGCGGCCATCACCTGGTCGCCGACCCGCTCGTCCGGCACGGCATACACCGCGACCTGGCTGACCTGTGGCAGCCGTTCCAGGATCCGCTCGATCGGTGCGGCCGCGAGATTCTCGCCGTCCACCCGCATCCAGTCGGCGGTGCGCCCGGCCAGGTAGATGAAGCCGTCGGCATCGCGGTAGGCCAGATCGCCCGCCCAGTACATGCCGTGGCGCATCCGCTCGGCGGTGGCGTCCGGATCGTTGTAGTACCCGACGAACGGACCGGCGCCTTGGGTGTTGACCAGCTCGCCGACGGCCTCGTCGAAGTTGGTCAGCGCGCCGTGCTCGTCGAACTGCGCGACGGCGCACTCCGTCAGGGTGGACGGTTGTAGATGGCGACTCCGGCATACGGCTTGCCGATGGAGCCGGGCGGCGTGCCGTCCTCGCGCACCACGATCACCGCGAACTCGCTGGAGCCGAAGCTGTCGATGACCCGGCACCCGAAACGCCTTGCGAATTCGCCGATATCGCGGTCGGTCGCCTCGTTGCCGAACGCCACCCGCAGCGTGTTGTCGGCGTCGTCGGGGCGCTCGGGCGTGGACAGGATCAGGGCCAGCGGCTTGCCGACGTAGTTCAGGTACGTCACCCGATACCGGCGGACGTCGTCGAGGAAGCGCGACGGCGAAAACTTGGCGGGCACCATCAGGGCGCCGCTGCCGATCGCGACGGCCCAGCCGGCGGCGACCCCGTTGGAGTGGAACAGCGGCATCGCCAGGTAGCAGACGTCGTCCGCGGTGACGTCGTACTGGAAGATCAGGCTGGCGCCGCACATGATCGCCATGGCGTGCGCGAACCGGACCGCCTTCGGATTGCCGCTGGTTCCGGAGGTGAAGATCATCATGAACGTGTCGGCGCCGACGACCTCGCGGTGCGGCGTCAACGGCGGTGCCGCGGCGACCGCGTCGGCGTAGCGCGTTCCGCCGACGTCGAGAACCTGAATTCCGTGGAGATCCAGTCCTTCCAACAAGGCCCGGTGCTCGTCGTCGACGAGCAGGATTTGGCAGTCGGACCGCTGGATGTCGGAGAGCAGCGCGGGTCCGCGTCGGGTCGTGTTGAGGCCGCACAGCACGTAGCCGCCCAGCGCGGCGGCGGCCATCGCACGCAGCATCGCCGGTGAATTACCCAGTGCCGCACCGATATGCAACGGGCGAGCCGGGTCGGCGAGGCCGATCAGCGCCGCCGCCTCGGCCTCGGCTTCGGCGAGGTGCTCGCGCCAGGTCCAGGCCCGCTCGCCGTGCGCGATCGCCGGGGTGTCGTCGTGCCTGCGCTGCCGCAATAGCTGCTGAACCGTCTCCGGCACTGTCTCACTTCCTCGTCGGCGTCATCGGGTCGTCAACACCAACCCGGCGTAATTGTGTTGGGCCACCTCGTCGCAGTGGCGCCGGTAGGTGCCGAACCCGCCGATGTAGGGCATGAAGGTGCGCTTCTTGCCCTCGATGTTGGCGCCCAGATACCACGACGACGCCGCCCTGGGGAACAGGGTCCGCTCGGCGGCCTGGGCTACCTGATCGGTCCAGGCGACGGCGGCGTCGCGGCGTGGTTCGACCTCGCTCACGCCCAGCGTTCGCGCGGCTCGCACCAGATCGATCACCCAGTCGACTTGAACCTCGGCGTGCAGCACCATATTCGCCAGCACCGAGGGGCTGCCCGGCCCGCTGATCGTGAACAGGTTCGGCAGGCCCGGCACCATCAGGCCGAGGAAGGTCAGCGGACCGTCGGCCCAGATGTCGCGCAAGCACTCTCCCCCGGGGCCGCTCGGGTTGATCCGGGTCAGCGCCCCGGTCATCGCGTCGAAGCCGGTCGCGAAGATCAGCACGTCGAGCGGATACGTCGCTTCCGTGGTTCGCACCCCGTGCGCGGTGATCTCGGCGATGGGCTCGCGGCGCAGGTTCACCAGCCGTACGTTGTCGCGGTTGAAGCTGGCGTAGTACCCGTTGTCGGTGCAGATCCGTTTGGTTCCGATCGGGTGATCGACCGGGATGAGATCGGTTGCGACCACGGGATCGGTGACGATTTCCCGGATCCGCTCCTCGGCGAAGTGCCGGGCGATGTCGTTGGCGGCCAGGTCGCTGGTCTGGTCGGGGAAGGTCTTGGCGAACAGGACACCACCCTCACGCCAGCGCTTCCACAGCGCGTCGGCCTGTTCCCGAGGTTCGGTGTCGACGGCGTTCTTGTGATAGGTGCCGTGCGGTGTGCCGGCCGCTGCGTAGGCGGCGAGCCGGCGACGCTCCGGGTACTGCTCCTGGATCTCGCGCTGTTCTTCGTCCGACCACGGCCGATTGGGCATCGGGATGGTGTAGTTCGGCGAGCGCTGGAATACGACGAGGTTCTGCGCCTGCGCGGCGATGATCGGTGCCACCTGAATCCCGGATGATCCGGTACCGATCAGGCCGACCAGCTTGTCGCGCAGATCGGGATCTTCGCGCGGCCACGCGGCCGTGAAATACACCTCGCCCGAAAAGTCTTCAACGCCTGGGATATTGGGCCGGTTCACCGCCGACAGGCAGCCGGTTGCGCACAACAGAAACTGCGCCGCATAGGTTTGTCCGGTCGCGGTCTCGACATGCCAGCGACCGTCGTCGAAGGCGGCACCGACCACGTCGACACCGAATTGATAGTGGCGGCGCAGGTCGAAGCGCTCGGCGACGTGGCGCAGGTAGCCCAGAATTTCCGGTTGGGCGGCGAAGCGTTCGCTCCACTGCCAGCTCTTCTGCAGGTCGTCATCGAAAGAGTAGGAATAGTCCACACTTTCGACGTCACACCGCGCCCCCGGATAGCGGTTCCAGTACCAGGTGCCGCCCACATCGGGGGCCGCCTCGAGTGCGATCACCGACAGGTCCGCGGCGGCCAGCCGGTGTACGGCGTACAGCCCGGCGAACCCGGCGCCGATCACGATGACGTCGCCGACCTCGGTCATGTCGGGGCACCTACCGAGTGGATCAGCCGGCGCAGGTCGGCGCAGACCAGCTGCTGCGCTGAGGCGGCCGGCCCGAAGGATTGAATGGTCATGAAGCCGTGGAACAGTCCGGGAAAGTCCCGGTGGATCACGGGCACTCCCGCGTGGCGCAGCCGGCGGGCGTACTCGCACCCTTCGCTGTGCAGCGGGTCCAGCCCGGCGGTGACGATCACCGCGGGCGCCAGGCCCGCGTGCGAATCCACGCGGGCGGGAGCCACCAGATACGGCGGGTCGAAAACCCTTTCGGCACCGAGGTATTGGCCCCAGTACCACTGCATCGAGGCGCGGGTGTTGAAGTATCCGGTGCCGTAGCGGTGGTAACTTTCGGTGTCGAAACTCGGATCGATCGCCGGGTAGATCAGCACCTGCGCGGCGGGTTGAGCGGCTCCCCGGTCGCGGCAGAGGATTGCGGTGACCGCGGCCAGATTCCCGCCGGCGCTGTCGCCGGCGACGGCGGTGCGTGCGGGATCGATGCCGAGCTCGGCGGCGTGCTCGACCACCCAGCAGAACACCGCGAACGCGTCGAGCACCGCGGCGGGCGCGGGGTGTTCGGGCGCGAGGCGGTAGTCGGCCGACACCACCACCGCTTGGCTGCCGCGGGCGAGCGCTCGGCAGAATCCATCGTGGGATTCGATGTCGCAGAACACGAATCCACCCCCGTGAAAGAACACGATCGCGGCGCGGTCGGCCGACGGCTCGCCGTGCGGGGAGTAGATGCGTACGCCGATGGCGCCGCCGGGCCCCGGCACCGAATCGTCGATGGCGCTCGCGACGTCGTCGGCGTTGGTGACCGGGATGCGTCGCGCGGCCACCGCGGCGCGCGCCTGCGGGCCGCTCATGGACTCGACGCGCGGGAATCCGGAGTTCAACTGGTCGAGCATGGCCTGCACGCCATCGTCCATCTGCACCTCCGACCTCACCGTTGAGGTCATGCCGGCCGGTATCTCAGCAGGGTGATGCCGGCTTCCGGCAGATCGTAGAACACCGGCCGCACCCGCATCCCGATCCGGATGGCACTCGGGTCGATATCGACCAATTCGGTGCTGATCCGCGGCCCCGCATCCCACTGCACCACGGCGAGCAGCTGCGGTACCGCATCTGCCCAGGGCGGGGCGGTGGGCCGGCGGGCGACGGTGAAGGTGTACAGGGTTCCCGCGCCATCGATTTCGCGCCATTCCAGGTCGTCGGCCAGCGTTCCGGGGGCCAGCCTGCGGGGGTAGAAGACGTAGCGCTGTAGCGACGGCGAGTACTGCACCACGATCCGGTGCTGGGCCAGGCCGTCCCAGAAGGGCTTCGAGACGGGGGTGGGTTCGGGAAGCGGCAGGTTCATCGCGTCAGTCCCCCCGCATGATCAGCGCGACCTGCTCGCTCATGATGCCGCCGTTGCCGGTGACGAACGCGGTGTGGCAGTTCGGCACCTGGGCGTCGCCGGCGCGCCCCATCAGCTGTCGCGCACCGTCGGCGATGTGATGCATGCCGCCGGCCATCCCGGCCTGACCAAACGACAGCTGACCGCCGGCGGTGTTGAGCGGGAAGTCGCCGCGGTAGGTCAGATCGTGCTCGGCAACCCACGACATGCCTTGGCCTTTGGCGCAGAAGCCGGCATCTTCCAGGCTCATCAGCACCGTGATCGTGTAGCAGTCGTAGATCGACGCGATATCGACGTCGGACCGGTCCAGCCCCGACATGGCGAACGCCTTGTCGGCGGCACGGGCGATCGGGGTGTGCAGCAGGTCGTCGGCGTAGGTCGGCGTCTTGAAGGCGATGTGCTCGCCAAAACCCTTGATCCACACCGGGCGATGACGGCCGCGGCGGGCGATGTCGGCGTTGGCGAGCAGCACACCGACTCCCCCGTGCACCCGCATCACCGTTTCGAGCATGTGGATCGGGTCGGCGATCATCGGGCTGGCCAGGACGTCGTCGACGGTGATCGGGCTGCCGTGGAAAACCGCGCCGGGATGCGCGCAGGCATTGGTGCGCTGGTCGACGGCGATCTTGGCGACCGCGGCGGGGTCGTAGCCGAATTCCGCGGCGTAGCGCTGGGCGATCTGCGCGTACGGCGCATTCTGACCCAGGTTGCCGTACGGGATCTCGAACTCGGCCTGCGGCGAACCGTAGTTGTTCGACGACGCCCCATACCAATTCGGCGCGGGTGCCGGGCGTTGTTCGGATTGTGGCACGTTCAGCGATCCGGGCACCACGGCCAGCACCGCATCGCAGATGCCGAGTTCGATCGCGGCCGCGGCCCGCCAGATCATCCCGGCCGATGTGGCTCCGCCCAGGTCGACGCGCTCGCCGAAATCCAGGGCCAGGCCCAGGTATTCGCACAAGGTCGCCGGGGCGAACATCGCCGATTCGGCCACGCCGTGCGTGAGCAGGCCGTTGATGTGCGCCGGATCGACACCGGCGTCCTCGACGGCCAGCTTCGCCAGCAGCGCGTACTGGTCGAGGGTGAACATCGGCGGCCCGGCCGGGCGGCGCTGCGCCGGTAATTCGGCGATGCCGACGATGGCCGCTTCGCCGCGCAATCCCGTCACGACGGCGCCCCGCTGATGCTTTCTCGGAGAGGCAGCTCGACGGTCGCGGTTCCGGGCATCAGCACGGTGTCGTCGCGGCGACCGGCGATCTCGAGATCCACCAGCCCGGCATGTTCCGTCACCCGCTTGCCGGTGACCACCCCGCCGAACGTCAGTGTCTGGCCGGGCAATGCGGTGGCCCGGTTCTGCACCGAGAACGACACCAGGCGGCCGCGGCCACCGATCCAGTCACCGAGCGCGCGGGCCAGCAGCGCCGCCTGCAGCGGTCCATGCACCAGCACGTTGTCGTAGCCTTCGACATCGCGCGCCCACTCCTTGTCGTAGTGGATGCGGTGACCGTTGTAGGTGGCGGCGCTGAAAAAGAACAGCTGAGTTTCGTCCGCGGTGACGGTCAGCGCGGGAATCTGCTCGCCCACCTCGACGTCGTCGTAAAAGACCTGTCCGCCTGTCATGGTCGGGCGATCATCGACGTCGCGGCTTCGGCGATCAGCTCGCGATCCTGGTTGCGGTACACCGTGTGCCAGGAGACCAGGACGAATTTGCCGGAGCGTCCTTGCTTTTCGACGATCGACTCGATGGTGCGCACCATCTCGATCTCGTCGCGGTGATAGGCCGGCAGGTGAAAGGTGAAGCTTTCGCCGCCGGCCATCCGTTTCGGCGCACGCGGAAACGCGAGGCTGCCCGAAATCGCACCCGAGGAGCCATCGGGCCGCAGCGAATCGAGATGCGCGACGCCGAGCACGGCGTACTGCAGGTACAGCGGCGGGCAGATGATGTCGCGAAAGCCGTTGGCGCGCGCGTATTCCGGATCGAAGTACAGCGGATTGTGGTCGCCGACCGCCGCCGCCCAGCGCTGCCAATCGCGCCGGTTCACCTCGCCGGTCGCGGTCGCGGCGACGGTACCCACTCGCGACGCCGACTCGGCGTCGATCAGGGTGTCCTCACTCACGGTTCTCCTCCAGGGTTTCTTCCAGCCAGGCCGCGGCGACGTCGGCCCCGCCGCCGAGAGTGGAACCGAGCCGTGCGCGCTCGGTCCAGAGATGCAGATCCGTTTCGGTGACATAGCCGATCCCGCCGTGCAATTGGTGGGCGTCCAGCGTGACCAGCCGGGCCGCCGTGCCGGCATGCATGCGTGCGATGGCCGTCTGCCTGGTCGCCGACTGCCCGCGCGCGATCCAGAAGACGGCGGAGTGCGCGGCCAATCGTGCTGCAGCCAAGGCGATGTGCATGTTGGCGATCAGGTGCTGCGCCGCCTGGAAGGAGGCGATCGGGCGGCCGAACTGATGGCGCAGTTTGGTGTACTCGACGGCGCGGTCCAACACCGCCTGCCCGACCCCGACCAGGTCAAGTGCCCCCAGGGCGACGGCCGTATTGGCCAAGCGGCGCAACGCCGTTCGGATGTCACCGTCGGTGTCGTCGAGCAGCGCTTCGGCGCCGACGGTCACCTTGTCGAATCGCACCGCGAACGCCCGGTATCCGCCCGCCATGGCCAGCGGCTCCATGCTCACCTCGGCCGCGCGGGCGTCGACGACAAAGACCAGTGTGCGTTCGCCCGCCGCGGCCGACACCACGATCAGGTCGGCGACGTCGGCGTCGGCGACGTAGTCCGCCACCCCGTCGAGCCGCCATCCCGTCGCACCGGGATCGGCGCGCAGCACGGCCGAAACATCCGCGGCGTCACGGGCATTCCATAACGCCGTGGTCGCGCGAACGGTCCCGCCGGCCAGCGGTGGCAGCCACGCGGTCTTGACGTCCGGCGAGCCGAGCTGGTCGATCGCCAGCGCCGCCGCGATGGTGCTGAGTACCGGCGTCGGACACAGCCCGCGGCCTGCCTCGGCGTAGAAGACGGCGAGATCGTCGAGCGAGCCGCCCGAGCCGCCGTACTCCTCGGCGACGGCGAGGCCGAACACACCGGCGTCGGCCAGCGCCTTCCACAGCGTCGGGGTGCTTCGATCGGCGCCGGGTTCGGCGAGCCCGCGGACCAGGCTGACCGGGCATTCCGCGGAGAGCAGCGCGCGCACCGACGAGGCGAAGTCGCGCTGTTCGGCGGTCGGGATCGCTTTCATGCCTCACCGCCCATAAGACGGCATTCCATGGCCACGCTGGGCGATGACATCACGCAGCACCTCGTTGGTGCCGCCACCGAAGCGCATCAGCGGGGCGGCCCGGTACAGCCTCTCGAATTTGCCTGCCAGCGGCGCGGTTTCGCTGCGATGCGCGAGCAGTCCGTCGGGGCCGAGCAGATCGAGCGCCAGATCGGCGATGCGCTGGCGCAGTTCACTGGTGAAGACCTTCTCGACGCTGACCTCCACCGTCGGGATCACGCCGCTGTCCAGGATCGAGGCGGCCTCGTAACCCATCAGCGTCGCGACCTCGACGTCGGCTTCGGCCAGCGCGAGCCGCCGCCGAAGAGCCGCGTCGTCAGCCGGCACCGAACCGTCGCGGCGCGGGCTACGGGCGAGTTCGCGCAACTCGTCCACGGCGCGACGCAGATCGCCGGCGTTGGTCAGCGCACCACGTTCCAGATCGAGCGCGCCGGTGATGTAGGTCCAGCCCCGGTTGACCTCGCCCACCAGATTCGTGACGGGGACCCGCACGTCGTCGAAATGGACTTCGTTGGTGCGGTAGCCCGACCACGCGTACAGCGGCCGGATGACAACGCCGGGGCTGTCGATCGGCACGATGATGACCGAAATCCCGCGATGGCGCACACCGTTCGGGTCGGTGCGCACGCAGAGCCACTCGTGGGTGGCGCGTTGCGCCCCGCTGTTCCAGATCTTGCTGCCGTTGATCATCCACTGGTCGCCATCACGTGTCGCGCGGGTCCGCAGGCTGGCCAGGTCGGTTCCGGCGTCGGCCTCGGAATAGCCGACAGCGCAGATCATTTCGCCCTTGGCGATCAGCGGGAGCCACTCTGTCTTGTTGTGTTCGGTGCCGTGCCGCATGATCATCGGCGCCACCGAGGTGACCGTCAGGTCGGGTCCGGGCACGCCCCAATATTCGAACTCGCTCATCAGCAGGTGCTGATGCACCGCGCCGAGCCCGAGCCCGCCGTACTCACGCGGCCAGTTCAGCCCGAACCAGCCCTTCTCGCCGATCTTGCGGCGAAACCGCGCCACCTCGCCGCCCCGGAATTCGAGATCGTGCTCGGCCAGCTCCGCGCGCAATTGCGGGGTGACGTTCTCGGAAAGGAATTCGCGAACCTCGGCCAGCCACGCGCGCTGCCCGATGTCGAGCTCGAAATCCATTCCGGCCCCTTTGCCTTTTCACCCAGCCGCGCCGGCGCGGCGCCGCTGCGAGATTTCGCCCTGACGTTACGCCCATGCCCCGCAGGCCGTCACGCGTGCCACCAACTGTCGCTGACAGTCGTCATTGACGATCGTCAGCGAAATTGGGTATGGTCCTGACATGCCTTCGCCGGTCGTCAATGCCCGAGAGGCGCAGCGGCTCCACACACGCGCGCGTCTGTTCGACGCCGCGGTGGCCGAGATCGGGCAGTCCGGATTGGCCGGCGCAGACGTCGCCGCGATCGCCGCGGCCACCGGGGTGGCGCGGGGTACGTTCTATTTTCACTTCCCGACCAAGGAACACGTGCTGGTCGAGCTGGAGCGGGCCGAAGAAGCGAAGATCGTCGCCAAACTCGTCGCCAAGAACAAGCCCCGCGATCTGACGACGATGCTCGGCCTGCTGGTGCGTCAGGTGCTTGCCGCGGAAGAGCGCCTGGGCCCGGTGGTGTTCCGAGACATGTTGGCGCTGCACTTCTCCGCGACGCGACCGGTGGTAGACGAGACCGCGGACCACCCGTTAGCCGAATTCGTCATCGCAGCGATCAGGGAAGCCCAAGACGAGCGCCGGGTGCCGCGCAACGCGGATGCCGAAGAACTCGGCGTGATTTTCATGACGGGCCTGTTCGCGTTGCTCGCCACCAGTGGCGCGTCAAAATCGCGGGCCAAGCTGTTGGACCGATACGTGAAAACGGTCGTCAAAGGAATGGAGACACCATGACCCGCACTGGCATCGACGGCTACCGCGATTATCTCGCGCAACGGGACGGCGAAGCCGACCTGATGCATCGCCGGCTCGCCAACCGTGAGGACTTCTTCACGTCGTTACAGGCCGATCCGGTGCGCTCCGCCCGCCCCATCGATCGGGATGTGTTCCTGCGCAACCTGCGCCGTCGCCGACCGGAAGCGGGTTTGTCCCGCGAGATGCTCTTTCTGCTGGCGACCGCGAAGCTGAACCAGGCGGAGCGTTTCGGCGTGGATTTGGGCGACACCTACGGGCGCATCGGCGGCCCCGACGAGCCGCCCGAGCGCGTCTACCTCGCGCTCGAGGAGCACTACCACACCCGCCTATTGGCTTACGTGCTCGACATTTTCGACCTGCCGTTCCACGTCGTGGTGCCGCCGTTCGTGATGCGCCAATTCGTGAAGATGGAAGTGTTCCTCCCCGAGCGATTCGGCTTCGCGTTCGTCGGCGCGGCGGAAATGGCCGGCTGCATCATGTTTGACGAGTTGCGCCGCGTGGGCGTCGAATTGTTCGCCCGCGAACCGGATGTCGCCGCGCGGATCGACCGGCTCTACACCGAGATCCTGACCGACGAGCTGGGGCATGTGGGCTATTGTGCGGCCCGCTGCAGCAATACGGAACGAGCGGTAATGCGTTGGCTTTACCCGACTTTCGGGCGTCTCTTCGCCCGCCAGACCGCCGAGATCAGCATGCTCATCGACCGGGACAGCCTGCGTGCCCGGCTGGCCGCACCGTTCGATGCCGACGGACTCGCCGCGAGTGTGCCGAACCAGACTTTTGTTGCCGCGCACCCCTGATCGCCCACTGCGCGTGATGCGTGTTCTTGTAAATATGCTGTCAAGCTCCCGTTAAAACCCGCCGCGCGTGTCGCAGAATTGGCGCCGGGCTGCGATGATCTTGAAATTGGCTGATCGACAATTCGGGAGAAAGTCATGCCAACCATCGAGTCGCGTCTCCGCCAGGAGTTGCGCAACTATGCCGTCGAATTGCGTCAACTGGCGTACACCCTGCCCGACGGGGTGGGCGAACATTCGCTGCTTGCGCTGTCCGCCCGGATGAATGCCGCGGCCGAACAGGTGGTCCGCAAGGGGGCCTAGTGGTCAGCGCCCGCCCTTGAGGCGAATCTTCCAGCGCACGAAGCCCAGGTAGAAAACGCTGATCGCGATCAGCATTCCGAAGTTGAACCACCACGTGCCGGCATTGTGATGCCAGAGCGCGTCCTTCGGGACCTGCGGGCCGGGTTCCAATTTGGTCAGGTCGATCGTGGACGCCGACGCCGCGAAACCCCATCGTGCCGGGGTGGCCCAGGACATCTGGTCGAGCCCGATGCGGCCGGTAACCGGAATCATGCCGCCGGAGAACACCAGCTGCGACATCACCGCCACCACCAGCAGGGGCATGATCTGGTCGTTGGACTTCGCGATGGACGACAACAACAATCCGAGCATCGCCGAGGCGACGGTGGTCGCCGCGACGTCGACGAACAGCTCCAGCGGAGCCTTGCCCAGCGCCGCGGCGCCCTGCGTCGGTCCGCCCTTGCCCAGCAGCGTGATCACGGTGACGATGCCCGACTGCACGACCGCGAACACGGTGTAGACGCAGACTTTCGCCAACAAGTACGCGGACGTGGACAGGCCGACCGCCTGCTCGCGCAGGAAGATGGCACGCTCTCCGATCAGATCTCGGATCGTCAACGCGGTCCCCATGAACACCGAACCGACGTTGAGCAGCACCAGGATCTGGCCCGGCTCGGTGGGCGCGTTGCCCACCGGGTTCGGGACACCGAAGCCGACGTCGCCCGGCACCGACATCGACAGCGAACCCATGATGAACGGCAGCAGCGCAAGGAAGACGAAGTAGCCCCGGTCGGAGACGATCAGCCGCATCTGGCGTCGCGCGATCGTGGAGAACTGCCGCAGCAGGCTGGTGTGCGACGGGTCGCCGATCTCGGCCGGTTTCTCCGGCGGCGGCGGTGGTGGCGGCGGGCCGGTCCGCGCCAGGTATTTCGCCTTGGCCGCGTCGGGATCGCCGGCGACCGAACTGAAGATGTCGGCCCAGTTCGTCGTCCCCATGGCCGGACCGATCTGCGGGGGCGGCCCGCAGAACGCCGTCTTGCCGCCGGGAGCCAGCAGCAGTACCTGGTCGCAGACGTCCAGGTAGGTCAGCGAGTGCGTGACCACCAGCACCACGCGGCCGGCGTCGGCCAACTGCCGCAGCATCGTCATGACCTGCCGGTCCAGCGCCGGGTCCAGACCGGACGTCGGCTCGTCGAGGATCAGCAGCGACGGCCCGGTGAGCAACTCCAGCGCCACCGAGGCGCGTTTACGCTGACCGCCGGAGAGCTTGTCGACCCGGGTGTGCAGGTGCTGGGTCATCTCCAGCTCCTCGAGCACCCGGGCGACCACCTGCTCGCGGTCGGCCTTGGTGGTGTCGGGCGGCAGCCGCAGTTCGGCGGCGTACCCGAGCGCCTGCTCGACGGTCAGCTGACCGTGCACCACGTCGTCCTGCGGCACCATCCCGATCCTGCTGCGCAGCGAGGCGTATTCGGCGTGGACGTTGTGGCCCTCGAACGCCACCGTGCCGTTGGTGGGGTGGGTGTAACCGGCGACCAGCCGGGCGAACGTCGACTTGCCGGCGCCGGACGGGCCGATCACCGCGGTCAGGGTTCCGGGACTGGCGCCCAGCGAGATGTCGTCGAGCAGTGTCTTGTTGTTTTCAATCGTCCAGGTCACCCCGCGGACGTCCAGACCGCCGAGGCGGGTCTGCGCCGCGGTGTCGGCATCCCGGCGGGCCAGCGCGCCGCCGGCGAACACCAGGTCGATGTTGCCGATCGTGACGACGTCGCCGTCCTTCAGCACCGCGGAGTCGACGCGCTGACCATTGACGAAGGTGCCGTTGATGCTGCGGTTGTCGTGGATCTCGGTGCCACCCGGCGCCGGGATCAGGGTCGCGTGGTGACGCGATGCCAGCACCTCGGGAATGACGATGTCGTTGTCGTTGGCCCGGCCGATCTTGATCGCGCCCGGCGCGTCCAATCCGGCCTTGCCCGGGCGCAGGATCTTCATCATCGACGTGGCGAGGTTCGCGCCGTCGCCGCCGCCGACGCGGCCGGTCAGGGCGGTCGGAGGGTCGACCGGCGCCGCCTGGGAGACGTGCGCGGGCTCGGCCCGGTAAATGTGCGGCGACGACATCGGACTACCGGCCGGACCGGCCGGCTGGGTGCCCGTCGGATTGGACGCCAACGGCCCCGACGGATGGCTCGGCTGCGAGCCGGTCGGATGCGTCGGGAGCGGCCCCGACGGCGCGCCGGGCTGCTGGCCGGTGGGCGGATAGGTCGGGATTGGTCCCGACGGCGGGCCGTTGGGCTGCCCACCGGGTGGATACGTCGGCATCGGTCGCGACGGGCTCGCCGGTGGCTGCGGGGGCAGGCCCTGCGCCACCGAGCCGGTGGGTGGGCGTCCGTGAGCCGGCCGCTGGTCGTAGTTCCCGGTCGAAATCGGGATCGACGTGGTCAGGGGCGGGGTCCCGGCGGAACCTTGGTGGCGGCCGACCTCAAAGGTCACCGTGGGCCCGTCCGGGTTGCCGATATTGATGCGCTGGCCGTCCTGGATGTCGACGGCCGGGACGCGGCGGTTGTTGACGTACAGGCCGTTGAGGCTGCCGTTGTCGATGGCGATCCACCGGCCCTGGTCGAAGCGCAACACCAGGTGGATCCGGGAAATCAGCGGATGCGCAACCCGGACGTCCGCCCGCAAATCACGCCCGACGACCACATCGTTGCCGGGTGCAAAGGTCCGTTCGGATCCCTCGTACCGCACGGTCAGCACAGGTGGGGCTGCTCGGCTCACGAGCCCCACTGTATCGGCGTCGGGACCGATTCGGGGACTCGCGGCGCAAACGCGTTCCCGCCGCGAGTTATTTCGCAAGCCACGGCGTGGCGACGATTCAACAGGTTTCGATCGCGCCATCGCGGGTATTCCGGCGCGCACCGACCCGGACGTCGAAGAATGTCAACGAGGGAGATCGCTGACGAATATGTATGTGGGACAGCATCTTTCGTGTAAGCGATCCGTACATCGAGCATAATCCGGCCTCGATGCCAATTGATTTCGGCGAGTACTCGAAGATGTGAGCATGGAGCCAACTCACGCCGGCGCGATGCTGCACGACCGGGTCGCGGTGGTGACCGGCGGCGGTGGCGGTATCGGCGCGGCAACCGCACAACTGTTCGCTCAACACGGCGCCCGGGTCGTGATCGCCGATATCGACGCCGAACTGGCGGGGCGGACCGCCGACCAGATCTCGGCATCCGGCGGATCGGCGTGGGCGATCGTCACCGACGTGCGGGACGCCGATCAGGTTGGCGCCCTGGCTCGATCGGTGCTGGACCGGTTCGGCCGAATCGATGTGTTGGTCAACAACGTCGGGCATTGGCTGCGCCACCCCGGCAGTTTCGTCGACACCGACCCGCAACTGTGGGACGAGCTCTACCGGATCAACCTGCACCACGTTTTTTTAGTCACCCACGCGTTCCTGCCGGCGATGGTCGGTCAGGGCCGCGGCTCGATCGTCAACGTCTCCTCGGTCGAGGGATTGCGCGGCTACCCCGAGGATCCCGTCTACGCCGCGTTCAAGGCGGGCGTCATTCATTTCACCCGCAGCCTCGCGGTTCAGGTCGGCCGCGACGGTGTGCGGGTCAACGCCATCGGCCCCGACGTCACCGAATCGCTGCAGGTCCCCTACTCGCAGTGGCTGTCTGAGGCGGAGCAGGCGCAGTGGCCACAGTGGGTTCCGGCGGGACGGATGGGGCTGCCCGAGGATCAGGCCCGCGTGATCCTGTTTTTGGCCTCCGACCTGTCGGCCTTCGTGACGGGCCATACGATCCCGACCGACGGCGGCACCGGCGCGGCCGGCGGGTGGTTCCGCTCGTCGCGGCGGCCCGACCGAGAGTGGACGAACCGGCCGATAGCGCCCTGATGACTCAGACGTAGGTCAATGCGGCGTTTTCCAGCCGAATTCGCACGTTGAGCAGCAGCGCGTTGGCGATGCTGAACACGACCGCCGTCAGCCACGCCGAATGGATCAGCGGCAGCGCCGCGACCTCCGCGACCACCGCGATGTAGTCGGGGTGGCGCACCCACCGATACGGACCACGCCGAACCAGCGGCGCGCCCGGGATCACGATCAGCCGCGGATTCCAGTGTCTGCCCAGGGCAGCCATGCAGCGCCAGCGGACGAGACAGCTGAGCACCACGACGGCGAGCATCGGCCAGCCCAGCCACGGCACAAACGGGCGTCCCAGGGACCAGACCTCCACCAGGCACGAAACCAGCAGCAGTGCATGCAGGCTGACCATCGCCGGAAAGTGGTCGAGCCCGAATTCCTTGCCCCCGTGGGCGATTGACCATCGAGCGTTGCGCTGCGCGACGACGAGCCCGGCCAGGCGCTCAACGCCGATCATGGCGATGAAAATGAAGTAATACATGGCTTTCCCCCTTCCCCAGTGCACGTGATGTTATGTCTACGAGGATCCGCCCCGGACGGTTCAGCAAACAGTGCAAGCGTGAACCTGCCCACACCGCGCGGCGTTGGGACTATGTCTCAGTGGCCGCGGGGTCTACTGCCAGAATCGTTGGCGGGGTTCCGTTTTCCGCGAATCAGACGCGCTGCGCGGCCTCGAATCGTGCCTGATCCTCGAGGACGGTCACCGGTATCCCGTTAAGGGCACCGTTACCCGATGGCTCGTCGATGAACGTCGGCACCGAGAGCGCGTTGGTGTTGGCGCCCGGTGAACCGTTGGCGACCGACATGCGGGTGCCCGGCTTGCCGTGTCCCCAGCCGTGCGGCATCGACACCACGCCGGGTTTGATCGCGTCGGTGATCTCGACGGGCACCTTGATCTCGCCGGCCTCGGATTTCACCGTGACGACGTCGTTGTCGGAGACGCCGCAGCGCGCCGCGTCGTCGGGGTGGATCAGCAGCGTGCAGCGGTCCTTCCCCTTCATCAGCGCGGGCACGTTGTGCAGCCAGGTGTTGTTCGACCGCAGGTGGCGGCGGCTGACCAGGACCAGCGGTTCGGCGGGTCGCCGCATCCGCGCTTCCAGCCGGGGCAAGTCGTCGAGCAGGTACTGCGGAGCCAGCCGGATCTTCTTGTCCGGGGTTCCGAGGATGTCCGGGAGCTGCGGCACCATCGGCCCGAAGTCGATGCCGTTCGGATTGGCCTTGAGCAGGTCTAACGTGAGCCCGCCGGGATTCTTGCCGTATTGATCCCCGAACGGCCCGGTGCGCAGCGTCAGGTCCAGCATCCGCTCGGGTCCGCCATGCTCGTAGAGCTTGCGGATTTCGGCGCCGTCGACGCCCGCGGTGAAGGCCAGGTAGTCGAAGAAACCGTCGTCGATCGCGGCGACGTCGACGTCTTCGGCCGGGGTCCCGGTGCACAGGCCGGTCAGCCGGATCAGGATCTCCCATTCGTGCGGGCGATCACCCGGATCGAACACCGGCGCCGAGTAGTTCGCGATGCTGTGGATCGCGAACAGCAAGATCAGGTCGTCGTGGTGTGGCTGCTCGAGCGGTGACAGGCCGGGCAGGATCACGTCGGCGTGCCGGGTCGTCTCGTTGAGCCACAGGTCGACCGAGATCATCGCCTCGAGCATCGGCAGCACTTCGTCGAGCTTGTCGCCGCCGGGCGTGGACAACACCGGGTTGCCCGCGACCGTGATCAGCGCCTTGAGTTGCCCGTCGCCCGGGGTGGCGATCTCTTCGGTCATGCACGACACCGGGGCCTGCCCGAGCACCTCCTTGGCGCCGCGCACCCGGGTGTGCCAGCGGCCGAATTCCGGGAGACCGCCCTCGAGGCCGGGCAGCGGCTGCGTGGTGATCGACCAGGCCGCCGGCTTGGGGAACATCGCGCCGCCGGGGGTGTCGAAATGTCCGGTCAGAATATTGATCACGTCGACAAGCCAGCTGGCCAGGCTGCCAAATTCCTGGTTGCACAAGCCAATTCGGCCGTACACCACCGATTTCTCGGCGCCGGCGAGCTCGCGCGCCAACCGCCGGATGGTGTCGACGTCGATGCCGGTGACGTCGCTGACCCGTTCGGGCGGCCAGTCCGCGGCGACCGCGCGCATGGTCTCGACGCCGTCGACATGCGGCCCGGGCTTCACCAGGTCCTCGTCGAAGAGCGTGTGCGCGACGGCCAGCAGCAACGCCGCGTCGGTGCCCGGCACGATCGGCAGCCACTCATCGGCCTGCGCCGCGGTCTGGGTGCGCACCGGGTCGATCACGATCACCTTGCCGCGTTTGCGAATTCCGTCGATCAGGCCCATCACATCGGGCGCGGCCAGCAGTGAACCCTGCGACGCGGCGGGGTTGGCGCCCATGATGACCAGCAGGTCGGTGCGCTCGATGTCGGGCACCGGAAAGTTCCACCACAGGCCGTACATCAGGTGCGACGACAGGTTTTTCGGCCACTGATCGACCGTCCCGGGCGAATACGTGACCGGCATCCCCGACATGCCCATCAGCACACCGGCATAGCGGGCCAACGAGAACGAGTGCGCCAGCGGGTTGCCCGTGTAGGCGGTGACCGCACCGATCCCGTATTTCTCGATCACCGGCGTCAGTAACTCGGTGCAGCGCCGAAACGCCGTGTCCCAGCTGACTTCCTGCCAGGCCCCGTCCACCTTGATCATCGGGCTGCGGACGCGGTCCGGGTCGTGATGGATGGCGCCCAGCGATACGCCCTTCGGGCAGAGATGCCCGCGACTCCACACGTCGTCGCGGTTACCGCGAATGCGGGTGACCGCGCCCGCGTCGACGTGAATCTCCAAGCCGCACATGGCTTCACACAGCGGACAGGTCCGAATATGTTTGCCGTCAGCTCCGGGTTTCATCCACTCACTGTATTGCGCTACTCCGAGTAGCGGAAGTGGCAAATGCGGGGGTCAGGCAACCCAGGGGCCGAAGCCGCCCACCTTGTCGATGCGGATCCGGTTGAGGTATCCGGGCGGCGCGCCGTCGGGCGGAAACTGCACGCCCGGCTGCCCGAGGACGGCATTGAGCTCCGTCAGCAGTTCGGGGGCGCCGCCCTCGACGACCCGCGCGGTCCCGTTGATGGAGAGATACGGGCGCGGCTTCGTCTCCGCGTGCGGCCCGTCGGTCGCCACGATCGTGACCGCGACCCGCGCGTCGTTGCGGACGTTGCGGAGCTTCTTGTAATCGGCCAGGTGCGCGCTGACCAGCTCGTCCCCGTCGGGCGTCGACTGCAACGCGACCCAAACCACGCTGACCTGGGGACTACCGTCGGGATTGATCGTGACCAGGGTGGCGTCCGCACCCTCGCCGATGAAGTTACGTGCGGCGTCGTTGAGTTCCATGCGTTGTTCTACGGCTGGACGCAGCGATTCATTCCCGCTCAGGACGCCCGGCGTATACCCGCGGGCGCTATTCCTTGAGTGACATTTGAATCTGACAAGTTGCCTATACATCGGCGAGGGGTCAGCCCTAGCGTCTAGGGCGACCGAAAGACCTGCCCCAGGAGCTAGGAGCCGGAGGCGCGGCCATGACCGATCAGCAGCCCCCGATGAACATCGAGTACCTCCGTCGTGAGGTACTCGCCCGAATAGAAGCGCACCCGCTCGATGACTGGTCCCCCGCCATGCTGCGAGCCATGATAGCCGTCTTCGACCTGAACGGCGTCATGCCCGTTCCGGTGCAGCGCTTCCAGCCGCGCATCGTCCGGTAAAGCGCTGGTGCCGCCTGACTAAGGTGCTACGAGAGTGCCTGCGGTCGGGTGAGGAGTCACGGCGATGGAGATGTGGGAGCTGGTGGCCCGTGAGCGGATACGTGACACGCTCGCCCGATACAACTGGTCCGGTGACTCCGGCCGCATCGACGGGCTTGCCGAGACATTCTGCGTAGACGGCATTCTCGAGATTCGCGGTGCCGAGCCGCTGCGCGGCCGCGCCGAGATCACGGCGTTCCTGGGCGGCGTCACCGGGAAGATCGCCGTCGACGCGGACGTGAAGCCAGTGGTTCGGCACAACGTCGCCAACATCCTGTTCACCGCGCTGGCTCCCGACGAGGCGCAGGTCTCGTGCTACTTCACCGTCGTCACGCATATCGGACTGGACCATGTCGGCCGCTATCGCGACATCTTGGTGCCCGACGGCGACGCCTGGCTGATCAAGCACCGCAAGGTGTCGACGGATTGGGCGGCCGCCGACTCGGCGATGGCCCGGTCTTCCTGAATTCTTGGCGCACAAGCACTTTGCGCCCTTGAGTGTGCATCCTGGGTGTTGAGTGTGCGTCCATGCCGGCCTGAGTTCACACTCGACGCCGATCGCCGGGAGGCGGCATGGCAGGGTGACAGGCGTGGCAACTACCCCGGCAGCGACCGTCGAGCATGACCTGCGTGAAATCACCACCCCGAAGGGCGCTTTGCGCTACTACGACACCGGCCCGGATTCCGCTCCGGTGCTGCTGTTCCTGCACGGCTCCGGCCCCGGGGTCACCGGTTGGCGCAATTTCCGCGGAATTCTGCCCACCTTCGCCGCGCATTTCCGCTGCCTGATCCTGGAATTTCCCGGCTTCGGCGTCAGCGACGACTTCGGCGGCCACCCGATGGTCACCGCGTTCGGGACGGTTTCGCCTTTCCTGGACGCACTCGGTGTCGAGAAGGCCCACGTCGTCGGCAACTCGATGGGCGGCGGGGTCGGCATCAACTTCGCCATCGGTAACCCGGACCGCGTCGACCGGCTGGTGACCATCGGCGGCATCGGCACCAACATCTTCAGCCCCAGCCCCAGTGAGGGCATCCGGCTGCTGCAGGAGTTCGTCGAGGACCCGACCCGGCAGCGACTCGTCGACTGGCTCAAGTCGATGGTCTACGACCAGGCCATCGTGACCGACGAACTCATCGAAGAGCGTTGGCAGCTGGCCACCGATCCCGCCACTCTGGAGGCCGCGCGCCGGATGTACGGCAAGGCGGCGTTCGCGGCGATGAACTCCGCGATGGCGGCCTCCGACCGTCCGTTCCCGTGGGCGATGATGCACAAGCTGGCCGCCCCCACGCTGTTGACGTGGGGCCGCGACGATCGGGTCAGCCCGCCGGACATGGCGCTGATCCCGATGCGGACCATCCCCAACGCCGAGCTGCACGTCTTCCCGAACTCCGGGCACTGGGCGATGATCGAGGCCAAGGCGGCCTTCGAAAGTACGGTCCTGAGCTTCCTGTCGCGTGGTTAAGACTCTCCCGCAAGGCCTTTCAGCAGCAGGGCGTGCGCGTCGGGATTGCCGTCAAGCACCCGACTGGTGCGGACATGTAGCATGATGTCCGCTCAGTCACATTATCACATTAACACCTGGCGCCGCGTTTACGGAGCAGAAGGTAGTAGCCTACTTCCGAGATCATATAAGATACTGCACACCGCGACCGCGTCGTCACCGTCAACCGTGACGACGCACGGCCCGAGGAAATGCGAGCAACCCTTCTTCACCAACTTCTGGTGGGCCTCGGAGCTGATCATCGCGTGCACGTCGGCCCGGCCCTGCATGCGCCAGCCGTCGACGTCGTACACCCCGTCGGTCGCCCACAGCCGCGCGCTGGCATCCGGATCACCGGCGTCGACGGCGGGACCGTAGGACGCGATCAGTTGCCTGATGTCGCGGTCGTCTTCCAGTCGGCGCAACCGGGTGAGCAATTCCGCCACGTCGGTCATCGTCGTCTCCTCATCGCTGGGTGGCGCCCGCGTCGACGGGCAGGACGATCGCGGTGATGTAGCGCGCCTCGTCGGAGGCCAGGAACAGCGCGGCGTTGGCGACATCGACCGGGTCGATCCACGGCACCGCAAGCATATTCATCGACCGGGCGGCCTCGGCGAATTCCGCACGGGTGGGCGGGCGGTCCAGGTCGGGCCGGAACGCGCTGCTGACGGCGTCGTTCTGGATCATCGGTGTGTCGACGTTGGTCGGGTTGATGCAGTTGACCCGAACATGATGGGGCGCAAGATCATTGGCCAGGCTACGCATCAGGCCGGTCACGCCGTGCTTGGCGGCCGTGTAGTGCGCGACGCCGAGTAACCCGCGCAGTCCGGCGATGGAACTCGTCAGGATCATCGAGCCGGCGCCGCGCGCGATCAGGTGGGGCGCGGCGGCACAGCAGGTGTGCCACACGCCGGTGAGGTTGACGTCCAGCATGGCGCGCCAGGCGTTTTCGTCCAGGTCGACCGCCATGCCGCGCGACGTGATGCCCGCCGTCGCGCAGACCACGTCCAAACCGCCGAGCCGCTCGGCGCCGCGGTCGGTGGCGGCCTGCAGCTCGGCGAGGTCGCGCACGTCGACGATTTCGGTGTGCACCCGGGCGCCGGTCTCGGCGACCAGGGTGGCCGTCCGCTCCAGGTCGGCCGGTGTGCTGGGCGGAATCACCACGGTGTCGACGGGCCCGCAGACGTCCAGCGCCACGATGTCGGCGCCCTCCTGCGCGAACCGCACGGCCTGGGCGCGACCGATCCCCCGGGCCGCGCCGGTGATCAGAGCCGTCTTGCCGGCCAGCCGTCCGGTCATGTCGTCTTCTGGGTGAGGCCGGCGTCGACGACGATTTGCGTTCCGGTGATGTAGCGGCCCTGGTCGGAGGCCAGGAACACGACGGCGTTGGCGATGTCGACGGGTTCCACCCACGGGACCGGCAGCAGGTTGCGCGCCTGCAACACTTCGGCCGCATCGGCCGCGGTCGGGTTGGCCAGATCGGGCCGCAGTTTGCGGTACATCTGCTCGTTGAGCACCATCGGCGTCGCGACGGCCCCCGGGTGCACGGTGTTGACCCGGATGCGGCGCGGCCCCAGCTCGTTGGCAAGCGTGCGGGCCAGCCCGACCACCGCATGCTTGCTGGCCGTGTAGTGCGCGGTGTTGGGCGTGCCGCGAAGACCGTTGGTGGAGCTGATCAGGACGACGGATCCGCCGTCGGCACCGATGTGCGGCACGGCGGCCCGCACGGTGTGCCAGGCTCCGGTGAGGTTGATGTCCAGCGTGCGCTGCCACACCCGCGGGTCGAGTTCCCACGACGGGGCGCCCGGGGCGTGGATGCCGGCGTTGGCGATGACGACGTCGAGGCGGCCCAGCTCGGCGACACCGCCGTCGACCGCCGACGTGACGGCCGCGAGGTCGCTGACGTCGGCGAACCCCGTGACGCAGCGCCGGCCGCGGCTTTCGACTTCCGTTGCGGTACCGGCTAATTCGTCGGCGAGCTCGGCGACATCGAGGGCGATCACGTCGGCACCCTCCTCGGCGAATCGCTGGCAGTGCACCCGCCCGGTGCCCTTGGCGGCGCCGGTGACCACGACGACCTTGTCGAGTAATCCAGTCATCGCTTGATTAGATCGAAGCCGCGGTAGCCGTCGTCGGCGACCTCGGCGCAGATGTCGTTGTAGGTGGCGAAGCCGCCGACGAACAGCATGAAGCCCCTGGGCTTTCCGGGCACGTTGGCGCCCATGTACCACGAGTTCGCCTTGGTGAACAATGTCGTCTCGGCACGCCGGGCGCATTCGGCACCCCAGCCGTCCACGCTGTCCACGGTCGCTTCGATGGCGGCACAGCCGTGGCCGTCGAGGTGGTCGATCGCCCGGGCGATCCAGTCCACCTGCGCCTCGGCGTGCAGCACCATGTTGGCGAGCACGGCCGGGGCTCCCGGACCCGAGATCAGGAACAGATTGGGGAACCCGTCGACGCCCAGTCCGAGATAGGTGCGCGGTCCGTGGGCCCAGTCGTCGCGTAGCGTGGCACCCTCACGACCGACGATGTCGATGCTGCCCAGCGCTCCGGTCATCGCGTCGAAACCCGTTGCCAGCACGATCATGTCGAGGTCGTAGTGCGTCTCCCCCACGTTGATGCCCGTCGCGTCGATCGAGTCGATCGGCGTGTCGCGGACGCTGACCAACGTCACGTTGGGCCGGTTGAATGTCTGAAAGTAGTTGCTGTCGGTGCAGATTCGCTTGGTCCCGATCGGATGGTCGGTGGGGATCAGCAGGTCGGCGACCGACGGATCGTCGATGACCGCGCGGACCTTCTCCTCGTAGAACGTGCGGGCTTCCTCGTTGGCTTCCAGGTCGGTCATCTGGTCCGGGAACGTCTTGGAGAACAGCACTCCGCCCAGCTGCCATCGTTTTTCGAAGGCCGCGCGCCGCTCTTCGCTGGTGAACGCCATCGTGGGCTTGTCCGCGGTGAGGTGCGGCGAGCCGCCGCCGCTGCGCCACGATAGCCGGCGGCGCTGCGCGTAGCCGGCCTTGATCTCGTCGAGCTCGGCGGCCGAGAGCGGTGTGTTGCCGGCCGGAACGCTGTAGTTGGCGCTGCGCTGGAATACGTATAGGTGCGCGGCCTGCTCGGCGATGATCGGAATCGATTGAATGCCAGACGATCCCGTGCCGATAACCGCCACCCGTTTGCCGGTGAAGTCGACGGGCCGCCGCGGCCAGTGCGCGGTGTGCTGGGTGTTGCCCGAAAAGGTATCCAGGCCAGGGAAATTCGGGGTCATCGCGGCCGATAGCGGGCCGGTCGCCATGACACAGAACCGCGCCGAGAGCGTCAGCCCGGTGTCGGTTTCCAGCGTCCAGCGCAGCGTCGTCTCGTCGAGCACGGCAGCCACGACGCGGGTGTCGAACACAATGTCGCGGCGCAGGTCGAGTTTGTCGGCGACCCAATTCAGGTACTGGAGAATCTCGGATTGGGTGGCGTACTTCTCCGTCCAGTTCCACTCCTGCTGCAGTTCGTCGGAGAACGAGTAGCAGTAGTCCACGCTCTCGACGTCGCAGCGTGCGCCCGGATACCGGTTGTAGTACCAGGTTCCGCCGATCTCGGGAGCGGTCTCGAGCACCCGCACCGAAAGCCCCTGAGCGCGCAGCTTGTGCAGCGCATAGAGGCCGGCAAACCCGGCGCCCACCACGATCACGTCGAGAGCATCATCCACCAGCAGCACGCTATTAGCCGATTCGCCGCCGGACGCCCGCCTTCCCGGTCACCGGACTCTCGAGTCGAGTTTTCCCGGCCATCGGGCCGGCGCCGACGCGGCGCGGGGTCGTTCGCGCAGCATCAGCCACATGACCGAAGTTGCACACGTCGAGGTCGAGCTGGCGGTGCACATCGAGTTCTGACACGCATTTCCGCCCGCTCATCGGGATTTCCTTTGGGACGGGCGAGGACTGCGGTAGACCATTACTTAGCCCACACACGTAAGGACAACGATATGAGCGACCGGGTACTCGACCAGGTAGTGGCGATGGCCGACCAATTGCGCGACCAGGCCGCCGAGGCCGAACAAATTGGCCGGCTTACCGACGACACCGTCAAGCTGATGAAGGGCGCCGGCCTGATCCGGCTGCTGCAGACCAAGCAATACCAGGGCTTCGAGGTCCACCCCCGCGAGTTCGCCGAGACGACGATGGCCACCGCGGCACTGGATCCGGCCGCCGGCTGGATCGTCGGCGTGGTGGGTGTGCACCCGTATCAGTTGGCGTACGCGGACCCTAAGGTCGCCGCCGAGATCTGGGCCGACGACGTCGACACCTGGATGGCATCGCCGTACGCGCCGCAAGGTGTGGCGAAGCCCGTCGACGGAGGCTTCATCTTCAACGGCCGCTGGCAGTTCAGCTCGGGCACCGACCATTGCGACTGGATCATCCTGGGCGCGATGCGCGGCGACGAGAAAGGCATCCCGATCATGCCGCCGCAGATGCTGCACATGATCCTGCCGCGCAAGGACTACGAGATCGTCGAGGACTCGTGGAATGTGGTGGGGCTGCGCGGAACCGGCTCCAAGAACGTGATCGTCAAGGACGCGTTCGTCCCGAGTTACCGGACGATGGACGCCACCAAGGTGATGGACGGCACCGCGCAGCGCGACGCCGGCATGACCGAGCCGCTGTATCTGATGCCGTGGTCGACGATGTTCCCGCTGGGCATCTCCGCGGCCACGATCGGCATCGCCGAGGGCGCGCTTGCCGCGCACCTCGATTATCAGCGGGAGCGCGTCGGGGCCACCGGCACCGCGATCAAGGACGACCCGTACGTCATGCACGCGATCGGTGAGGCCGCCGCCGACATCAACGCTGCCCGCCAGGAATTGCTGGCCAACGCCGACCGGATCTACGACATGGTCGCGGCGGGCAAGGAGGTGTCGTTCGCCGACCGCGCTGCCGGACGCCGGACGCAGGTGCGCGCGGTGTGGCGCGCGGTGGCGGCCGTCGACGAAATCTTCGCCCGCTCGGGCGGCAACGCGGCGCGGATGGACAAGCCGCTGCAGCGGTACTGGCGCGACGTCCACGTCGGCCAGATGCACGCCATCCATGTCCCGGGCACCACGTACCACGCGGCGGCATTGAGTTCGCTCGGCGTGGAACCGCCCGAGGGTCCGTTGCGGGCATTGATTTAAGGAGCCTAGGGTGACCGACTTGAAAAGCCTTGGCTACATCACCATTTCGACCAACGACATCGAACGATGGCGCCGCTTCGCATTCGGCGTCCTGGGTTTCGCCGAGGGTAAGGGCCCCGACGAGGACGCGCTGTATCTACGGATGGATGAGCGGGCGGCGCGGCTGATCGTGCTGCCGGGCGAGACCGATCGGGTGCTCACCATCGGCTGGGAGGTCCGCGACCACCCGGCGCTGCAGCGGGTCAAGGCGACCCTCGACGGGGCCGGGGTGCCGTTCAAACAGCTGTCCGCCGAGGAGGCCGAGGCCCGCCGGGTGGAAGAGGTGATCACCTTCGACGACCCGGCCGGCACCACGCTGGAGGTGTTCCACGGGGCGGTGCTCGATCACAGCCCGGTCGTCACCCCGTTCGGCGCCCGATTCGTCACCGGCGATCAGGGCCTGGGCCATGTGGTGGTGCCCGCGATGGATCCCAACGGGGTGTTCGACTTCTACACCGAGGTGCTGGGTTTCCGGTCGCGCGGCGCGTTCCGGGTGCCGTTGCCGAAAGAGTTTGACCCGGTGCGGGTTCGGTTCCTCGGGATCAACGAACGCCACCACAGCATGGCGCTCGTGCCGGCCGCGCATATGCGCGACCCACGGCTGGTGCACATCATGGTCGAGGTCGACACCCTCGACGCGGTGGGTCAGGCGCTGGACCGGGTCACCGCCGAGGGGTTCCAGTTGTCGTCGACGCTGGGTCGCCACACCAACGACAAGATGATCTCCTTCTACGTCCGGGCGCCCGGCGATTGGGACATCGAGTTCGGCACCGAAGGCATGCGGGTCGACGAAAACCATTACACGGCGGAGGAAATCACCGCCGACAGCTACTGGGGTCATCAGTGGGTCGGCGAAATGCCCGCGGCGATGCGGCTATGACACCCGACACGGACGTCACGCCGATTGCGGCGTCGTCGATCACCGCATGGGATCACGAGGCCGACGTCGTCATCGCCGGCTACGGCGTCGCGGGCGCTGCGGCCGCGGTCGAAGCCGCTCGCTCCGGGGCTGACGTTCTGGTCTTGGAGCGCACCGGTTCCTGGGGCGGCGCGGCGGCGATGGCCGGCGGGTTCATCTACCTCGGCGGTGGCACACCGCTGCAAAAGGCTTGTGGTTTCGAGGATTCCGTCGACAACATGGCGGCGTTCCTCAACGTCGCGATGGGACCGGGTGCCGACGCGGACCGGATCGCCGACTACTGCGCCGGCAGCGTGGCGCATTTCGAGTGGCTGGTCGGGTGCGGGGTGCCGTTCAAGGCGGAGTTCTTTTCCGAGCCCGGTTGGGAGCCGATGGGCGATCAGGGCCTGATGTACAGCGGTGGCGAAAACTCGTACCCGTTCAACACGATTGCGACCCCGGCCCCGCGTGGTCACGTGCCGCAGATGCAGAACAAGAAGCAGGGCGAAGCCAGCGCCGGCTACATGCTGATGAAGCCCCTCGTTGAAACCGCAACCGAGGCCGGTGCTCGCGCGCTCTACGACGTGCGGGTGCGCTGCCTGATCGTCGAATCCGACGGCAGGGTGGTTGGCATCGTCGCGCGCCAGTACGGCACCGAGATGACGATCCGGGCACACACCGGGGTGGTGCTCGCGACCGGAAGCTTCGCCTACAACGACGCGATGGTGGCGCGTTACGCGCCTCGGATCGCCGGACGCCCGGCCGCGTCGATCGAGCAGCACGACGGGCAGGCGATCCGGATGGCGCAGGCGCTGGGCGCCGATCTGGCCCACATGGACGCCACCGAGGTCGCGATCTTCATCGATCCCCAGCAGCTGGTGCGCGGGATCCTGGTCAACGGCCGCGGCCAGCGGTACGTCGCGGAGGACACCTATCCGGGCCGCGTCGGACAGCTCACGCTCTACCACCAGGACAACACCGCCTACCTGATCATCGACAGCGATGCGAACGACGAGGCGATGGCGTCGTGGTCGCCCAAGTTCATGCTGCGCGAGGCGACCTGGGTGGCCGACAGCGTGGCGGACCTGGAGAGCGAGATCGGCCTGGCGCCCGGTTCGCTGCAGTCGACCGTCGCCGGCTACAACGAGGGCGCCGCGCGCGGCGAGGATCCGCTGCTGCACAAGAAGCCGCAATGGATCAAGCCGATCGGCACCCCGGTCGGCGCGATCGACCTGCGCGAGAACACCGGCGGTTTCACCCTGGGCGGGCTGGCCACCACGCTGGACGCCGAGGTGCTGCACGTCAGCGGTGAACCCATCCCGGGGCTGTTCGCCGCGGGCCGTTCGACCGCCGGGCTGGCCGCGTGGGGATACGCCAGCGGCGTCTCGCTCGGTGACGGCAGCTTCTACGGCCGCCGCGCCGGACGCTCGGCCGCCAAGGGCTGAGCTTTTTAATTCGCTCGGCATCTAGGTGTGTGACAGCGGCCACACCCGTGTGGTACACATATTCCTAATAGGAATATGGCAGCCAGCTACACCCAGCCCATGGAGGACCGATGTCAGGGACCGCGCGCACCGTTGCGACCGCAGAACCCAGCACTCCCACGGCCGTCATCGACCGCATTTCGCTGGTCCTCGACGCGTTCGAAGGGCCTGGCCGGCTGACGCTGGCCCAGATCGTGCGGCGCACCGGGCTGCCCCGCTCCTCGGCGCACCGGATGCTCGAACGCCTGGTGCAGCTGCGCTGGCTGCGCCGCAGCGGTCGCGACTACGAGCTCGGGATGCGCCTGGTGGAACTCGGGTCGCTGGCCGTGCATCAGGACCGCCTGGTCCGTGCGGCCGGTCCGCTGCTGGGCGAACTACACCGCGCCACCGGACTGGTCGCACACCTGGCGGTGCTGGACGGGCCGGACGTGGTCTACCTGGACAAGGTCGGCGACCGGATGGCCGACGCGATCCCCACCCGCGTCGGCAGCCGGCAGCCCGCGCATTGCACCGCCGTGGGCAAGGCGATCCTGGCCTACCGCGACGACGACGCCCAGGTCGATCTGCAGGTGCGCAAGACCAAGTACTCGGTGGCCACCAGCTCGCAGCTGGCCGCGGAATTGGCCAAGGTGCGCGCCCACGGCGTCGCGTTCGAGCGCGAGGAGTCGCTGCCCGGATTCGGTTGTGTCGCAGCGCCCATCGGCGGGCCGGGCGAGGGCCAGGAGGTCATAGCAGCTGTGTCGGTGTGCGGCCCGATGAACCGGATGATGTTCGATCAG
Organism: Unio delphinus; assembly: GCA_029339505.1. Lineage (NCBI taxonomy): Eukaryota > Metazoa > Mollusca > Bivalvia > Unionida > Unionidae > Unio > Unio delphinus. The sequence continues at coordinate 76,638 of JAQISU010000480.1, forward strand.
CGACTGACCGCGCCGGTGCGCATGACCGCGATGGGCATCTGGCGCAACGCCGAGGACGGCCCACTCGGGCGCCAAAGGGTGGCACCGACCCTGCAGCCGCTGCGTCCGATCCGGCCGGTACGTCCCGCGTTGCAATACGCGTGAATCCGTTCGCCGGCGGCGTCGCGGTCATCACCGGAGCCGGCTCCGGCATCGGCGCGGGCCTGGCCCGCCACGCGGTCACACTCGGAATGACGGTGGTGCTCGCCGACATTGACGCCGATGCTGTGGCTGCGGTGCGCGAAGACCTCTGCGCCGCAGGCGGATCGGCGGTCGCCGTGGTGTGCGACGTGCGCGACCCGGATGCGGTCCAGCGGCTCGCCGAGCGCGCCTACCGCGACGTCGGCCCGGTGCGGCTGCTCGTCAACAATGCGGGGGTCGAGCAGTTCGGCTATCTGTGGGACACGCCCGTCGCCAACTGGCAGCGGGTCGTCGACGTCAACGTCAGCGGAGTGTTCCACGGCGTGCGCGCTTTTCTGCCGAATATGATGGCCACCGATGCGCCCGCGTGGGTGTGGAACCTGTCGTCGGTCGGCGGCGTGGTGGCAATTCCGTTGCAGGCGTCCTACATCGCGAGCAAACACGCGGTGCTGGCGTTGACCGAATGTCTGTATCTCGACGTGCAGGCGGCCGGGCACGCCCATCACATTCACGTGCAGGCGGTGTTGCCCGGCGCGGTGAAATCCAACATTTTCGAATCGGCCGGCGGTGTCGACGCGGGCGGTGACGCCGCGGTGGCCGAGGCGCAACGCGCGGCGATGCTGGACGTCAAAGCAGCGGCGATAGATGCGCGGGCGGCCGCCGCGACGATCTTCGAGCAGGCCGCCGAGGGTCGCTTCTACTTGCTCACCGAACCGGAGTATGTCGGGACGGCAATGACGCAGCGGGCGAATGTGCTTGCCGCACAGCTGCCTCCGTCCCACCCGCGGCGATGAGCTCGGCGGCCCGTTCGGCGATCCCTAGTACCGCCGCGTTCGTCGGCGCCGAAACCGGGGAAGGCATCACCGACGCGTCGACAACCCGCAGGCCGTCGACCCCGTGCACGCGAAGTTCCGGGTCCACGACCGCAAGCTCGTCCGTACCGATTCGGCAGGTGCCAACCGGGTGGAAGAAGGAATCCGTGCTACGTCGCAGGAACGCCCGGCAATCCTCGTCGCTCTGGACTTGTTCGCCCGGAAGTAGTTCCGCACCGCGCCATGGCGACAACGCGGCGCCGTGCGCGATTTCGCGCGCCAGCCGTAGCGCTATGACCATCCGGTCGATATCGGTTCGCTCAGTGAGATATGCGGGGTCGATCAACGGTGACGCCCCGGCGTCCGGCCCGCCCAGGCGCACCGACCCCCGGCTCGCCGGACGCACCACCGAAAACGGCACGGAGAAACCCGGACTCGCGCCCGTCCAGCGCGGTTCGATGGCCGCTTCGGCGAACAGCATCAGCACGTCGGGATCGTCGTCCGGATGGCTGCGGGTCAGCAGCTGCAACCGGCGAAGCGGGGTTTCCTCGGCGCTGCGCTTGGCGCCGTAGGACACCCACGCGATGGGATGATCCTGAAGATTCTCACCGACGCCCGGAAGATCGACCACCACGGGCACACCGTGTTCGCGAAGCTGTGCGGCAGGTCCGATCCCCGACAGCATCAGCACGGTCGGCGATCCGATCGCGCCCGCACACAGGATGACCTCGCGGTCGGCGTAGATGTCGTGGCCCTGGCCATCTTTCGAGTACCGGGCGCCGAGGCAACGCGTACCGTCCATGACCAGCTGCCGCACGTGGGCCCGGGTCACGACGGTGAGATTGGGATTCGAGCACACCGGTCCGAGGTAGGCATCGGCCGCGCTCTGCCGCTTGTCGTCCACGACATTCTGTTCCAGCCATGACACACCCTCGGCCTCGGTGCCGTTGGCGTCGGGTGTTTCCGGATAGCCGGCTTCGAGTACCGCTTGATACACCGCGCGGGCAAGGGAATTCGGCGCCGGAAGCTCTCCCACCCGCATCGGACCGGCAATCCCCCGGACTTCGGGATCGCGTCCGTCGGCGTGCTCGCTGCGTTTGAGATATGGCAGCATCGTCCGGTAATTCCAGCCGGTGGCGCCGTGCTTTTCCCACGCGTCGTAGCTGGAGGCATGCCCGCGAAGGTGGACCAGGCCGTTGATGCTGCTGGATCCGCCCAATACCTTCCCACGCGGGCAGCCGATCACCGCGCCGTCCAGTCCGGCCTGAGGCGTGGTGCTCAGCGCCCAATCCACCGGGGATCTCCACAGACTCATCGCGTCCAGCGGGATCCCGCTGTACATCGATTCCGGCCCGGTGTCGGGTCCGGCTTCCAGTAGCGCAACCCGCAGACCGGTGCGCTCCAACAGACGAGATGCCACCACACATCCCGCCGTTCCGGCTCCGATCACCACGTAGTCGACTCTGTTATCACCCATTGAGCCATTGAGCCGAGGCTAGGCGCGCGTAGCCGCGTTCGTTGGCCGCGGCACGCGCCATTCTGGACGAATCACGCAGCCGGGGTGCGATTTACGTGCGACGCCTACTCGTCGACGATGGCCAGCTCCCCGCGGCGCACCGCCTCGACGATCGATTCGCGCAGCGCCGAACACACCAGGAACACCCCGCGCCCGGCGTGCGCGGACACCTTCCGGGCCTCGGCCCGCTCGGCACACCGCTCGGTCGCCTCCGCGGTCCACTGCACACTGGTCTGGTTCCAGCTGCTCTTGCGGACCAGCACCTGCGCGCCGCAGCTACCGCATGCCACGGGCAGCATCGGCATCTCGTCGAGCCGATTGTCCGTCCGCACAGGCGAATCGAGCGTCATCACACCGAGCCTTGCGCCGCCATGTTCGCTTCGACCTCTTTCATCCACGCCTCGTACGGCCGGGTGGTGTCCAGCTCGAACTCGAAGCGGTCCACCATATCCGGCTGCACATCGGCGACGTCGACGTAGAACTGCTCATACCATCGACGCAGCTGATACACCGGGCCGTCCTCTTCGACCAGGAGCGGGTTGTCGATGCGCGCCTTGTGCCGCCAGATCTCGACATCCTGCTCGAAGCCGAGCTTGACGTAGTCGCCGAGCTGGATCGCGGTTTGCATGGCGTCGTCGCCGGGGAGCGCTTTCGACTTCTTGACGATGATCCCGTATTGCAGCACAAAGGAATTCGAGTCGATCGGATAATGACAGTTGATCAGAATGGATTGCGCGTCACCGTATTCGTAGTGATAGGTCAGGTCGTCGATCATGAAGGACGGTCCGTAGTAGGACGCCACCGAGGTGTTGCCCAGCATCCGTGAGCCTTCGGTGCCGCCCATGTCGGGACGGCCCTCGCCGTTCATGTACTGCGTCGCGACGTGTCCCTCGAAGATGTTCTTGAAGTAGGTCGGCAAGGCGCCGTGGATGTAGTAGAAGTGCGCCATATCCACGACGTTGTCGATGATTTCGCGGCAGTTGCTGGTTCCGACGACCGTGGTGTACCAGTGCCAGTCGGTCCACTCGTCGCTGGTGGCTCCCTCGATGCGCGGGATCGTCACCCCCGGCGGCGGCGGTTTGCGTTCCGGGTCGTTCCAGACGAACAACATGCCGTCCTGCTCCAGCGTCGTCCAGGTCGCCGTGCGGGCCAGTTTGGGTGCGCGCCGGGCGTAGGGCACCTGCTTGCAGCGCCCGTCACCGCCCCAGCGCCAGTCGTGGAATGGGCAGGCGATCTCGTCGCCCTTCACCTCGCCCTGGGACAGGTCGCCGCCCATATGCCGGCAGTAGCTGTCGAGAACGTTGAGCTTGCCGTTCCGCTGCGGAAGACGACAAGCTTCTGACCGAAGGCGTTGATCGCGTGCGGCTTGCCGTCACCGAAATCTCTGATCAACCCCAGGCAATGCCAGCCGCGGGCAAACCGCGTCGGTGCGGCTTGGGCTTCGATGAGCCGAATTTCGTCGGTGTCCTGCATGGGCATGATTTAACGCCGCAAAAGCCGCCGGTGGAGTTGCCGTTCCACTCATTAGGACGACTATTCCGCCGCCACAGCACTGGGACTTACCGTTCTCGGCGTGACAGCACACAGCGCGACGATCCCCGCCGGGCTTCCCGTGGCCGACACCAGCGTCGACCTGCTGGTCGTGGGCTCGGGAACCGGGTTGGCCGCAGCGCTGGCCGCCCACGAAGTGGGGCTGTCGGTGCTGGTCGTGGAGAAGGCGTCGCACGTCGGGGGCTCGACCGCCCGGTCCGGCGGGGCCCTGTGGCTGCCGGCCGGACCGGTGCTGGCCGAGGCCGGCGCCGGCGATACCCAGGAGCACGCCGCCACCTATTTGGACTCGGTGGTGGCGGGTTCGGCACCGCGGCAACGCTCGACGGGATTCTTGACGCACGTGTCCGCGACGGTCGAGATGCTGCGGCGCACCACTGCGCTGCGATTCTTCTGGGCGCGCGACTATTCCGATTACCACCCCGAGGAACCCGGTGGCAGCGCGGCGGGCCGCACCTGCGAATGCCACCCGTTCGACACGTCGCTCCTCGGCGCATACCGCACCCGGTTGGAGCCGGGCTTGATGGAAGTGAGCGTCCCGGTCCCGACGACGGGCGCCGACTACCGCTGGATGAACCTGGTGGCACGGGTGCCGCGCAAGGGAATTCCGACGTTCGCCAAGCGAATCGCGCAAGGGGTGGGCGGCCTGATGCTGGGCCGGCGTTACGCCGCGGGTGGCCAGGGCCTGGCGGCCGGCCTATTCGCGGGCGTATTGCGCGCCGGCATCCCGGTGTGGACCGACACCAGCCTGCTGCGCCTCGACCTCGACGGTGATCGCGTGCGCGGCGCGGTCGTTTCGCACGGCGGTCGCGAGGTGCTGGTCACCGCCCGGCGCGGGGTCGTGCTGGCCACCGGCGGTTTCGACCACAGCATGGACATGCGATGGAAATTCCAGTCGGAGTCGCTGGGGCGCCGACCTCAGTCTCGGCGCGGCGGCCAATACCGGCGACGGGATTCGCGCCGGGCAGGAACTCGGCGCCGGCATCGACCTGATGGACCAGGCGTGGTGGTTCCCCGCCGTCGCGCCGCTGCCCGGCGAGATCCCCACCGTGATGCTGGCCGAACGGTCGCTGCCGGGCAGCCTGATCGTGGACCAGCACGGCCGCCGCTTCGCCAACGAATCGTCGGACTACATGTCGTTCGGCCAGCGGCTGCTCGAGCTGGAGCGATCCGGCAGCCCGGTCGAATCGATGTGGATCATCTTCGACCAGCAATACCGCAACAGCTATGTCTTTGGCGCCCAACTGTTTCCGCGGATGCGCATCCCGCAGGCCTGGTATGACGCCGGCATCGCGGTACGCGCCGACGACTTCGCCGAACTGGGCGCGCGGATCGGCGTGCCGGTTGGGGATTTCACCGCGACGGTCACCGGTTTCAACCAAAACGCCGCTGCCGGTACCGATCCCGACTTCGGCCGGGGGCGCAGTGCCTACGACCGCTACTACGGCGACCCGACGATCTCGCCCAATCCCAACCTGCGCGCCTTGACCAAGGCGCCGTTCTACGCCGTCAAGATGGTGCTCAGCGACCTGGGTACCTGCGGCGGATTGAAAGCCGACCACCGGGCGCGGGTGCTGCGCGAGGACGGTGCGGTGATCAAGGGGCTGTACGCAATCGGCAACACCGCCGCCAACGCGTTCGGCACGACGTACCCGGGTGCGGGTGCCACGATCGCGCAGGGCCTGGTCTACGGCTACATCGCCGCACGCGACGCGGCCGGCGCCGACTAGTCGGCTTCGCGCTTGGCCTCGACCTGCTTTTCCACCTCGCGCCAGTAGCCCGGCGTGGTGCGCGCTTTCCCCGAAGACCCCTTCGGTGCCGTCTGCAAGATGCGGTCGGCCTCGTCGATGTCCTTCATCATCTCCAGGGCGAACTCGCGCTCGGCGGCGTAGTACTTGGCCGCCCAGCGCAACGCGAGCACCGAATACGCCCATGCGGGTTCGGCTTCGGCCCCCTCCGCATCCTCGACCGCCTTGCGGTGCCGGGCGTCGGCGTAGGTCACGTACTCCTGCAACAGTTCTTTGAGCCGGGCCGGGTTGCTCAGATGTCCCAACGTCATCCGCATCAGCACACTGTGTTTGAGCACCGGCGGATCCACCGGCGCGTCAGTCGCCCACTCGGTGACCGCGGACAACCCGGCGTCAGTGATTTTGTAGAGCCGGCGGGTGCGGGTGCCCTCGTCGCGCTCGACGCGAGATTTCGCCAGCCCCAGGCCCTCCAGCTTCTTCAGCTCGGTGTAGATCTGGCTGAAGGAGGGGCTCCAGTAATACAGGTCGACGCTCCAGTCGATCCACTTCTTCAGGTCGTAGCCGGAGACTTCTTCTTCGTAGGACAACATGCCGAGCAACGCCCAGCTGGTCGCCGCCAGCCCGGCCTTGCTCGGCTTTCCGCTGGTCTCCGCCACGTCGCCAGGTTAACAACACGGGTTGCCGGCGTGGGCGGCACTGACCGCTGGCCGGGACACCGCAATGTGGCCGGTTTTGGGTGACGACGGGTCCCGGGTGGGCTTTGATTTCCTTGTCGGCCGCTTCAGAGAAGGAGTTCCTTCGTGAAATTCGTCTTTCCTCTGCCGCACATGCTCCGGCTCAAGGCCACCATGCAGCCCTGGGAACCGGAGGTCACCGGCCCCGACCAGACCCGGATGGCCCGCTGCGCCGACCGCTGGGGCTACGACATGATCGCTTTCCCTGAGCATCTCGTCATTCCGGCCGAGCATGTCGAATTGTCGGGGCCGCACTATCTGCACTCGACGGTCGCCCAGGCCCATGTCGCCGGTGCCACCGAACGCATCGCCATCAATTCCTGCGTCACCGTCCTACCGCTGCAGCATCCGATCGTCCTGGCCAAGGCATTGGCGACGGCCGACTGGATGAGCGGTGGCCGGATGATGGTGACCTTCGGAGTCGGTTGGCTGGCACGGGAGTTCGAGCTGCTCGGGGTGCCGTTTCACGAGCGGGGCCGCATCGCCGACGAATACCTCGCCGCGATCGTCGAATTGTGGACCAGTGACAACCCGCGATTCGAGGGCCGCTACGTCTCCTTCGACAACATCGCATTCGAGCCGAAACCCGTTCAGAAACCGCATCTTCCGATCTGGATCGGCGGTGACGCCGACGCGGCACTGCGCAGGGCGGCCAAACATGCCTCCGGATGGTGGGCGTTTCTGACCCCTCCCGAGCAGATCGCCGAACGAGTGGACTACCTCAAGTCCCAGCCGGGCTATGACGGCCGGCCGTTCGAGGTGATGCACGGCATGGGAACCAATCGGGTCGGCGAGGGACACGTTGTCCGCAAGGGCACCCGCGACCGGCCGGGGATGAGCGCCGAGCAGATCGTCGACAGGTTGAACTGGTTCGCCGAGCAGGGCGTGACGGTGAGCGCCGTTCCCATTCCCGCGGTGCGCGGCGTCGACGAATATCTCGACTACGCGCAGTGGGTGATCGAGGAGATCAAGCCGAACGTCCGTTAGCTGGAACCGGCCAGCTGTGGGAGGAAATGCCTCCTATGCGTTAGGACACGTGTCCTAGCGGCGGCGGTATCGCGCGGACACCATGGAGTTGTCCGCACGGTCAACGGGCACTTCTCACGTCCGGTGTCGTGACGGTCAACTCCCCGGACGAAAGGTGCGGACAATCGTGGCTCGAAGATTCGCTGTTGCCGGTCGAACGCAAGGGCTCTATGCGTCGCATCCGGCCGGGAGCGCACTACCGCCGCGGCTGTTGCGCCCTGCACATCCTTTGCTGGCCCCGATTCAGCTGGGCGCGTTGTACGCGCCGAACCGGATCCTGATGGCACCCATGACCCGCACCCGCGCCGCCGACGATGGGGTGCCCACCCAGTTGATGGCCGATTACTACGCGCAGCGGGCGAACTCGGGGTTGATCATCACCGAAGGCACGTTCCCCTCCGCGCGGGGTCGCGCGTACCCGCGCCAGCCCGGATTACACACCGACGCACAGCAAGCCGGATGGGCACGGGTCGCCGAGGCGGTCCACGCCGCCGGCGGCCGAATTGTGATGCAGCTCATGCACTCTGGCCGTATCTCACATCCAGACATCCTGGACGGTCAACTGCCCGTCGGCCCCTCGGAGATCAGGCCGTCCGGCACCGCCCACACCGACACCGGCAAAAAGGCCTTCGTTGTTCCGCACGAACTCTCCGATCGCCAAATAAGCCGCGTGATTTCCGATTTCGTCGCCGCGGCTTGTCGCGCGCGCGCCGCCGGCGCGGACGGCGTCGAGATCGATGCCGCGAACGGATACCTGTTGAGTCAATTCCTGACCTACGACGCGAACTATCGGCGCGATGCCTACGGCGGGTCCGCCCAGGATCGTGCGCGGCTTCCAACCGAGGTCATCCGCGCGGTCGCGAACGCGATCGGTCCCGACCGGCTGGGGTTGCGCATCTCTCCGGGGAATCCGGAGAACGACATACACGAACCGGACCTCGAGGCGCACCTGATCCTCGCGAAGAACGCCCGCGAACTGGGGTTGGCCTATCTGCACGCGCGGGTCCCACCCGAACGGCCGATCTACTCCTGGTTGCGTCGCCGCTGGCCCGACCGCCTGTTGCTCAACCGCAGGTTCCAGACCACGACCACCCGGGAGCGCGCCGTCGACGTCGTCACGACCGGCACGGCGGACGCGGTGACGATCGACCATGCGTACCTGGCAAACCCGGATCTGGTGCGGCGATGGACTTACGGCGCACAGCTCAACGAGCCCCGGATGGAATTCCTCTACACCGGTGGCGCGTTGGGTTATACGGATTACCCGCCCTTGTGACGAGTAACCAAGGTCACACTTACTGGGCGCAGTCCCCTCAACGTCCGGATGGTGAGCGGCTTCGAAGAAGAGTTAAAGACGGAAGGACACACCATGACAAGCGGATCGCTGCACGACACGCGCCTGGCCGAGATGGGTGATGACCGAGACGAGCGGCTGGCCCGGCGGGTGGCCGAATTGTTCGACAACGATCCGCAATTCCGCGCGGCGGCCCCGCTGCCCGAGGTGATCGAGGCGGCCTGCGCACCCGGCCTACGGCTCACCGAGGTCTTCGAGAAGATCGTCGAGGGCTATGCCGATCGCCCCGCCCTAGGCGAACGGGTTCGCGAATTGGTCACCGACGCCGATGGCCGCACCTCGGTGAAACTCCGGACGCGGTTCCAGACCCTCAGCTACCGCGACGTGTGGGACCGGGTACGCGCGATCGCCAGTGCCTGGACCAACGACCCCGAAAATCCGGTTGTGGCAGGCGATGTCGTGGCGACGGTCGGATTCTCCAGCGCCGACTATCTCGTCGTCGACATGGTCTGCGCCTATCTGGGATTGGTGACCGTCCCGCTGCAGCACAACGCACCGGTGGCCAGGCTGCGCCCGATCATCGAGGAATGCGAACCGAAGATCGTCGCGGTCAGCGCCGAATATCTCGATCTGGCAGCCGAATCCGTGCTGACCAGCTCCTCGTTGCGGCAGCTGATGGTGTTCGGCTACCAGCCGGGGGTCGACGAGCAACGGGAGAACTTCGAACAGACCCGCGTCCGATTGCAGGGCTCGGGTGCCGCGGTGGTGGTCACCACGGTGGACGACATCGTCGAGCGCGGCCGCCTGCTGCCCCCCGTTGCGCCCTTTGTCGAGGGCGGCGACGAGCGCCTGGCGATGATCATGTACACCTCCGGCAGCACCGGAACGCCCAAGGGCGCCATGTACACCGAACGCACGGTCACCACCTTGTGGACGTCAATGCTCTTCCTCACGCCCGGCCTGCCGGTGATCAACGTGAATTTCATGCCGCTCAATCACCTCGGCGGCCGGTTGCCACTGGCGTCGGCTTTCCTCGCCGGCGGTATCAGCTATTTCGTCCCCGAATCCGATCTGTCCACCCTGTTCGAAGACTGGGCGCTGGTGCGGCCCACCGAAGTCGGTGTGGTGCCGCGGGTGGTCGAGATGCTGTATCAGCACTTCCGTGGGCTCGTCGACCGCGGGATCGCCGAGGGGGCAGATCCCGCAACCGCCGAACAGGATGCGGCGACCGAGGTGCGTGAGCACGTACTGGGCGGCCGGGTCCTGGGCGGTTTCGTCGGCAGCGCGCCGCTGGCGACGGAGATGAAGGCATTCCTGGATTCGATGCTGGACGCGCACATCACCGACGGCTACGGCCTGACCGAGACCGGAATGCTGACCCGAGACGGGATGATCAGCCGCAAACGGGTCATCGACTACAAGCTGATCGACGTCCCCGAGCTCGGCTACTTCCTCACCGACCGGCCTTATCCCCGTGGGGAATTGCTCGTCAAGACCGACACGATGACACCGGGTTACTACAAGCGCCCCGAAATCACCGCGCAGGTTTTCGACGAGGACGGCTTCTACCGGACCGGCGACGTGATGGCCGAGATCGAACCCGACCATCTGGTCTACGTCGACCGCCGCAACAACGTTCTCAAGCTCGCTCAGGGCGAGTTCGTCGCGGTGACGAACCTGGAATCGATCTACGCCGGGGCACCACTGGTGCGACAGATCTTCGTGTACGGCAACAGCGAACGACCCAGCCTGCTGGCCGTCATCGTGCCCACCCCCGAAGCGCTCGCCGAATATGGCAACAGCCCCGCGCTGAAAGCGGCCATCCACCAATCGCTTCGGCAGACCGCGACGGCCGCCCAGTTGCAGTCCTACGAGCTGCCCGTCGACTTCATCCTGGAAACCAAACCGTTCACCGACGAGAACGGTCTGCTCTCCGGTTTGGGCAAGCAGCTACGCCCCCGGCTCAAGGAGCGCTACGGCGAACGACTCGAGCAGCTGTACACCGAGATCGCGGCCGCACAGGTCGACGAGATCCGGGTACTGCGCGAGTCCGCGGCCGACCGGCCGGTGGTGGAGACAGTCGCCGATGCCTGCCGCGCGCTGCTCGGCACCTCGGGCGCCGACCCCGAGGACCACTTCACCGACCTCGGCGGAGATTCGTTGTCCGCGTTGAGCTTTTCCCGGCTGCTGGAAGAGATCTTCCGCGTGGAGGTCCCGGTCGCGGTGATCACCAGCCCGGCCAACAACATCGCGAAGATCGCCGACTACATCGACGCCCAGCGCGGCGCCGGTGTCCGGCGACCGACATTCAGCACTGTGCACGGGCACGGCGCAACCACCGTTGCCGCCAGTGAGCTGACGTTGGACAAGTTCATCGACGACCAAACATTGTCCACCGCACCGTCTTTGCCGCATGCCACCGGAGCGCCGCGCACCGTACTGCTGACCGGTGCGAACGGATGGCTGGGACGATTCCTGACCCTGGAATGGCTGGAGCGACTCGCCGAGCGCGGTGGCAAGCTGGTGACGATCGTGCGTGGCCGCGATGCCGATGAGGCCAGGACGCGGTTGGAAAAGGTGTTCGACAGCGGCGATCCCGAGCTGCTGAGCAGGTTCCGCGATCTCGCCGCCGCGCACCTCGAGGTGCTGCCGGGCGATATCGGCGACCAGGATCTGGGGCTCGACCCCACAACCTGGCAGCGGCTGGCCGACACCGTCGACCTGATCGTGCACCCGGCCGCACTGGTCAACCATGTGCTCCCCTACGACCAGCTGTTCGGGCCCAATGTCGTTGGAACCGCCGAGATTATCCGGCTGGCGATCACGACGCGGATCAAGCCCGTCACCTACTTGTCCACCATCGCGGTGGCGATGACGGTGCCGCCAGGCCAGTTCCAGGAGGACGGGGACATCCGGAAGGTGAGCCCCACCCGCGCGCTCAACGACGACTACGCCAACGGGTACGCCAACAGCAAGTGGGCCGGCGAGGTGCTGCTGCGGGAGGCCAACGAGCTGTGCGGGCTGCCGGTCGCGGTGTTCCGGTCGGACATGATCCTCGCGCACACCCGATACCGCGGCCAACTCAACGTGCCCGACATGTTCACCCGGCTGATCCTCAGCCTGCTGGTGACGGGCATTGCCCCGCATTCGTTTTACGAACGCGACGGGGTCGGTAGCCGGGCGCGGGCACACTACGACGGTCTCCCGGTGGACTTCATCACCGAGGCGATCACCACGATCGGCGCCCGGGTCACCGACGGCTACCGCTCATTCGACGTGATGAACCCGTACGACGACGGTGTCTCGCTGGATGTGTTCGTGGACTGGCTGATTCGAGCCGGCAACAAGATCCAGCGCATCGCCGACTACGACGAATGGCTGGACCGCTTCCAGACCGCGCTGACGGGTTTGCCGGAGCGGCAACGTCAGCAGTCGGTGCTGCCGCTGTTGCACGCATTCCGCAAGCCCGAGAAGGCAATTCGGGGTGCGGCCGCACCGACCGAGGCGTTTCACGCCGCGGTGCGTGCCGACAAGATCGGACCCGCCAAGGACATCCCGCATATCTCGGCGGAGTTGATCGACAAGTACGCCGACGACCTGCGGCAGTTGTCCTTGCTCGGCTGAGTCCCAGCTGCAGAACATCAACGAGAGGAATGCCCGATGGAGATCAGTATCTTCAACATCCTGGGCGACGGCGACGGACCATCCGTGGTGAACGCGTATGTCGACGAGATCTCACGTTTGGCCGGGGAAGGTTTCAGGACCGTATGGACGGCCAACTCCCTTGGGAAATCGATGTGCTGGCTGTGCAAGCGGTTGCATTGCGTGAGGTTCCCGGTGTCGAACTGGGGGTGGGCGTGCTGCCTATCCAGGTCGCGCATCCCACGTTGACCGCCCAGCGTGCCTTGACCCTCAGCGCACTCTCCGGTGGGCGGTTCAAGCTTGGCCTGGGGGTCAATCACCCGCAGATGAGCGAGGATCTGTGGGGCATACCGTGGGACCAACCGGTGCGGCGGATGAACGAGTATCTCGACGGGGTGGAACCGTTGCTCGCCGGACGGGAAGCCGACGCGGTCGGCGAGACGGTGACGACGCGTGGCTCGCTGCAATCATCCGGCATCCCGGCTCCCCCGCTGTACATCGCCGCGCTGGGCCCGCAAATGCTGCGGGTGGCGGCCCGGCGCACCGCGGGAACATTCACCTGGATGACCGGGTCGAAGACGCTGGCCGACCACGTCGGCCCGACCCTGCGCGACGAGGCGGCCGCCGCCGGACGACCCGAGGGCGCGGTCAAGGTTGTGGCCGGATTGCCCATCTGCGTCACCGATGACGTGGCCGGTGCCACTGCCCGGGCCGCGGAAGAATTCGCGGTCTACGGCACGCTGCCGTCCTATCGCGCGATGCTGGACCGAGAGGGTGTGACCGGCCCCGAGGAGATCGCGCTGATCGGTGACGAAGTCACCGTCGCCGACCAGATCGACGAACTGCGCCGCGCCGGTGTCGACGAATTCGCGGCGTATCCGTTCGGCGATGAAGAATCCGTTTCTCGGACCCGGGCGCTGTTGCGCAAGGCCGCCGGCTAGCGAGTCACCGGATCCGCAGGCCGCGTTTGCGGACCCAGAGCATCGCCGCGATGGTTCCCGCGGCCCACACCGTCAACGCAATGCCAAGGTGGACAAAGCTTTTCGTGTCGCGGCCGAAGACCGGCCAGATCAACGCGGGCAGCTGCGTCCAGAGCACCTGATGCTCGACGCCGTTCATCGGGTCGGCGAAGTAGTACAGCGCGTAGGGCAGCGTCAGCGCAACGATCCAGCCGCGGGTGCGGCGACGGTCGCCACGCTGGCGCCACCGCCGCGTCAGCGGCTCGACGCCGACCGGATGCAACACCGAGAAGAAGTTGCCCACCCCGAGCCAGCTCACGATGGGCACCGCGACCGTCGGGATCGTGATGGCCAGGCGCTCCGGCGTTTCCAGCCACAGCGTCAACACCACCGCGGTCACCAACGTCGGCAGCCCGACGATCACGAGCAGGGCCACGTTCTTGATCAACAGCACCCGCCAGAACGGGACGCCTTCGGACACGGCCTGCATGACGCGATAGTGATCCGCGCCGAGCAGGTTGGTGGTGGTGACATCGGCGAGGATCCACGACGAGAAGTAGGTCCCGACCAGGACGACCCAGTCCTGGTGACGCCCCAGGGTCAGCGGCTGCACCGCCAACCACCCCACGGCGAAGACCAGGTTGGCCACCACGCCCATCAGCCAGGTGCGAGGCGCGGTGAACGCCCAGCGGATTTCGGCCGCAACGGCCGGCCACAGACTGCGGTGCAGATCCCTGGCCGCCCGTTTGGCCGCGGCGGGGCGGGGCGCCGAGGCACGCACCAGGCGTCGCAAGACGGCACGCACCCGCGGGTGCGTCGTCTGTTGCAACTCCACCATGTCAACCCCCATGCGAGCGACCGACCGTGCGATCACTCGCTCTACCAATGCTTTTCGCGTCGTTGACCGGGCTCGCCACTCAGGCGGTGCCCTCGATAAGCCGTCGGTGCAGTTCCTCGGTGAGCACATGGATCTGGCGGGTGAGCTCGGTGTTGGTCTTGAGCTCCAGCTCCTGAGTCTGAAAATCGTGGTCGGCCCTGGCCTGCTGGAAGGCCGCCTGACGGTTCTGGCCGATCATCACGAACGTCGACAGGAAAATCGCCTCGAGGGAAACGACCAGGGTCAGCGTCGGCCAGGGACTGGGTTCGACAAACAGCATCCACACGCCGAACAGGGCCGCGTGCAGCCAGACGAAATTCATCGATCCGGCAAATGCCGTGATCCGGTCCGCCAGCCGCAGCTGAAACTTGTCGCTGCGCCGCTTGGCTTCCTCTAGCACAGCGGGGTGATGGATCTGTCCACCGCGCAGCAGCCGGCGTGGAATCAATTGTGGGTTGTGTCGATGGCCGTCGGCTTGAGTCGTCATGAGCCGTTCCTTTCTGCCACGGTGATACGCGCGCTAATGCTAGTGGCCAACCGGGCCCGCGACGGCGAAGACGGTGACGCTCAGCCGGCCGTCGCGGTCCACCGCAACCGCCAACGCGCCCCGGTCGGGCCAATAGAACGTGTTACAGTTTGCCGATTCCGGCCGGTCGTTTCCAGCGGCCGGACTTTGCAGGCGAGGAGGCCCGCATGGATTCCAGCGCCGGTGGCCGCGCGCGTCTCATGTCACGCAAAAGATTTGCGGCAGAAATGAATTCAGCGTAATGGCACCGCGCAAACGCGTCGTGGTGGCGGGGCTGGGCGACGTCGGACTGTTGACCGCGATCCGGCTGGCCAAGCACGCCGACGTCGTCGGAATCTCGGCCAAGTCCGCGTTGGTGAGCGGGCAGGAACTCGGGGTCCGAATCTCCCGTCCCGGCGACTGGGCACGCGACTACTGGATTCCGTTCGACCGGTTCCGCGGTCTGGATCGGGTCCGCACCGTGCAGGCCACGCTGACCGGAGTGGACCTGGCTTCCCGCACCGTATTCGGCCGCGGCGGCGACGGCGCGACGATCGCCGAGGAGTTCGATGCGCTGGTGATCTCCACCGGGGTGACGAACGGCTTCTGGCGGCAACCGGCGATGCAATCGGCCGACGAGATCGGCGCCGGTCTGCACGCCACACACAACCGGCTGGCCGGCGCCGACTCGGTGATCGTCGTCGGTGGCGGCGCGGCGGCGGTCAGCAGCGCGGTGAACATGGCAACAACATGGCCGGACAAGCGGATTGACCTGTACTTTCCCGGAGACGCGGCGCTGGCCGGGTATCACCCACGGACCTGGCAGCGGATTCAGGGCAGGCTGGCCGAACTGGGTGTGGGCGTGCACCCCGGGCACCGCGCGGTGACCGCGAACGGCTCCGCCGGCCAGGAGATCACCAGCGGACCCGTCAGCTGGAGCACCGGGCAGCCGCCATCCGACGCGCATGCCGTGCTCTGGGCGATCGGGCGGGTACAACCCAACACCGGCTGGTTGCCGCCCGAACTGCTCGACGAACACGGCTTCGTTCGGGTGTCGCCCGAGTTGGAAGTGCCCGGACATCGAGGCGTCTTCGCGGTGGGAGATGTGGCCGCGAGTGATCCCCTGCGCAGTTCGGCGCGCAACCGCGGGGATTCGCTGGTCGCCCACAACATCCGCGCCGAGTTCACGGGTCGACGGCTGCGGACCTATCGAACGCCGGGCCGAAGGTGGGGCTCACTGGTGGGGACCCAGGCCGACGGACTGGAGGTCTTCCTGCCGACCGGACACGCGTTCCGGCTGCCGGCCTGGTCCGTACAGCGGGTGGTGATGCCGGGGCTGGTCCGCTGGGGCATGTACCGCGGAGTGCGGGAAAACAATCCTCTTCGGTAGCCGTGGTGCGCGCGCGATTACCCCTCAATCACCTGTGCGCGTGAATGTTTCGTCGAAATCCATACTCACTGCGCAGGCTCCGCTCTGTTGCCAGTGACCGTGCCCGCTGAGCACCGGGATCGGATTCTGCGCGGGTTGCGGCAATGGATACTGCCCGGTCGCGTGCAGGTGCGCCGGGCTGCCGTTGGGGCACTTGCCATCCGAGCTCTCGTCCCAGGTCCAGCTGCCGCCGCCGAATACCAGCGGCACGTCCCCCATCTTCGCGTGGAAATAGCTCATGCACCGGTCGCCGTTGCGCAAACAGTCGGTGGCTAAAGCGCTGTCCCCCAACAACTGTGACTGACCGTTCGCAAACGTTCGCATCAGTTGGTAGTGACCGCGAAGTCCCTCCGCCGGGGATATCACCCGGGCCGGCAGTGCGGCCGGGTCGGGAAGGCTGCGGAGGTCGACGTCTCCGGTGCGGGTGAACGTCACCGTTCGCGTCTCCTGGCAGTTGTTCCTGGCACTCCTGGTGTGCACGCCGGTCAGAATGCCGTCGGGCCGTGGTTGCAGCGTGAACACCTCCCAGATTTCGGTGGCCGCGCCACGGCACAAGTTGGCGGAGAGCGCCACCGCGACCCAACGACCACCGATGCCGTCGAAAACCATGCTCGTCGCGAATGGGGCGTCACCGCTCAACCGCGCGGCCGTGGCTACGCACCCGGCGCCGCCGCACAGCGAGTGCAGGCCGTAGCTGCCCGTCGTCGGCGCCCCACCCATGGCGGGATTTCCATCGAGATCGGTCGCCGGACCGAAGTCGACCCGATACGTCCCGGTGAAGTCGGCGAGCGGAGCCGGGCCACCGGGGGCGGCGGTCGCCGAATTCGGCGGTGCGGTACCGCTATTTGCCTGTGCAGTAACGGTTTTGGTGGATCCGGGACGCTGGGGTGCGTGGGTGAACTTGGTGAGCACAAAGACACCGGCAACGATCAGCGCTGCGATACCGGCCAGCGCGGCAATGACGACACCGGGACGCTGCGTCAGTCCTTTGCGGGCACCGGTCACAGCGATCGCGGGTTGGGTGTCCTCGTGATACCAGGAACCCGGCGGGGTGCCCGCGAGCTCGAAACCCGGGTCTTGCCGCAGCCCCAGTTGGCGTGCGAATTCACCGCAACTGCCATAGCGGGCCGAGGGCTTTTTCGCCATCGCGGTGGCGAAAATCGGGTCCAGCGCCGCCAATTCCGGTCGGCACGCAGCCAGCGATGGCGGCGGGGAGTTGACGTGGTGAGTGATCACCACCGCCGGGTTGGCGTGGACGTACGGCGGCCGGCCGGCCAGCAGCTGAAATGCGGCGCAGGCCAACGAATACTGGTCGGCGCGGCCGTCGATCGGCTCACCCTTCAACTGCTCGGGCGAGACGTAGGCGACGGTGCCTACCGTCGTGTTATCCGCGGTCAGCCTCGACGAGTCGTTGATGTGCCGGGCGATCCCGAAATCGGCCAGGAACGCGCGTTGCGCCTGGCCATCGGGATGGGTCAACAGGATGTTGGCCGGCTTGACGTCACGATGCAGCAATCCGCGGTGATGCGCGTAGTCCAGCGCCGAGGCAACGGCGGCGATGATGGGCACCACTTCGGCGAGCGGCATCCCGCTCGGGTAGTTCTCGCGCAACAGGTGCGACGCATCGGTGCCGGCCACATAATCCATCGAGATCCAGAATTGGCCGTCGTCTTCACCACGATCGTGGATGCCGACGATGTGCGGGTGGGACAGCCCGGCCGCCAAATCGGCCTCGCGCAGGAACCGCCCGCGATATTCGGAGTCCCCGGTCAATTCCGTGGGCAGCACCTTCAGCGCCTCCTCGCGGGGCAGCCGGGGATGCGCGGCCAGGTACACCGTGCCCATCCCGCCGGCACCCAGCACCCGCCGGATCGTGTATCCGGCGAACACCTGACCGACCTCAAGCGACATGGCCAAATCGTAGATCCTGACGGTGCCGGCCGAGCCGGTCCGCGATCCCCGGCTCGGCGGCCCGGTGGTGTGCCACGATGATTGCGTGCGCGCGTTCGACTGCCCGGTATGCCACGGGTTCGTGGCGTTCGAATCGCACCGCTGCCCGAATTGCCAGGCCGCGTTGGGATTTCACGCACCGTCGATGGCCATGGTCGCGACCGCGGCCGGTGCCGCGGTCGTCGACGGCAATCGTTGGATCGGATGCACCAAAACCACCGACCTGGGCTGCAATTGGCTGGTGCCCGAGGAACAGCCGGATCACGGCAGCCGGGGTCGTTGTCTGCCCGATTCGCTGGTCCGCCGGGAGCCGGCCGCCGACGACACGATCGCGCGCGAGAAGCTGGTATCCACCGCGGTGGACTTGCGCAGACTCGCCTTTCAGCTGTTGGACCTCGGGCTTCCGGTGGACCCGTTCTGGCGGGCCGACGGCGGGCTGGCCTTCGACCTGCTGTCCAGCTACAGCACCGGAGAGAAAGTCGTGATCGGTCACGCCGGCGGGGTGATCACCATCGACCTGACGGAGTCGCTGGACGCTTACCGCGAATCGCTGCGGGTGCACCTCGGCGAGCCGTACCGCACGATGCTGGGGCATTTTCGCCATGAGGTCGGGCACTACTACCAGAACCTCTTGGTCGAGACCGGCCCCGGCGTTCGCTATCTGGACGAATGCCGTGAGCTCTTCGGTGACGAACGCGCCGACTACCAAGCCGAAATCGCCCGGCACTACCAATTCGGGGCGCCCGAGAACTGGGACGAGTCCTTCATTTCGGAGTACGCGACGATGCATCCGTGGGAGGACTTCGCGGAGTGCTTTGCGCACTATCTGCACATCACCGACACGATCAATACCGTGCGCGAGGCCGGTTTGGTCCTGGTCGCCGATCGGGCCAGTGTCGCCGTTCCCCGCGACATCGTTCCGCTGGCGTCCTACGCCGACGTCCCGATCGAACAACTGCTCTATGACTGGAACTGGCTGGCACTGTTTTTCAACCGCATCAACACCGCGATGGGCAAGCCACCGCTCTACCCCTTCGAAATCCCGCCCCCGGTGATCCGCAAATTGGGCTTCGTACACAAGGTGATTCGTCAGGCAGCTCTCGCCACGAACGCCGAACGCTAAACCCCATCGGATGGTGACGTTGGCGGCTATTGGGGTCGGTGTGATTCCAAACGGCGCCGAATGGGAATAGAGAGCGGGTGGGCGAGCCGGGGGTGAGTGCGTTCGAGAAGTTGGTGGCCTTGCTCAACTACCCGATGTTCGTCGTAACCACGCAGGCAGGCGGCCGTTCAGCCGGCTGCCTGGTGGGCTTCGCCTGCCAGGCCAGCATCCGGCCACCTCGTTTCCTGGTCGGCTTGTCCCCGCAGAATCACACCTTCCGCGTGGCCGCCGACGCCACCCATCTGGCAGTACATGTGTTCGATATCGAGCACATCGACCTGGTCGAACTGTTCGGCAGCCAGACCGGCGACGAAACCAACAAATTCGACCGGTGCCGATGGCATCGCGGTCCAGCAGACCTCCCCATCCTCGACGACGCGGCCGCCTGGTTCGTCGGCAAGATCCTCGATCGCTTCTCGCTCGGCGATCACGTCGGGCACCTGCTGGAACCGCTGGGTGGTGCCCCGCCAACCGAAGAGGAGGAATGGGTGTCCTTTGACGATGTCCGCTCGCTGGATCCGGGCCACGAGGCATGACGGCGCCCGACCATCACCGCAAGCAGGCGGACACGGTGCAGGATTCCCCCCGAGTGGGCACCGTCAGCGATGTTGCAGAACTCGCGTCGTTCTATGCCGAGCCCCCCGACGGGGTGCGTGTCAACATGATCTTCAGCGCCGACGGCGCCGCCGTATTCGGCGGTCGCGCCGGCCCGCTGTCGGGTGAAACCGACCAGCAGCTGCTGAAGATCCTGCGGGGGTTCGCCGACGTGGTGCTCGTCGGCGCTGCCACCGCGCGCGCCGAGAACTACGGCCCGGTGCAGCTCAGTGACACCCAACAAGCCCAACGGCAGCGCGAAGGCAGGAGCAAACCGCCCCCGATCGCGGTGATCAGCCGGTCCGGCGTGCTGCCGAACAGACTGGTCAGCGACCCGGGCCAACCGCCGCTGTTGGTGACCTGCTCGGATGCCGCGGCCCGTCACAACCGGTACAGCGATCAGCGATGCGGCGTACTGGTCGCCGGCGAAGACACCGTGGATGTCGCACGGGCCGTCGCGCTGCTACGCGCGCACGGGCTGTCCCGGATCCTCTGCGAGGGCGGACCGACCCTGCTCGACGAACTGGTGGACGCCGACGTGGTCGCGGAGGTCTGCGTCACGCTGGCCCCCAAGCTCGTCGCGAGCCAACCGACGGGTCACCGGCACCGGCCATCGCGACTCCCGCTGCCGGCCGAGTTGCGGCTCCAGCACGCACTGGCCTATGACGACTATCTGTTCTTGAAGTATCGCCGCTGATCACAGACCGTTTCTGACACGTCAGCCCGGCGGGTATCCCCGGCGCACGGTGCGGTCCAGAATGCCGAGTGTCGCCCGCAGCGCGCCCTCGGAGATCACCGGGAAAATCCCGGCTTCCCGCCACTTCGGGTCGATCTTCGACCAGTCGTAGAACGAGGTGACCACGGTGCCCGCGGCGTCCTCGGTCGGCTCGAGCTGAAAGCCGTAGACGTGGCCGATCTGCGGGCGGAGCTGGCCGAGAACCGTCCACGAGATCAGGCGATCTGGATCGAACTCGGTGATCTCGACGGTGACGTCGTACTTGCCGAGTTGTGGGTAGTCGTTGAGGGCCTCGCGGTCCATGTGCACGACGAAACTCTCGCCGGCCGCTGCGACCGGATTGCCGTCGGCGTCTTGCAGCATTCCCGTCGAGTCGATCGCGACATGGCCCTGCGGGTCGCACAGCAGCCGGAAGATATCGGGCGCGGGTGCGGCGATGGTGCGCTGAATCTCGATGCGTTCGGTCATGCGTCCTCCCAGTCAACGTTGATGGGTCGCCGGTTACTTTACGACGCCCCGCGCCGGTCGATGCCCGAAACCGGATGCCCCGCAACGGTTGCTCGACCGTCCCGGAGCGACCGCGCTGTTCTGCTCCGATGGCGCCGAGCACGGGGCTGTGTCACGGTTGATTGATGTGGCGGTGCATCCCGCAATCGGACGCCCGGGCTTATCCCCCGGCCGGGCGTGCCACGGGCGCGCTTGGGGCGAGCGATCGGTTTCGGCGCGGTGACACACGTTCAAACAGTCGTCGAATTGCCTGTGCGCCATCACCTTGCGCCCACCGCCACCCGCTTTCGCGCGCGCGCAGAGGAGGACCATCGGCCAAGTGAGCAATTCAGACGACGATGACGGCTACCGCATCATCGCGGTGAACGGATTGCGGCCCAACGAACTTCGCTGGGCGCTCAACCACGATTCCGTTCATGGCATTGCGTACGCGTTCAAAAATCCCGTCGCGGTCGCCGACGCCAGCGACGATCCCGACGACGATCGACTGACCTACCTGGTGCGGATCAAACGCGACGACTTAGCCACGGCGCTGGGAAACATTAACGATTGGATCGTCAAAAATCCCGGTAAAGCCGGGATGCACGCGTATGGGTTCCTCCGGGCGCTGTCGAGAGAGGGCCTGAGTGAACGCCGGACCGGTGACGAGGAGCGCCGCTGATCGGCGCTGTGTGCTAAGGCCGTTTTCGGCCGCGTTAAGCGGCTCTTACGCCCCGGTTCTCCAATTAGCTGGCATTCTCCCTATTCACCGTGCCTCCGGTTGGCCCAAACTATTAGCCTTATGCCTGGCATAGAGGAGTCGGCAAATGGGTGACACCGCGGGTTCGCGGGAGGGCTCGCAATTCGGGCCCTATCTGCTGCGACGGCTGGTGGGTCGCGGCGGGATGGGCGACGTCTACGAAGCCGAGGACACCCGGCGCGAACGCACCGTCGCGCTGAAGTTGATGTCGCAGACGCTGTCCAACGACCCGGTTTTCCGCACGCGTATGCAACGCGAGGCCCGCACCGCGGGACGGCTGCAGGAACCGCACGTCGTACCGATTCACGACTTCGGCGAGATCGACGGCCAGCTGTACGTGGACATGCGCCTGATCGACGGCCTGGACGCCGCCACCATCTTGAGCCGGTACGGACCGCTGAAACCGCCACGGGCCGTGGCGATCGTGCGCCAGATCGGCTCCGCGCTCGACGCCGCGCACGCCGCCGGCATCACCCATCGCGACGTCAAACCGGAGAACATTCTGGTCAGCGGCGACGACTTCGCCTATCTGGTCGACTTCGGCATCGCCAGCGCCACCTCCGACGAGAAGCTGACGCAGTTCGGCACCACGGTCGGCACCTTCAAGTACATGGCCCCGGAACGGTTCAGCGACACCGAAGTCACCTACCGAGCCGACATCTACGCGCTGGCCTGCGTCCTGTACGAGTGCCTGACCGGAGCTCCCCCGTTCCAGGGCGATCAGGTGAGCGTGATGAGCGCGCATCTGCACCAGCCGATCCCGCGGCCCAGCGCCACCCGGCCGGGCATTCCGGCCGCCTTCGATCAGGTGATCGCGCGCGGCATGGCCAAAGACCCGCTGGACCGCTATCCCACCTGTGGCGATCTGTCGGCGGCCGCGTATTCCGCCCTGGCCACCCCCGACCAGGATCGGGCGACCGACATTCTGCAGCGCAGCCAGGCCGAGCTACCGCCCGCGTACGCGGGCCAAGCGCCCCTCGGATTCGCGCCCACGCCCCCGTCCATGGCCAACCAGACCCCGGGTTGGCCCGCGTCGGCAACCGGGATCCCCGGTCCGCCGAGCGGACCGATGCCACAGCCGACGGGCTGGCCCGGCGGCCCCGGCTGGGGCACCGGCGATGCCGCCAGCATGGGCATGCCGTCGTGGAACCAACCGACGCCCAAGCGCAAGAGCAACGCCCGGTTATGGGTTGGCCTGGCGGCATTCGTCGTCGTCGCGCTGGTGAGCGCCGTACTCGTCGTCGCCCAGCCGTGGCGGTCGTCGGGCCCGTCGTCGAAACCGCCCACCGCGGCCGACGCGGTCGAGCTTCGCGTCCTCGACGACGGTGTGCTGGTGGGCAGCTCCGCCGCGCCGGTCACCATCGACATCTTCAACGAACCCATGTGCCCGCCCTGCGGCAGCTTCATCCGGTCCAACGCGGGTGACATCGAAACCGCGGTCAACAACAAGAAACTCGCGGTGCGCTACCACCTGCTGGCCTTCCTCGACGACAAGTCGCACAGCAAGAACTACTCGACTCGCGCGGTGGCGGCCACGTACTGCGTCGCGGCCCAGAACGAGCCCAAGCTCTACATGAGCTTCTATTCGGGGATATTCGCCAGCTCCTTCCAGCCCCAGGAAGGCGCCCCCGAAGACCGAACCGACGGCGAACTAGCGCAATTGGCCAAAACGGTCGGCGTCGACGCCGACGTGATCAACTGCATCAAAGCGGGCGACGACATGGCGACGGCCAAGGCGAAGGCCGACGCCGGCGACACGACACTGGCCGGGTTCAACGCCTCTGGCACACCGTTCGTCTGGGACGGCAGCAAGTCGCTCAACTACCAAGACGCGACCTGGCTGACCAAGCTGCTCGGGTAGTCCCCGCGTCAGGGACGGACCGCCTCGACCTCGTTGACCTCCGCCAGCTCGCGTCGCACCTCAGCAGGAACCGACGTGTACACCGCGAAGAGGCGACAAACCCCGTCTTGCGTGTCACATTCGACGACCTTCGCGAACGCCTGCTTGCCGGCCACCTCGAGCATCAGGTCGTCAAAGGGTGCGACCGTCACCTCGGTGCGAATCCGGAGGGCTTCCTCACCGGCGGCGGTCACCTCGGCAGGGTGTTCCGGGCCGACGATCTTGTCCTTGATGATCGACATCGCAATCGGTTTGGGCACCGCGAGACTGGTCAGCGCCCGGTTGGCACTGGGAAGCTGAAGGTCGTATTCGCCGGTCAGCGCTCGCACGTCGTGGACGGTAACCGGGTCGGTGAACCCCTTCGCACGCATCCGGAACGAGCCCAAAGTGCTTGTGATGTCGCTGATCTCGCGATACGTCCAATCCGAGACCAAGACCTGCCCGCCGACGGTGTGCGATTCGATGCGCGCGACCAGGTTGACCGTCTTGCCGACCGCCGTGTACTTCTGCCGTCGCCGCGAGCCGATGGTGCCGACCACGACCTCACCGGTATGGACGCCGATGCCCAGCGCGAGTTCGGGTAACCCCTGTCCCCGATGACCGGCATTGATCTCGTTCATCGCGAGCTGCAACTCGAGCGCGGCGGCGACCGCATGCTCGGGCGCGTTGTCGTCGGTGATGGGTGCGCCGAAGAAGACAAGCAAACCGTCGCCGAGGATTTCGTTGATCGTGCCGTTGCGACGGAACATCACCTCGGTCGCGCGCTCCAGGAAGCCGTTGAGCACCTGGACCACCTGCTCCGGCGGAAGCACCTCGGACAGTGCGGTGAAGCCGCGAATGTCGGCCATCAGCACCGTGAGCGTGAGTCGCTCACTGCTCAGGCTTCCTTCCGGGCGCGCCAGTAGCTGCCCCTTGACCTCTTCGGAGACGTAGCGGCCGAAGATCTCCTCGACGCGGTCCTTTTGTTCGGTGAGTTCAACGGCTCGCCGCCGCGCATCCTCGCCGGCTTGGAGTTCGCGCACGATCGTGACGGCCTTGGTGATCGTGGTGCGCAGGTCGGCCACATCAAGCGGTTTGACTTGAAAGTCGAAGGCACCCCGCATCATTGCCGCGCGCACGTTCTCGAGGTCGTTGTAAGCGGTGAGCACGATCGTCTTGAGCGGCCGGCGCAGCTTGGTCACCTCGGTGAGCAGTTCGAGGCCGTTCATCTGCGGCATGTTCAGGTCGGTGATCAAGACCTCGAGATCCGGGCTCGCATCGACCAGCTTCAACGCGTGAATAGGATCCGTGGTGAAGATCAGGTCGTACTCCCCGCGCTGCAGCTCCTTGCGAAACCGGCCCTTGAACAGCGCCCCGACGTCTTCCTCGTCATCGACGACCAGAAGCCGCACCGGGTGCTCAGTCTCTGGCACAAGGCCCCAATCTTCGACGCGTCAATTTACTTGCCAACGTGTGGGTTCGGTGTTTGTTCACCAGTCCGTAATGCGTTATGCACCTGCATCGCGTTGCCCGCGTCGGCCGAAGCTCCCGCGTATCGTAACCGACACCCACCGGCACTCAATGCGATTCCGTGCTGTCAGAAGGCATCTCGCAGTTGAACGCAAGGTTACGTTCTGACTACCCGCTGCCACAACGGAATTCGAGCCAACACGTTCAGACGGTTGTCGCGCGTGGGTGGCGACGATGTCCCTACACTTCGCATAAATACCAACACCGGTGAGGCAGCGTGGAACAAGACAGCAGTCCGCCCAACGTCCGGCAGCCGTGGCCAACGACCAAGGTCTTTTGGAACCTCGCGATCGCGATGATCGGCTTTGGCATCCTCGTCGCGGTAGTGGGACGAATTTCCCTGCTCGGGTTGGGAATCGACGCCAAAGAAGCATTTCGGGTGCAGCCCGTCGCCATCAGCATCACCGCAGGAATCTTGATCGGCGTGGTGAACTATCTGATCGTCAGCCGGGTGGTGCGCCATCGGCTACACGTGGTCTCCGCTCGCCTGATGGCGGCCCAACGCGAAATCGCCGACAGCGTGGGAGCCGATTCGTGGGAGCCGCTGACGATGCGTTATGGCCTACCTGTCTACTGCGAGGACGAGTTCGGCCGGACCGCCGCGTCCTTCAACTATCTGCTGAACTCCCTGGATGAGAGCCAACTGGCCGAACGCGAGCTGCGCCAGAGCCTGATCGAACAGGCCAAGCTTGCCGCGATGGGAACGCTGACCGCCGGCGTCGCCCACGAGACCAAGAACCCGCTGAACTTCGTGAAGAATTTCGCCGAGTTGAACATCGAGCTCTGCGGCGAGCTCCGGGAAGTCTCGACCGAGGACGGCGAGGAGCTGGTTTCCGACCTCGAGGAGAACACCACCAAGATCGTGCACCACGCCCAACGCGCCCTCGACGTGATGGCGACGATGCTGCAGGTCGGTCGATCTCATGCCGGGGACGCCCAACCATGTCACCTCAACCGGATCGTCGAGCAGAGCGCCGGGCTGGCCGAGCATTCGTGGCGGGCTAGTCATCAGGGCGTCCGCTGCGCCATTGCGGTCGGCCTCGACGACGACGACCCGATCGTGCGCGGCTTCGAGGGCGACCTCGTCCAGGTGATGATCAATCTCGTGATGAACGGGCTCGAGGCCGCCGCGTCGCCGGACGCCGAGCGGGTCGGTGAGGTGCGAATCACGGTGCAGCACGACGACCAATGGACGACGATCGCCGTGACCGACAACGGATCCGGGGTTGCCCCGGACGCTCTCACTCGCATCTTCGAGCCGTTCTTCACCACCAAGTACCGCATCGGAGGCACCGGGCTTGGGCTGTCCATCAGCAAGAACATCGTCGACAACCGGCACAACGGCGAGCTCTCGGTCAGCAACGTGCCCGGGGCCGGCGCTCGTTTCGAAGTAAAGCTTCCGCTGGAGGCGCTGGCCGCCAAGGCCGGGGCACCCGCCTAGAGCGATTGACACCCAACCCATTTCACGCTGTAAGGGGCTGACGACGAATGGACGGAACCGACACAGCGCTCGCCGCGCCGGCAGCGCACGTGCTCGTGGTCGACGACGAAACCGATGTCGTGACACTGTTTCGGCAGCGGTTCCGGCGTGAACTGCGCTCCGGACAGCTGATCATGCAGTTCGCCGACACCGGGCTCGCGGCTCTCGAGGTACTCGAGATGCTCGACCCCGACGTCATCCTGGTCTTCAGCGACATCGAGATGCCGGAGATGAACGGCCTCGAATTACTCGAGCAGGTGCGCGAAAAGTGGCCGCATGTCCGCATCTACCTCGCGACCGCGTACGACAGCCCGAGCTACACCCAGCGCGCGGCCGACCTCGGCGCGCACGGCTACTTCACTAAGCCACTGGACTTCTCGGCGCTGCGTCAGATCATGTTCGCGACTTGAGCCTCGGCGGTCGCACCGACCAGGTGTGGCTGCGCTTCCAGCATGGCCCGGGTCGCGAGCCGTCCGGCTTCCACGGCGGCGTCGATTTTCTTGAAGTCCAGCGGACCGATCGTCGAGATGTCCGGCTCGATGATGGCCGCGATGCGGGGCAGCTCGAGCAGGTTGCCGGTCGAGGCCGCCAGGTCGACGGTGCGCAGCAACGTCTCCTGCAGCGGCGGCAGGGCGACGTCCGTGCCGGTGAGCAGCCGCCGGACAAACCCGGGCGGCTGAACGATGGCGGGCAGCAGGCCAAACCCCCTGGACGGCAAGAATTTTCGGCGCAGGTCGACGCAGATGACTTCCCCGTCGCCGTCGGCGCACATCACATCGGCCGGCAGGTTGTTCAGCAGTCCCCCGTCGATCAGCAGCCGCTCGCCATGTTGCACCGGCGGTATCAGACCCGGGATCGAGATCGACGCGCGCACGGCGAGCGTCAGCGATCCCCGGCGATGGATGATCTGCTCGCCGGTGATCATGTCCGCGGAGACCGAGAAGAACCCCTTCGGAAGATGCTCGATCACGCTGCCGCCGAAGAACTCCTCGAGCAAACCTTCGATGCGGGTGCCGCGGGTGAGCGCGATCGCGGGGATCGTGTAATCGCCCAGCGGGCTGGTGGTTCCGACGAACCGGTAGGCCGCGTCCGTGGCCTCGTCCGCGGTCATCCCCTGCGCGAAGGCCGCGGCGGCGATGGCACCGGCACTCGTCCCGCCGAAACGATCGATCACGATGCCGGCCCGGGTGAGCTCTTCGTAGACACCGAAGTGCGCGAGCCCGCGCGCACCGCCACCGGCCAGCACCAGTCCGTAGGACCGACCGGCGATCCTGCGGGCCAGCGCGGCGATTCCGTCGTCGTCGCCGGGATGATGCGAGACCGGCTCCAGCAGATCCCACCAACCGGGATCCGGCATGGTCAACGCGATCAGGTGAACGGGTCCTTGCGCATCGACTTGATCGAGCTCGTCCGGCGGCCGGGCCTGGTCGACCAGCACCACCAGCCGATCGCTTTGCGCGACAACATATCGCCGCCACAGCTCGCCCGAGCCGCGGTCGGCCACCACCAGCACCCAATCGTGGCTGCGCTCGGCCCGGTCGAGGGTCTCGGCGAACGCTTCGACGAGTTCGGCGTGCGCGGTGACCGCGGCGGTTTTCTCGGCGGGCGGCGCGACCACCGCGATCGAGCCGTAGCCGCCCAGCCGCGTCGCGATCGCATCGACGATCGGGGCCGCGACCGCGTATCCGGTCGAGACGATGCCGATGACCCGCGGCGCCGAGGAGATGTTCGCGGACCGCGAGTCGCGCAGCATCCTGGCCATCGCGCGGACCATCGCCAACTGCAGTTGCGGTGTGTTGGCCAGCACCTCGCTGAAAGTCTCGCCGGCGATGCGCCAGACCACGCCGTCACGAAGCGCCCGGACCCCCGCCGACCGTGCGGATCCGGAAATCACACCCAGGTCCCCGATCGAATCACCGGCCGCCATCTCGCGGATCACTTGCCCGTCGGCACCGACGGCCGCGAATCGCCCTGAGTCGATTACATAAATGGCGTCGGACGGCTCACCCAAACGAAACAGCCATTCGTAGGCCGGGATGTGCAGCCGATCCACCGCGCTCGCCAGGTCGTTGAGTTGTTTCTCGTCGATATCGGCGAGTATCGGGACATTCCGCAGCGCCTTTCGTGCATCGGCGACTCGCCATTCCCGTCGAGTACTCATCGAGCGGCCGCTATGCCGACAAATCCGGGCGCGTGGACGGCCGACGTGGCCGCACGCGGGCTTGCTGAACGCATGCTCTTCCTCCCCGGCGCTCCAAAAGGATTGAGGTATCGGTCAGCAGCTTATCTGCCGACCGGCGTGCCTTCCGAAATTCCCGCCAGCTCTCGGGCGAACGGATTCCTCGTTTGCCGCCGTCAACGCTGCGGACTCGACGAAGCATTCGGTCGCCAATCCTACGGTGACCGCTCTGCGCTCGAATCCTTTTGGGGCAGAATCCAACCCAGTTCACAGATTCGACGGTGCGAGGGCGCCCATCGCGCGCGGGTAAACGTCATCTTTGATTAACCGGCGATTTACCCGCAATTTTGCTTCTGTAGGCCATTTCAGGATTTCCGAACTCACCGGGGTGGTTTCCGGTAATGTCCGCAGCGTCACCAATTGCCGGTACGAAGGACAGCCGTGAGCGCGAAGGGCCAGCGCGAACTGGCGCCATACCCCGGCTAATGACGGCGTGTCATGAGACCGCAGCGACGTCGTGACTGCGGAGGAGCATTGGCATTAACCGGATTTCAGTTGAGCGGACTGACACGGCAGGCAGCGAGGCAATCATGACTTCCTCTATGGAGATGCCGGGCCGGCAGCCCGGCAACCCGCTGGCCTACCTCGACTTGCACGACGGCGGCGGCGTGCACAGCGTGCCGATTATCGATCAATTGTTTATCGGTCGTGAGTGCGCAGGGATCAGCGAATCGCGCCGACTGGTGATCCGCGACCCCGAGATTT
Source organism: Unio delphinus (assembly GCA_029339505.1). Classification (NCBI taxonomy): domain Eukaryota; kingdom Metazoa; phylum Mollusca; class Bivalvia; order Unionida; family Unionidae; genus Unio; species Unio delphinus. Next base: position 106,429 of record JAQISU010000480.1, read on the forward strand.
CCCGGACCCATCTGGAAATCCGGTTGGACGCCGTCGCCGATCAGGCTTTCGTGATCGACACCAGCACCAATGGCACGTTGCTCAACGGAATGCGGTTAGCCCGCGCGGTGCCGGCGCCGCTGCGGCCCGGCGACGAGATCCGGATCGCCGATTCGGCGATGGTGTTCCGCTCGCAGCGGTTCACCGCGGACGCGATGACGCCCGGCGTCACGCGCACCAGGATCAGCCAGACCGCCATGGTGATGGTGGTCGGCGACATTATCAACTATTCGACGATCTCCGAAGTCACCGAGGGCGAGGTCATCGCGCAGAGCCTGCACACGCTGTGGCATGAAATCGGCGGTGTCCTGCAGGCTCATCGCGGCACGCTGAACCATTACGCCGGCGATGCGATCTTCGCGATCTGGGAGGCGAGTCAGTTCCCGGATGCCGGTGAACGCGCAATCGATTTCGCGCTCGCGGCGAACCAGCTTGTCGGAGAGCTCGCGCCGAAACTGCCGTTGCGCAGCCCGGACGGTTCGCCGATCCGAATGGGCTGGGGTGTGGTGGTCGGCATGGTCGCGCTGGCGGCGATGACGAGATCGGTCGAGGCGGTGATCGGCGACTCCACCAACGTGGCGTTCCGGTTGGCCGGCCTCGCCGGGCGCCAAGGGCGCGCGTCGGTGATGGTGACCAACGGCGTGCGCCGCACCGTCGAGACGCAGTTCACCTGGGGAGAGGGTCAAGAAGTCGAGCTCAAGGGCCGCAGCGGGAAAGAGACGGTGTTTCCCGTCCTCGGCCGCGGGCAGGCCAGCGGGTCAACGACTTTGCCGGGGAGAAATGCTTCGGCGGATGCGGGCGGTAGTCCCGAGTCCACCGCGGAAGTGCCCATCCGAAACGCCGACTGAGCCGCCCGCCGGCTTTCACCCCAGGGGTCAATCATGGATCTCGGAACGTCTCATGCGCAGCGCCGATCCGATGCCGCGGACACGGCGACATCGGATAAGGCTGCGGCGAACGGCAATCCGACCGCATCGGACAAGCGTCAGCTGATGGGCGCGCTCACCGTGCGCCGCCAGCCGTCGTCGACGGCGGTGCTGTTGGTGGCCGCGTTCGGCGCGTTCCTCGCCTTCCTCGACTCGACGATCGTCAACGTCGCGTTCCCCAACATCCAGCAGTCGTTTCCCACCTACGCCATCGGCAGCCTGTCCTGGGTTCTCAACGCGTACAACATCGTCTTCGCGGCGTTCCTGGTCGCGGCGGGCAAGCTCGCCGACTTGCTCGGGCGCAAGCGGATGTTCATCTGGGGCGTGGCGCTGTTCACCGCGGCGTCCTGGCTGTGCGCGCTGGCCAACACCGTCGAGCAACTGGTCGCGTTCCGGATCCTGCAGGGCATCGGCGCGGCGCTGCTGGTACCGGCCTCCCTCGCCCTGGTCGTCGAGGGCTTCGAGGTCGCGCGCCGCGCGCACGGCGTGGGATTGTGGGGCGCCGCGGCGGCTATCGCCTCGGGTCTCGGCCCGCCGATCGGCGGCGCGATCGTGCAGGTGTCCGATTGGCGCTGGGCGTTTTTGGTGAACGTGCCGCTGGGCGTCGTCGCGGTGGTGGTGGCGCGGCGCGAGTTGGTCGAAAGCCGTTCGCCCGGACAGCGGCGAGTACCCGACCTGCGCGGGGCGCTGCTGCTCGCCGCCGCGCTCGGCCTGTTGACGCTCGGGTTGATCAAGGGTCCGGACTGGGGCTGGTCGGGCGCCGGCACGATCGGGTCGTTCGTCGCGGCGGCCGTCGCCCTGGTCGGTTTCGTGGTGAGCTCCCGGTACCACCCGTCGCCGCTGATCGAGCCCGCTTACCTGCGCGTGCAATCGTTCGTCGCGGGCAACGTCCTGACGATCATCGCGGGCGCCGGCTTCTACGGCTATCTCCTCACCCACGTGTTGTTCCTCAACTACGTGTGGGGATACAACCTGCTCAAGACGGGCCTCGCGGTCGCCCCCGCCGCCCTGGTCGCGGCCGTTGTCGCCGCGAAGCTCGGCAAGATCGCCGACAAGCGCGGGCACCGCACGATCATCTTCATCGGCGCGCTGATCTGGGCCGGCAGCCTGGTCTGGTACGTCCAGCGCGTCGGAACCCATCCGAACTTCCTCCGCGAGTGGCTGCCCGGCCAGCTGCTGCAGGGACTCGGCGTGGGCGCCACGCTGCCGCTGCTCGGCAGCGCCGCCCTGGCCCGAGTACCCAGGGGCGGCAGCTACGCGACCGCGTCGGCGGTGGTCAGCAGCTGCCGCCAACTCGGGGCCGTGATCGGAATCGCGTTGCTGGTGGTCCTGATCGGCACACCCGCTCGGGGCGAGGCCGCCGACGCGCTGCGCCGCGGCTGGGTGATGGCCGCGATCTGCTTCGCCGCGGTGGCCATCGGCGCGCTGTTCCTCGGCCGCACCGGTCAGGTCGCCGCCACCCCCGTCGCCGCCAAACGCCGCCCACCGAAACTCGAACCTCGTTCGCGCGCAACGGCCGTCAAGCGGCACGAGCAGGTGCTGGCGGTCGACCGTGTCGACGACCTGCTGGAGAGCCTGCCGCTGTTCGCCGGCCTGGACGCCGACGCGCTCGCCGACCTCCGGCAGAGCGCCGAGGAGATCGAACTCACCGCCGGCTCCTATCTCTTCCACGAGGGCGATACCGCCGATTCCCTGTACGTGGTGCGCAACGGCCGCGTGCAGGCGCTGCAGCAGGGCGTCGCGATCCGCGAGCTGGGCCGTGGTGACGTGATCGGCGAGCTCGGGCTGCTCACCGGCGCACCGCGGTCCGCATCCATCCGGGCGGTGCGCGACTCCACCCTGGTGCGACTCACCAAGGCTCAGTTCGACAAGATCGCCGACGTCGGCATGCTCGCCGCGCTGGTGCGCTCGCTGGCCACCCGGCTGCATCAGTTGCCACCGCCGACCGCGGCGAACTTGACCACCTGCGATGTGGTCGTCGCGGTGGTCGGCGTCGACGCCGACGCGCCCGTGACGATGGTGGCTCACGAACTGGTGCACCTGCTGTCCGGCTACGTCCGCGCGGTGCGGCCCGGCCGCGTCGATCGCGAGGGGCTGGAACGCGCCGAGCGGGCCGCGGACAAGGTGGTGCTGCAGGCGCAGGTCGACGACGCGGAATGGCGGGACTTCTGCCTGCGCGTCGCGGATCGGATCGTGCTCGTCTCGGGAAACCCGGCGCCGCCGGCGGATCCGCTGCCCGAGCGTGCCGCCGGCGCCGACCTGCTGCTGGCCGGGCCGCCGGCCAGCCGGGAGCACCGGCGGGCCTGGGAAGATCTGATCACGCCGCGGTCGGTGCTCACCGTGCACGCCGACGGTTCGGCCGAGGACCTGCGCCCGCTCGCCGCGCGCATCGTCGGGCGGTCGATCGGGTTGGTCCTGGGCGGTGGGGGCGCGCGGGCGTTCGCTCATCTCGGGGTGCTCGAAGAGCTGGAAGCCGCCGGGGTCGTCGTCGACCGGTTCGCGGGCACCAGCATGGGCGCGATCGTCGCGGCGCTGGCGGCCAGCGGACTGGACGCGGCGGGCGTCGACGCCTACGTGTACGAGTACTTCATCCGCACCAATCCGATCCGCGACTACACCGTCCCGGTGAAAGGCCTGACCCGCGGGCGGCGCATTCCCGCGCTGTTGCGTCGCGCCTACGGCGAGCGGCTGGTGGAGGAGCTGCCCAAGGAGTTCCGCTGCGTCAGCGTGGATCTGCTGGCTCGGCGCACCGTCGTGCATCGCCGGGGCCCGATTGCCGACGCCGTGGGGTGTTCGCTGCGCCTGCCCGGCATCTTTCCGCCCTACGTCTATGGCGGGACGCTGCACGTCGACGGCGGGGTGCTGGACAACCTTCCCGTCTCGTCGCTGGCCAGCAGCGAGGGCCCGCTGGTCGCGGTCGCCGTCGGCTTCGGTGGCGACGCGACGGCGTCCAAGACTGAATTCACCGGTCCCCCACGTGTTCCCGGGATCGGCGAAACCCTCGTCCGCACGATGATGATGGGCAGCGGGTTGGCCGCCGCCACGACGCTGGCCCAAGCCGACGTCGTGATCCGGCCCAGCACGCGCGGCGTCGGGTTGCTGGAGTTCCATCAGATCGATCAGGCCCGCGAGTCGGGCCGCGCGGCCGCCCGCGAGGCGTTGCCCCAGATCCTCGCGCTCACCCACCGCTGAGTGCGGCGCACCGAACACGGTGCGGCATAGAACATCTCGTACGTTCGCGTTGCCTGGAATTCACCAACCGTTCGCATCGACCCGGCCCGGCCATCGCGAATATCGACGTCCGCGCGAAAACACCGGCCGTCGTCGAGGTAACACGATCGCGCATGTGCCATCGCGATGTTGTAGTTTTCGAGCGACGATATTGGTCGGGGCTTACCGTCATGGTTGCCAGACCGTGAATAGGAGTCAGCGATGAGCGGCGCGCAGGGCTCGCGGTTGGGGACGATGTTCGGTCCCTACTACCTCAAACGGCTGCTGGGCCGCGGCGGCATGGGCGAGGTCTACGAAGCCGAGCACACCGTCAAGGAGTGGACGGTCGCGCTCAAGCTGATGTCGCATGCGTACAGCCAAGATCCGGTGTTCCGCAAGCGGATGGAGCGCGAGGCCCGCATCACCGGCCGGTTGCTGGAACCCCATGTGGTTCCCATTCACGACTACGGCGAAATCGACGGGCAGCTGTATTTGGAGATGCGCCTGATCGAGGGCATCGACCTGGGCAGCCTGCTCGAGCAGGAGGGAGCGTTGGCTCCGCCGCGCGCGGTGGCCATCATTCTTCAGGTGGCCGCGGCGCTGGATGCCGCGCACGCCGCCGGGGTCACGCACCGCGACGTCAAGCCCGCCAACATCCTGATCACCCGCAACGACTTCGCCTATCTGGTCGACTTCGGCATCGCCAGCGCGAAAACCGACGAGAAGCTCACGCAAATGGGCACCGCGGTGGGGACCTGGAAATACATGGCGCCCGAACGGTTTTCGAGTGACGAGGTGACTCCCCGCGCCGACGTGTACGCACTGGCGTGTGTGCTGTTCGAATGCTTGACCGGGGCGCCGCCCTATCCCGCCGACAGCACCGGCGTGCTGGTCAGCTCGCACATGATGGAGCCCATCCCGCTACCCAGCACCCAAGGCTTCGGCGTGGACCCGGCATTCGACACCGTGATCGCGGCCGGCATGGCCAAGAAGCCGATCGAGCGTTATGCCAGCGCCGGCGATCTGGCGGAGGCCGCCCACGACGCCCTATCCCGGCCGGAGCGCGACCGTGCGGCAACGATCCTGCGGCGCAGCGAAACCTCGGCAAAACCACGAGACACCCAGCCGGAGGCGTCGACCTCCCCGGACACGCGATACAACCCGCTGCCGTCCGGACCCGAAACCCAGCCGGAAAGCCCGCCGCCGCCATTCGACAGTGGCGCGCTGCCCACCGGCGAGCAGCCCGGCTCCGCCACCGCGCCCGGTGCCACGGAGGCGGGCCAGTCCGAAACGCCTCGCAAGCGCGGCCGCTGGCCGATCCTGGCCGCGGCCGGTGTCGCCGTAGTCGTCGCCATTGCCGGAGTCGGCATCTGGCTGACGACGAAACCCACTGCCCAGCAGCAGCCGCCGCCGAAGCCGACTGCCGGGAAAACCCCGGCGCCGACCAGCCAAGCCCCCAGCAATGACCAGGCCCGACTGATCAGCCTGCTACCGCCGGGCTACCTGGCCGGCACATGCACGCCGGCCACACCGGAATCCGGAAGCATCTGGACCAATGCGGTGGCCATGGTGTCCTGCGGCCAGAACACTCAGCCCGGCGGTCCCAGTCATGCCACCTACGGCCTGTTTCCGACCCCGGACCGGCTCAAGAAGGCCTTCACCGACAGCATCGGCAACGTCAGCCTGGTGAACTGCCCCGGCGAGGGAGCGTCGCCGGTGAGCTGGCACTACGACCAAACCCCCAACGAGCAAGCCGGTTTGATCGCGTGCGGCACCTACAACGCCCATCCGAACGTGATCTGGACCAACGAGGAAAAGCTCATGCTCAACGACGTCTCGGGTGACCCGGCCACCGTCGAGGACCTGCACACCTGGTGGGACGCCTACGGGTGATCACTGCACCGGCGGCACCGCGACGAACGCCGTCGGGTTCGGCGACACCAGTGCCGACAGCCTCTTCAGACAGACGGACGGATCGACGTCGTCGAGGTCGATCCCGGCGAAGGTGTCCGCGTCGACCCGCGCGCTGATCAAGCACGGCCGAATCCGTTGACCCGTGCCCGGATCCGTCGTCTCCACGACGCCGTTGAAGATCACCACGTCGAATCGGCACTGGCCGTCGAGTGCGAAGACGACGGCCAGAGATAGCAGCGTCAACTGCGCAATGGTGCTGGCGTACAACGCTTTTACCTGCCCCGCCGGTCGCGCCGTCTCGACCACCGTCTCGCGGCTCTTGACGTACCGGTACGCCTTGGCAGTGGGAACGACATCCGCGGTGGGCAGTTCGTATTCGACCACCAATTGGCGCAGCGCCGGTGCGTAGTCGACGGCGAGCTTGGGGGTGATGCCGGGCGGCAACGGCATTGCGGTCAGGGCGGATTCGACGTCGTGCGCCAACTCGGCCGGAGCCGACGGCGACGCGTCCGGCAGCTGCCGCAACCCGGCCCGAAGCAGCCCGGTCAGCGCCGCCACCCGGGATTCGATTTTTGCGTTCTGCCGCTCCACCTGAACGGCCACGCCGTCGAGGTTGTAGATTTCGTTTTCCAGCACAACGCCTTTGGGCCAGCAGCTGTGCTGCCATTCGCGCCGGCGCGCGAGTTCGGCTCTCGCTTCGGCGGCCTGCACCGCCACATAGAGAGCCCTGGTGGTCTCCAGCTCTTTCAATCGCTGTTGTTCGCGCATCGGGTGCCGGCGGCGCGCCAGCTGGTACTGGTAGCGGGCCTGCCCCAGCAGCCGCTCGGCATCCGGCAGCCTGTCGTAGGCCGGCGGCTGCACGAAGTCCGCCAGCCGGGGCAACGGTTCAGCGATCTCCAAGTAGCGCAGCCGCATCTCGCAGGCTTCGGCGTTCTCGCGGGCTTTGCCGACGGTGTAGTACTTCTCCAGCATCCGGCACGCCGACTCCCAGTTCTCGATGCTGGTTCGCTGCGAGGAACGCCACAGGTTCCAGAGCGCCTGATACGCCACCAGTTCGGCGGCGCGACGCTGGCCGTCCTCGAATGGCCCCATGCTCTCCCCTGACCGGGTGACTTCCGTCCCTTCAGAACTTAACGCGTCAGGTGCGGCATGTGCAGCGGGGCGCTGTCCCGGACATCCTGAGTCGCCGGGCATGGGAGCCACGGATTATCAAGCTCCGCGAGCGCGGTCGGCCCCCACGCCCGGCGACGGACTCAGAGGATGTAGAGCATCTCCTGGTAGGTGGGCAGCGGCCACAAGTCGTCGGCTACAACGCCTTCCAGCGTGTCGGCGGCGGCGCGCACCGCTTCCATCGCCGGCAGCAACTCCTCTTGGGCATGGGTGGCCTCGGCGAGAGCGGAATCCGCCGAGTGATCCGACAGGGCCGCCTTCAGCGTGGCCAGACCGGCCGACAGATCGGCGATAGGCGCCGACACCGCTTCCAGCGTCGCCGTGTTCGGCTCAACACCGGCTTTCTTCAAGGCGGCAACGTTCTGCGCAAGTTCGGTCTGGTAGCGGATCGCGGCCGGCAGGATGACCGTGGTCCCCAGCTCCAGTGCCAGCTTGGCCTCGACCCCGACCGTCAGCGCGTACTGCTCGAGGCGCACCTCGTAGCGGCTGTGCAGCTCACGCTCGTTGAACACGCCGTACTTCGCGAACAGTTCGATCGCGTCCGGCTTGATCAGCTCCGGAATGGCGTCCAATGTTGTCTTCAGGTTCGGCAGGCCGCGCTCGGCCGCCTCGACCTGCCAGTTCTCCGAGTAACCGTCGCCGTTGAAGACCACCGAGCCGTGCTCGGTGATGACCTCGGTGAGCAGCTTCTGCACCGCGCCGTCGAAGTCCTCGCCATCGGCCACCGCCTGCTCCAGCACGCTGGCCATGTAGTCCAGCGAGTCCGCCATGATCGTGTTGAGCACGATCAGCGGCACGGCCACCGTCTGGCCGGAACCCGGTGCGCGGAACTCGAACCGGTTGCCGGTGAACGCGAACGGGCTGGTGCGGTTGCGGTCGCCCGCGTCGGTCGGCAGGTGCGGCAGGGTATCGACACCAATGATCATGGTGCCCTTGCCCTTTGACGACGTCGCCGAACCCTTGGCGATCTGCTCGAACACGTCGGCGAGCTGCTCACCCAGGAAGATCGAGATGATCGCCGGCGGGGCCTCGTTGGCGCCCAGGCGGTGATCGTTGGTCGCCGACGCCACCGAGACGCGCAGCAGCCCCGCGAACTTGTGCACGGCGCGAATCACCGCGGCGCAGAACACCAGGAATTGAGCGTTCTCGTGCGGGGTGTCGCCCGGCACCAGCAGCGAACCCAGCTCCGAGTTGCCCATCGAGAAGTTGACGTGCTTACCCGATCCGTTGACCCCGGCGAACGGCTTCTCGTGGAACAGGCACTCCATGCCGTGCTTCTTGGCGATCGTCTTGAAGATCGTCATCAGCAGCTGCTGGTGGTCGGAGGCGATGTTGGCCCGCTCGAACATCGGCGCGATCTCGAACTGGCCGGGGGCCACCTCGTTGTGCCGGGTCTTGGCCGGGATGCCGAGCTTGAACAGCTCCCGCTCGGTGTCCATCATGAAGCCCAGGACACGCTCGGGCACCGCACCGAAGTAGTGGTCGTCGAACTCCTGGCCCTTGGGCGGCTTGGCGCCGAACAGCGTGCGGCCGGCATTGACCAAGTCCGGACGGGCCAGGAAGAAGTGGCGGTCGACCAGGAAATACTCCTGCTCCGGGCCGCAGAACGACACCACGTGGTTCAAGTCCTTGTGGCCGAACAGCTTCAGCACCCGCTCGGCGTGCGTACCCATCGCCTGCTGGCTGCGCAGCAGCGGCGTCTTGTAGTCCAGCGCCTCACCGGTCATCGAGACGAAAACCGTTGGGATGCAGAGTGTATTGCCGTTCGGGTTCTCCAGGATGTAGGCCGGGCTGGTGACATCCCAGCCCGTGTAACCGCGCGCTTCGAAGGTGCTGCGCAGCCCACCGGACGGGAAGCTGGAGGCATCGGGCTCGCCCTGGATCAAGGTCTTGCCGGCGAACTCGGCGAGGCTCTGGCCGTCGGAGACGGGCTCGAGGAAGCTGTCGTGCTTCTCGGCGGTCAGGCCGGTCATCGGGTAGAAAACGTGCGCGTAGTGGGTGGCACCCTTCTCCAGCGCCCAGTCCTTCATCGCCACCGCGACCGCGTCGGCCACCGCGGGGTCGAGCTTGACGCCCTTGTCGATGGTCGCGACGACGGACTTGTACGTCGCCTTGGGCAGCCGCGCCTGCATCTCGGCCTTGGTGAAGACGCTGGAGCCGAAGATTTCGCCGGGCGCCTCACCGGCGACAAAGCTGATGGCCGGGGGAATGTATGCCTCGACGTTGTTGATCGCCTGCAGGCGCACTGCGTTTCCGCTCAATGGAGTTCCTATCGCTGAGGGGGGTCAACGGTCAACGACCTTCCCCCTGCGGGAAGGTGGACCGCCCCACCCTAGGAACCTTCGATTCCGAACTTGTTACGCGCGCGTCAACGGCGCGCTTCAAGCATTGCGGAAGTGAGACGACCTGTTTACATCAGGCGACCGCGTTGGCCCGCTTGCGGCGCACCAGCAGCGTCGTTTTGACGATCAGAAACACCACCGCAACCCCCATGAGCAGCGTGGATAGTGCATAAGCGCCGTACTCGGCGCCGCGGGCGTAGCGATCGTTCACCAGCAGCGTCAGCGTTTGCGACTCCCCCGGCAGGTTCGACGACACCATGATGACCCCGCCGAATTCGCCGAGCGTGCGCGCGGTGGTCAGCACCGTGCCATAGATGAGGCCCCACCGGATGGTCGGCAGGGTGATCCGCCAAAACGTCTGCCACGGGCCCGAACCCAACGTCGCCGCCGCCTGCTCCTGCTCGGTCCCCACCTCCTGCAGCACCGGTTGGACCTCGCGCACGACGAACGGCAGGGTGACGAAGATGCTGACGAGGATCAGGCCGGGCAAGCCGAAGATCACCTTGATTCCGAGGTCGTTCTCCACGAAGCCCAGCGCACCCGCCGATCCCCACAGCAGGATCAGGGCGACACCGACGATGATCGGCGAGACCGCAAAGGGCAGGTCGACGATCGCCTGCAGCGCGGCCCGCCCTCGGAACCGGCTCCGCGCGAGCAACAGTGAGGTGAGAACACCGAAGACCACGTTCAGTGGCACCACAATGGCGACCACCAACAGCGACAGGTGCAGCGCCGAGATCGCCGCCGGCGTGGTGATCCATGCGTAGAACTGACCGAACCCGGGCTTGAACGTCCGCCACAGAATGATCGACACCGGAACGAACAGCATCACGCCGATATAGACCAGCGTCACCGACCGGGTGAGGTAGCGGGCCCACTGTGACCCCCCAGATAACGGGGTCACGCGGCCTTTTCCTCACGTTTGGCGGTGCGCCCGCCCAGGATTCGTAACAGCACCAGCACGGTGAACGAGATCGACAGCAGCACAATGGATATCGCGGCAGCCCCGGTGCGGTCGTCGTTTTCGATCAAGGAGCGTATCCACTGCGACGAGACCTCGGTCCTGCCCGGCACCGCACCGCCGATGGTCACCACCGAGCCGAACTCGGCGATACAACGGGAGAAGGCCAACCCGGCGCCGGTCAGCAACGAGGGCATCAGCGAGGGCAGCACGATCGTGGTGAACACCTTGAGGCCGCTGGCCCCCAGCGACGCCGCCGCCTCCTCGACGTCGCGATCGATCTCCAGCAGCACCGGCTGGACGGCGCGCACCACCAACGGCAGGGTCACGAACGCCAGCGCCATCCCCACGCCGGGAGGCGTGTGCTGCAGATGAATATGTACCGGGCTGTTCTTGCCGTAGAGGGCCAGCATCACCAAGCTGGTCACGATCGTCGGTAGCGCGAACGGCAGATCGATCACCGCGTCGATCAGCCCCTTCCCGAAGAAGTTGTCGCGCACCAACACCCACGCGGTCGCCAGCCCGAACACCACGTCGAGGATCGTCACCACGACGGAAATCCCGAACGTCACCTGAAACGACTGCACCGCGGCGTGCGAGGTGACCGCCAGCCAGAACGCCTGCCAGCCGCCACCGGCGGCCTGCCACGCAATGGCCGCCAGCGGCAACAGCACGATCACCGAGAGCCACAGCGTCGTCACCCCGACCCGCAGCGCCGTGAGACCAGGCCGGCTGGTCGGCCGCAGCCCTTCCGGAGGTTCCGGAAGTTGGCTACCGGGTTGGGCCAACTCGGGGCGGATCGCCTCCGGGTTGGGAACGATCGCGGTCGTCATCCGGTGGCCTGCACATAGACCTTGGTGATGCTGCCCGTGTTCTTGTCGAAGAGTTGCGAGTCCGCGTTGCCCCAGCCGCCGAGCTCGTCGATCGTCCACAGTTTTATCGGGACCGGGTACCGATCCCGGAAGGTGCTGGCGACGGCCGGATCGATCGGGCGGAATCCGGCCTGCGCCCACAGCTTCTGGGCCGCGGCGGTGTATTGAAAGTTCTTGAAGGCGGTGGCGACGTCGAGGTGCGCACCGGTGCTCACCACCGCCACCGGGTTTTCGATCTTGAAGGTCTGCGACGGGATGAGGTGTTCGACCGGCTTACCTTGCCGCTCGGCGGCAATGGCTTCGTTTTCGTAGCTGATCAAGACGTCGCCGCTGCCCTCGGCAAAGACGGCGGTGGCAATCCGCCCCGAACCGGGACGGAGTTTGACGTGTTCGTGCACCAATTTACTGATGAAATCGATACCCGCTTGGGGATCCGCGCCGCCACGACTCTTGGCGGCGTACGGCGCCAACAGATTCCACTTCGCCGAGCCCGAACTCAGCGGGCTGGGTGTGATGACCTCGATCCCGGGCTGCAGCAGGTCGTCCCAGTCCCGGATGTTCTTCGGATTGCCCTTGCGCACAACCAATGTCACGACCGACCCGAACGGATTGCCGTGGCCCGCTTGCCGGTCCCAGTCCGCGGAGACCTTGCCGGCCTTGACCAATCGGGTGATGTCGGGCCCGACCGAGAAGTTCACGACGTCGGCCGGTTTCCCCTCGACGACCCCGCGCGACTGGTCGGCAGACGCGGCGTAGGACGTGATCACCTGGACGCCCTTGCCTTCCTGAGTCTCGTTGAACGCCGGAATCACCGCGCTCCAACCGGGTTCGGGCACCGAGTAGGCGACCAGGGTGATCTTGGTGTTCGCGTTGCTCGGTGTGCCGCCACCCACGACATCGCTGGCGCCGCCGGCACATGCCGCCACCAGACCGACGACCGACAGGATCGCGGCGAGGTGAGGCCACCGCCGTGCGATACGGATGTCGTCGTACATGAGCCGGCCTTCCGGTGCGGGACTTGGGTGCGTCGATCCCGTTGCTGCGGAAGGGCACTAGGGCATCCGAAGAATTCGCCAACTCACGACCGGACCGCGCACGGAGAGAAGGGTCAGCGACAACAGCGCACGACGGCAGAGGGCTCCAGAGAACGGGCTGCCTCATGCATGGCGCGAGCGTAGCAAAGCGCAAGTGCTCGCACGGCCGTGCCGCAGTGCGGTATTCGTCGTTGCCAGGGCAGCGACGCCAGCCGAGCACCGGCTTAGCCGGGCGTGACGGCGCCGTCGCGCATCCGACGAGCGGCGGTCCGGCGGCGCCGGCGTAAAAGTCACGTTGATGAAAAGAGCCGGACACCGTCCGGTACCTGGACGAGCAGTGCGATCTCGGGCCGGCAACATTTCGGCGCGTTCGTCCACGATATCGCCGAGTTTCGAGTTCAATGCTCCGGAGAGGGTGACGAGTAGCCCTTTTCTCAATACCGTTGCGCGCCGCGACCGCGGCCCGAGAAAAGGACGCCGATGGCCCGTACCCCGACGACGAAGGTCGCCGCGGCCGTGCACGTTGCCGCCCTGATCTGCGCCACCGCGGCGACGTCATCGATCACCTGGGCAGCCGCGGCCCACGCCACCCCGGGCCCTCCCGCGCCGGACGCCGACCACGGGGTGGGCATGTACGGCGACCCGGCGGCCGCCGCGCCCTATTGGCGCCGTCAACACGCATCGGACTGCGGCGAGATCTCGGTCGCCGATGTCGTCGGCGAGCTCACCGGCCGCCAGCCCACCGAGCGACAGATCACCGCCGTTGCCGAAAACACAGCGGGAGCAACGGGTTCCAAGCCGATATGGACTCCGCCAGGCAACACCGACATCAGGGACTTACCGCTGCTGCTCTGGCACTACTGGGTCAGGGCCGACAACATCCAGACCAATATCGTTGCCCTGCAACAGGATCTGGCCGACAAGCGCAAGGTGATCGCCCTGGTCAACGCCGAGACCATCTGGAACCGTCCCGGCAACCACAACGTCGCGAACCACTTCGTCGTCGTCACCGGTATCGATACCAAGGCCGGTGTGGTGCATCTCAACGACAGCGGCATCGACGCCGGCCGCGACGAGCAGATTCCGATCGCCGCCTTCGAGCGGGCGTGGGCGCCCAATCACAACTCCGCTGTCGTGACGAGGGGAAGTTAAATCCGTT
>JAQISU010000481.1:0-40789 GCA_029339505.1 Unio delphinus
CCTGGCGTTTTTGGCCGACGAGATCGGGCGTGTTATCCGGGCGGCGCTGGCGGGAACACTGGCCGAAATCGAGCAAGACAAGGCGATGGTCGCCAGAATGGCGGCAGCAACGGTTGGAGCTAACGCATGACGAGCGGGATCGCTGGCGACCTGGCGGGCACGGACCTCGGCCTGACTCCGAGGTTGAAGAAGAACGACGGTGTGCCCACCACGGATCAGCCGCAGAAGGGCAAGGACTTCACCAGCGACAAGAGGTGCGCTGGTGCCCGGGGTGTGGCGACTACGTCATCCTCAACACCATCCGCAACTTCCTGCCGGATCTGGGTCTGCGCCGCGAGAACATCGTGTTCGTCAGCGTATCGGCTGCTCCAGCCGGTTCCCCTACTACCTGGAGACCTACGGCTTCCACTCGATCCACGGCCGCGCGCCGGCGATCGCGACCGGCCTGGCGCTGGCCCGCGAGGACCTGTCGGTCTGGGTGGTCACCGGCGACGGCGACGCGTTGTCGATCGGCGGCAAACCACCTGATTCACGCGCTAGCGCCGCAACGTCAACATCACCATCCTGCTGTTCAACAACCGGATCTACGGGCTGACCAAGGGCCAGTACTCGCCGACGTCCGAGGTCGGCAAGATCACCAAGTCGACTCCGATGGGCTCGTTGGATCACCCGTTCAACCCGACCTCGCTGGCGCTGGGCGCCGAGGCGACCTTCGTCGGGCGCGCGCTGGACTCCGACCGCGCCGGGCTCACCGAGGTGCTGCGCGGTGCCGCCGAGCACCGGGGCGCCGCGGTGGTCGAAATCTTGCAGGACTGCCCGATCTTCAACGACGGCTCGTTCGACGCGCTGCGCAAGGAGGGCGCCGAGGACCGGGTGATCAACGTCCACCACGGTGAGCCAATTGTGTTCGGCGCCAACGGCGAATACTGCTGTGTGAAGTCGGGCTTCGGCCTCGAGGTGGCCAAGACCGCCGACGTGGCCGTGTGAGGAGATCGTCAAGCACGACGCGCACGCGGACGACTCCGGTTACGCGTTTGCGCTGTCGCGGCTGTCGGATCAAAACCTCGATCACACGGTGCTGGGCATCTTCCGCAACGTCAACCGCCCCACCTACGACGACGCGGCCCGCGCGCAGGTCGCCGCGGCCCGGTCCGCAACGCCGTTCGACGCGGCCGCGCTGCAGTCACTCCTGCGCGGGCGCGACACCTGGACCGTCGACTAAGATTCGCTGGTGCCCGAAACAGTGTCACTGGCCGCAGTAGTACTCGCCGGAGGCGAATCGCGGCGCATGGGCCGCGACAAGGCCACCTTGCCCGGTCCCGGCGGATCCGCCACCTTGGCCGAGTATGTCGTCGGCGTCGTGGCCCAGCGCTGCGAGCCGGTATTCGTCGTCGCTGCCCCGGGACAGCCGCTGCCCAAGCTGGAGGCGGCGCGGGTGATCCGTGACGAGATCCAGGGATTGGGGCCAGCTGCCGGCGACCGGGCGTGGACTGCGCGCCGCCGCGGAAGCGGGCGCCCAGTTCGCTTTTGTCTCCGCGGTCGACATGCCCTTGCTGACACCGGAATTGATCGACGACCTGATGGCGCTCGCCACCAAGACCGACGCCGAAGTGATCGTGCCGTGGGGACGGTCGCAGCCACTTCCTGGCGGCGGTGTACCGCACCGCGCTGGCCGACCGCATCGATGCGTTGGTGGCAGCCGGCGAGCGCAGAATGAGCGCGCTGATCGATGCGTCCGACGCCCAGCAGATCGTGTTGCCGGATTCGCGCGCGCTGACCAACGTCAACACCGACTCAGAGTTCCGCGCCCTGGTGCACCCCGGAGCCTGATCGGCTGCGGCGAATTCGCCATTCTTGAAACTAATTGCTCGGATTCTTCTCGATTTCCCGAGATAAACATATCGCTTAATGGCGCGCCTAGTTAACCGATAATTCATCCTTGTTCCTAATTGGTGCGTTCGCGATTGAACAGACCATTGTGTGCTTATTGCGGATGCACCCGAAATCATGGCGGCTGCCGTGAGCCGGATTATGTTGGGGCACAGTAGTTTTCGAGCGCGTAAGGACGCGTCAGCTGTTGAGCGGTGACGGGTGCCACAATACGGACCCGCGGAAGTAGCTGTGGGAATTTACTCAGCAAATTGTTTCGCGCAAATCCGGGCGGTACGGCGGGTGCGGGTCGCGACCGTGGCGGAACGCGCCGTCGCGTCGGAGTGTGCTGCGCGTCCTCGGTGTGTTTGCCTCACTAAAGCCGTTGAAGCACTGCGTAACTCGGTGGAAACGGTTGTCAAAACGCGTTAACACGTTGCTAACACCCTGCATGGGCAACCCGTTTTCGACGGCGTCGAATGACGTTGCAAAAGAGCATGTTTGAGCTGGTAGAGGTTGGTTTTGTCGATCAATCCGGCGGCGGGTGAACCGATCAAGAAACCGCCCGTGAGGCGCCAGGGGCCTGTGGGGCAGTAGCGAAGTTGGCGGCGGCTCGGCTGCCTGGGCAAATGCGTGGCCCAGCTCACAAAAACGTGCGTGATTCGGGTCACGATTGCGTCTTGATCTTGACCTGGGACTTTGCAAAGAAAAGGCGTGGCTGACCTGCAAAGATAAATTTCCACTCACACCGTGATCTGCTCGTTATTGTTCCGATATAGCGGCGTGTCGGATATGACGAATGTTCCGCGGTCTCGTACGGTGCCTTTTAGCCCGAAAGGGGTTATAAAAAAAATTTAATCCACGGACCCGTGTGTGAGCGGGGCTGCGGATGGCTACGGCCGTCTGCGGCCGGGGCTTTTCGCCCGCTGGGCAGATGATTGCCCCCGCTGCCGTGCCGAAACGAGACGGCACGTTCCAGAGCACCTATTTCCACTTCACGAACCACCTAAACCCTCTTGTGGGTTTGCTTTGGCGCGCGCGCTTGCGAAAGGAACACTTTGAATAACGTCCGTAAAACGCTCATCCTCGCTGCTATCACAGGGTCGCTGGTGACGCTTCCGTCCGCCACGGCCAGCGCGGATGTGCCCCCGCCGCCGGCTCCTGACGCCCCGGCCCCCGACGCGCCCCGCCGCGCCGGTTGGCTTCGACGTCCCGCCGCCTCCGGCACCGGACGCCCCGCCGGCACCCCCGGTGGGTTTTGACCCGAACGTCCGCCGCCGCCCGCTCCGGCCGGCTTCGACGTCCCGCCGCCGCCGGGGCCGGACGCCCCGCCCGCGCCCGATCAAGGCGTACAGCGTGAACTGGGATGCCATCGCGCAGTGCGAGTCGGGTGGCAACTGGGGCATCAGCACCGGTAACGGCTACTCCGGTGGCCTGCAGTTCACCTCGAGCACCTGGCGTGCCAACGGCGGGTCGGGGTCTGCATCCGGCGCCAGCCGTGAGGAGCAGATCCGGGTGGCCGAGAACGTGCTGCACTCGCAGGGGATCGGCGCGTGGCCGGTCTGCGGCCGACGCGGCTGACGCCTTAAACGTCGTAAGCAAAGGGAAATGCCGGGCCTCGTGCCCGGCATTTTCTGTCTGCGGGGCCCACTCAACGGCTAGGTTGACCGAACGGCGACAACGCGTGGAAAGGGGCCCGCACATGTCCAACCACTTCACCGGCCTGAGTCTCGGACCCCCCGCTCGGTGATCAGCGCCTCGACCTGTGCGACCTGTACGCCTTCCAATCGCCGACCGACAGCTCGCGGACCGTCCTGATCCTCAACGCCAATCCGGAGGCCAACGCGCTGCATCCGGACGCCATCTACCGGCTGGCGATCGACACCGACGGCGACCTGATCAATGACGTCGCATTCAGTTTCGTGTTCTCCGTGCCGGTGGACGGCAAGCAGACGGTCAACGTGTTCATGGCTCGCGGCGAACAGTCCCGCTCACCCGAGCCGGTTGGCGAGCAGATCTTCACCGATGTAGAGGTGTCGTTCGCGACGCAGCCGAACGTCGTCACCGCCGGCGACGTCACCTTCGCCGCCGGAGCTCGCAGTGACGCCTTCTTCTTCGACTACGACGGCATCAAGAGTCTCTTCGACATCAGCGGCAAGCGCAATTTCACCGCCCCGCATCTCGCCGAACTGGGCGCAAATCGCCATGGACCGGCCAGGACTCGAACACCACGGCCAACGTCTGTTCGATGGCGATCGAGCTGCCCACCAGCACGCTCGGTGCGTCGGGGCCACTGCGCATCTGGGGGCGCTGCAGCCTGCGCGAGAACGGCTCGCTCAACCATGTGGACCGGGCCGGGCATCCGTCGGTGAGCAGTTTCTTCAACACCGACGACACCAAACTGGAGTACAACGCCAGCGAGCCGCCCAACGACTGGAACCGTTGGCTCGACCAGTTCGTCCACCTGATGGGCCACACCGGCGGCTACGACCGAGACGAGGCCGTCGCCGCGATCGAGAAGGAGGGCACGCTGCCGGACATGCTGACCTTCGATCCGGCCAAGCCCGCCCAATACCCGAACGGCCGCGTGTTCACCGATGACGTGATCGACTACCGGCTCGCGTTCCTCACGAAGGGCGAGTGCCCGCCGTCGGGTCTGTCGCCGCACACACCGACACCCTGACCGAGTTTCCCTATCTGGGTCCGCCGCACGCGGCCTGAGCTCGCGGCCGCCGAGCCGTCGCTATCGATCCGGTACCGTCGCGACGATGACCGCATCGGGGCGTGACTTCGACATCGTGCTGTACGGGGCGACCGGCTTCGTCGGAAAGCTGACCGCCGAGTACCTGGCCCGAGCCGGAGCGGGTGCGAGGATCGCCCTGGCCGGCAGGTCGACAGACCGCTTGCGCGCCGTTCGCGACACCCTGGGAGAAGCCGCCCAGTCCTGGCCCGTGCTCAGCGCCGACGCGGCCTCGCCGTCGAGCCTGGCTGAGATGGCTGCCCGCACCCAGGTCGTCGTCACCACCGTGGGCCCCTATGCCCGCTATGGAATGCCTTTGGTGGCGGCGTGCGCCGCGGCCGGCACCGACTACGCGGACCTGACCGGCGAGGCGATGTTCATCCGCGAGGCCATCGACCTCTATCACAAGCAAGCCGCCGACAACGGCGCCCGCATCGTGCACTGCTGCGGATTCGATTCCATCCCTTCCGATCTGACGGTGTACGCGCTGTACCGAGCGGCGCAAGAAGACGGCGCCGGCGAGCTCGGCGATACCAACTCTTCGTAATGCGCCGGTTGGTCGGTGGGGTCTCCGGCGGGACCATCGCGTCGATTCTGGGTGTGCTGCGAGCCGCCTCCAGCGACCCCGACATCCGCCGTGAGCTTGCCGACCCGTACACGCTGAGCACCGATCGCGGCGCCGAACCCGAGCTCGGCCGCCAGCCCGATCTGCCCTGGCGGCGCGGTCGCTACCCTCGCCCCGGAATTGACCGGTGTCTGGACGGCCGGATTCTTGATGTCGTCGATCAACACTCGAATCGTGGCGGCGCAGCAACGCATTACTGGATTGGTCATACGGCCGGCGGTTCCGCTACTCCGAACACATGAGCTTGGCTCGTCGCCGGTGGCGCCGGTGGCGTCGGCCATCATGGCCGGGATCGGTAACGCGACGATCGAGCTGGGCAGCCGCTACTTCCGGTTGCTTCCGGCGACGGTGCTGGACCGGATCACGCCCAAACCCGGCACCGGGCCCAGCGCCAAAGCCCGCGACCGCGGCTATTACCGGCTGGAGACTTACACCACTACAACCAGCGGTGCACGGTATGTGGCCCGGATGGAGCAGCGCGGCGACCCCGGTTACAAGGCGACCGCGGTGTTGCTGGGGGAGTGCGGACTGAGCCTCGCGCTGGATCGTGACAAGCTCTCGGACTTGCGCGGCGTCCTTACACCGGCGGCCGCGATGGGTGATGTTTTGCTGACCCGACTGCCCGCCGCCGGCGTGTCGCTGCGGACCGAGCGCCTGGATTAATCCCGCTGCCGCAACACCTTTCGATCGGCACCGCATCGGACTAATGTCGTAGGCGACTTGCCTCAAACATCCGTGCAATCAAGGTGGAGATTCACATGGCCGGTCTCGATGATCTGTACGCGCAGATCCCTATAGCTGACATAGCGCGCAAGCTCGGCGCCGACGAAGGCGAAGTCGATACGGCGGTGCATACGCTGGTGCCGTCGCTGTTGAGCGGCCTGCACCAGAATTCGCAAGATCCCGAGCAGGCCGGCAGAATCGAATCCGCGGCGATCGCTGCCGACGACGACGGGCATCAGACAGTCGCCACGCTCTTCGGCGGCAGCGATACCGACCAGGTCGCGTCCGCGCTGGCCAACGGGGGAGCCGGGAACAGCGACCTGCTCAAGCAGCTGTTGCCGGTTGTGCTCCCGATTGTGCTGGCGTACATCGGAAAACAACTATCGGGCGGCTCGGGGTCGCAGACCACCGAGGCGCCGTCCGGCGGCCTCGGCGAGGTGCTGGGAAGCATCCTGAGCGGCAGTAGCGGCGACAAGTCGCTGGGCAACATTCTCGGAAGTGTGCTGAGCGGCAAAGGTGGCGGGCTCGGCGACATCCTCGGCGGCCTGCTCGGCGGCAAGAAGTAGCCAACCGGGCGCCCACTCACCGGGCACCGGCAAGCGCGTCCGGCGCCTCCACGCCGGACCAGATGACGAGAGGGAAATGCCATGTCAGACACGCTTACTGAAGGACAACAACTGCAGCGGGGACAATCGCTCGCCTCCAACAACGGGGCCTACACCCTGACGCTGCAAGACGACGGCAACCTCGTGCTGGCCGCGCGCGGCGAGGCGCTGTGGGCGACGGCGACCAACGGCCAGGACGTGCAGCGCGCCGAAGTCCAGCGCGACGGCAACTTCGTCTTGTACACAACGGACAAGCCGGTTTGGCACACCGACACCCAGGGCAAGAAGGACGTCCGGCTCGTCCTTCAGGATGACTGCAACCTGGTGCTCTACGCCGCCGACGGACCGGCCTGGTCCAGCCACACCGAGACCGACGGTCCGCCACCTGCGCCGCCGGCCGCCGAGCCCGCCGTCGAGGGTGTGGCGATCGACACCGCCGAGCCCGCCCCGGAGCCCGTGGCAGACGCAGCGCCCGAGCCCACACCGCGCACCTACACCGTCGTCTCCGGCGACACGATGTGGGCCATCGCGGAGCGCTTTTACGGTGACGGCAGCAAGTATCGGGTGATCGCCGACGCCAGCGGCGTCGCCGATCCCGACCTGATCCACCCCGGCCAGGTGCTCACAATTCCCTGAGCGGAACGGCCAAACCGGACCCGGCCCGCTGACCTGTGCGTTTGGGCGCTTACACGCGGGCTCGGCGCGGTTCCTAGAATTGACCGGTGACCGCCAGCCCCAGCTCTGCCGCCGACCTGCCCAAGTCGTGGGATCCCGGTGCGCTGGAGTGGGCGATTTACCAGAAGTGGGTGGACGCCGGTTACTTCAAGGCGGACCCGACTAGTTCCAAGCCCGGCTACTCGATCGTGCTGCCGCCGCCGAACGTCACGGGCAGCCTGCACATGGGCCACGCGCTGGAACACACGATGATGGATGCCCTGACCCGCCGCAAGCGCATGCAGGGGTACGAGGTGCTCTGGCAGCCGGGGATGGATCACGCCGGCATCGCGACGCAGAGCGTGGTGGAAAAGCAGCTTGCGGTGGACGGCAAGACCAAAGAGGACTTCGGCCGGGAGCTGTTCGTCGACAAGGTCTGGGACTGGAAGCACGAGTCCGGCGGCGCCATCGGCGGCCAAATGCGGCGCCTCGGCGACGGGGTCGACTGGGACCGCGACCTGGTTCACGATGGACGAGGGCCTCTCCCGTGCGGTGCGGACGATCTTCAAGCGGCTCTACGACGCCGGTCTGATCTATCAGGCCGAGCGACTGGTCAACTGGTCGCCGGTGCTGGAAACGGCGATCTCGGACCTCGAGGTCAACTACGTCGATGTCGAAGGCGAGTTGGTGTCGTTCCGGTATGGCTCGCTGGACGATTCGCAACCGCACATCGTGGTCGCCACCCCCGGGTCGAGACGATGCTGGGCGACACCGCGGTCGCGGTGCATCCCGACGACGAGCGCTACCGCCACCTGGTCGGCACCACGCTGCCGCACCCGTTCATCGACCGGCAGCTGATCATCGTTGCCGACGAGCACGTGGACCCCGAATTCGGTACCGGTGCAGTCAAAGTCACGCCCGCGCATGACCCGAACGACTTCGAGATCGGGCTGCGTCACGAGTTACCGATGATCTCGATCCTCGACACCAAGGGCCGGATCGTCGATACCGGAACACAATTCGACGGCATGGACCGCTTCGAAGCCCGCGTCGCGGTTCGCGAGGCGCTGGCAGCGCAGGGCCGGGTGGTCGCCGAGAAACGGCCCTACCTGCACAGCGTCGGGCACTCGGAACGCAGCGGCGAACCGATCGAACCCCGGCTGTCGCTGCAGTGGTGGGTCCGGGTGGAAACGCTGGCCAAAGCCGCCGGTGACGCAGTGCGCAACGGGGACACCGTGATTCACCCCGCCAGCCTGGAGCCGCGTTGGTTCGCCTGGGTCGACGACATGCACGACTGGTGCATATCGCGACAGCTGTGGTGGGGGCATCGCATCCCGATCTGGTACGGACCCACCGGCGAGCAGGTGTGCGTCGGCCCCGACGAGACGCCGCCGGAGGGCTGGGAGCAAGACCCCGACGTGCTGGACACTTGGTTCTCGTCGGCGTTATGGCCGTTCTCGACCTTGGGCTGGCCGTCGCAGACTGCGGAGCTGGAAAAGTTTTATCCGACAAGCGTTTTGGTGACCGGGTACGACATCCTGTTCTTCTGGGTGGCGCGGATTGATGATGTTCGGCACCTTCGTCGGCGGCGACGAAGCGATCACGCTCGGCGGCTCTCGCGGCCCGCAGGTGCCGTTCACCGACGTCTTCCTGCACGGGCTGATCCGCGACGAATTCGGCCGCAAGATGAGCAAATCCAAGGGCAACGTGATCGACCCGCTGGACTGGCTGGAGATGTTCGGAGCCGACGCGCTGCGGTTCACCCTGGCGCGCGGCGCCAGTCCCGGCGGCGACCTGTCGGTCGGCGAGGACGCCGTCCGGGCGTCACGCAACTTCGTCACCAAGCTGTTCAATGCGACCCGCTTCGCGTTGCTCAACGGCGCGCAGCTGGCGCCGGTGCCGGCGCTCGCCGAGCTGACCGACGCCGACCGGTGGATCCTGGGGCGGTTGGAAGAGGTTCGCGCCGAGGTTGATTCGGCATTCGACAGCTACGAGTTCAGCCGGGCCTGCGAGGCGCTCTACCACTTCGCCTGGGACGAATTCTGTGACTGGTATGTCGAAGTGGCGAAGGTGCAGCTCGCCGACGGGTTCACCCAGACCACCGCGGTGCTGGCCGCGACGCTCGACACGCTGCTGCGGTTGCTGCAGCCGGTCATCCCGTTCGTCACCGAGGAGCTGTGGCAGGCGCTGACGGGGGAGGAGTCCCTGGTCATCGCCGAGTGGCCGAAGCCCTCCGGTATCGGCCTGGATCCTGTTGCGGTGCAACGTGTCAGCGATATGCAGCGACTGGTGACCGAGGTGCGCCGATTCCGCAGCGACCAGGGTCTGGCCGACCGGCAGAAGGTGCCGGCCCGGTTGGCCGGTGTCGAGGAACTCAGTGCCCAGGTGTCCGCGGTGACGTCGCTGGCCTGGCTGACGGCTCCGGGCCCTGAGTTCAACCCTTCGGCGTCGGTGGAAGTGCGGCTGAGCGGCGGCACCGTCGTCGTCGAACTCGACACGTCGGGCACCATCGACGTCGCCGCCGAGCGCCGTCGCCTGGAAAAGGATCTGGCCGCAGCGCAGAAGGAATTAGCCTCCACCGCAGCCAAATTGGGCAACGCGGACTTCCTGGCCAAGGCGCCGGACCACGTCGTGACAAAGATCCGCGATCGTCAGCGGCTGGCCCAAGAGGAAACCGAACGCATCAACACCAGGCTGGCCGGGCTGCAATGACCGAGGAGCCCGACTGGCTCGATCAGCCTGAGGCGACCAGCGCTGCCCCGACGCCGGACGAGATCGCCTCCCTGCTGCAGGTCGAACATCTGCTGGACCAGCGCTGGCCCGAGACCAAAATCGAACCGAGCCTGACCCGGATCAGCGCCCTGATGGATCTGCTCGGCTCGCCGCAACTCGGCTACCCGTCGATCCACGTCGCGGGCACCAACGGCAAAACATCGGTGGTGCGCATCATCGACGCGCTGCTGACCGCGCTGCACCGGCGCACCGGCCGAACCACCAGCCCGCACTTGCAGTCGGCGGTCGAACGCATCGCGATCGACGGAAAGCCAATCAGTCCAGCGCAATATGTGGCGACCTATCGCGAGATCGAACCGTTCGTGCAGATGATCGACGCGCAGTCGGAGGCCACGGGTGGCCCGGCGATGAGCAAGTTCGAGGTGCTGACCGCCATGGCGTTTGCCGCCTTCGCCGACGCGCCGGTCGAGGTCGCCGTCGTCGAGGTGGGCATGGGCGGGCGCTGGGATGCCACCAACGTGATCAACGCGCCGGTCGCGGTCATCACCCCGATCGGCATCGACCACGTCGAATACCTCGGCGAGGACATCGCGGGGATCGCCGGCGAGAAGGCGGGCATCATCATCAAGGCGCCGGACGGCGCGCCCGACACGGTCGCGATCATCGCGCGGCAGGTACCGGAAGCGATGGAAGTGCTTCTGGCGCAGACTGTTTCATCCGATGCCGCCGTGGCGCGGGAGGATTCGGAGTTCGCGGTACTGGGCCGTCAGGTCGCGATCGGCGGGCAGGTGCTGCAGCTGCAGGGCCTCGGCGGGGTGTACTCCGACATGTTCCTGCCGCTGCACGGCGAGCATCAGGCGCACAACGCGGTCGTGGCTCTCGCGGCGGTGGAGGCGTTCTTCGGCGCCGGTGCACAGCGTCAACTCGACGTCGACGCGGTGCGGGCCGGTTTCGCCGCCGTCGCGAGCCCCGGGCGGCTCGAGCGCATGCGCAGCGCCCCCACGGTGTTCATCGACGCCGCGCACAATCCGGCCGGAGCGGCCGCGCTAGCGCAGACGCTGGACAGCGAATTCGACTTCCGTTACCTGGTCGGGGTCCTGTCCGTAATGGCCGAGAAGGACGTCGACGGCATCCTTGCCGCGCTGGAGCCGGCCTTCGATTCCGTGGTCGTGACCCACAACGGGTCGCCGCGCGCGTTGGATGTCGAGTCGCTGTCGCTGGCCGCTCAGCAGCGGTTCGGACCCGACCGGGTGCTGACCGCCGAAAACCTGCGCGACGCCATCGACGTCGCGACGGCACTGGTCGACGAGGCAGCCGCCGACGGCGACGCGGAGTCGTTTTCCGGCACCGGAATCGTGGTCACCGGCTCCGTGGTCACCGCCGGGGTCGCGCGTACGTTGTTTGGTCGTGATCCGGAATGACGGATAGCGACCAGAGCCCGTCACCGCCCGACCCCTGGAAGAGCTTCCGGGGCGTGATGGCCGCGACGCTGATCTTGGAGGCGATCGTGGTGCTACTGGCAATACCGGTGGTCGGCGCGGTCGGGCCCGGCCTCAACGGGGTGTCGCTGAGCTATCTGATCGGGCTCGCGGTGTTGCTGATCCTGTTGTGCGGTGTGCAGGGCAGACCCTGGGCGATCTGGATGAACCTGGGCGTCCAGCTGGTCGTACTCGCCGGATTCGCGGTGTACTCGGGCATTGGATTCATCGGGGTGCTGTTCGCCGGGCTGTGGCTGCTGATCGCGTACTTCCGCGCCGAGGTCCGCCGACGCCAAGAGCACGGGCAAACGCCACCCGGCTGAGTGCCGATTCGTTCTGTACGCTGGCCGCCGTGACCGAACGGACCCTGGTACTGATCAAGCCCGACGGCGTCGAACGCCGGCTGATCGGCGAGATCATCAGCCGCATCGAGCGCAAGGGCCTGACGATCGTGGCGCTCGGGCTGCGCAGTGTCAGCAAAGAGCTGGCCACCCAGCATTACGCCGAACACGACGGCAAGCCGTTCTTCGAGTCGCTGCTCGACTTCATCACGTCGGGACCGGTCGTGGCGGCAATCGTGGAGGGACCGCGCGCAATCGCGGCGTTTCGGCAGCTCGCGGGTGGCACCGACCCGGTGGAAAAGGCAACGCCCGGCACCATCCGCGGCGATTTCGGGCTGGAGACGCAACTGAATCTGGTGCACGGCTCCGATTCGATCGATTCAGCTAAGCGCGAAATCGCGCTATGGTTTCCCGGCGCCTAGGGCCTTAGACCCGGACCTCGTGGCCGGGGTTCCAGGTCAGGCTCGTTTGGGCCCACGGCGTGATGTGGGATACTGACTGCGGGTGAACGTCGCCGGACCGGCGTCGGACACTCGAATGAAGACTTAGACAAGCGCGACCATTGCCAGCTCGCGATGTTGCGCCGCATGTCAAGCCGTCATTCAGCACGGCGCCGAGTTGGTTCTAGCCGAGCCGCTCGGGGCAAGACCATCACAAGTCCGGGAGAAGTGACCCGGGTACATAGCGAAGCCCTCGCGTGGCCGCGTCGATATGACGCGCCCGGGGGCTTGAGGAGAATACGTGATAGACGGTGACCAAACTTCAGACGCTTCGACTGTGCCGGCCCAGGAAGACCTGCCAGACCGACTGAGAGTCCATTCCCTGGCACGGGCGCTGGGAACCACCAGCAAGCGGGTGGTCGATGCGCTCAGTGCACTGGACGGACGCATCCGCAGCGCACATTCCGGCGTGGACTACGAGGACGCGGTCCGGGTGCGTGACCTGCTGTCCCCCCGGCCCCCGGAGAACCTCGTGGCCTTCAGCAGCGCCGAAGTCGCCTCGCCGGTTGCGGTCGAGTCTCGGCTGACGCCGGGGACTGAGCCGCCGCAGTACATGCCGCTGTTCGTGGCGCCGCAGCCGGTCGAGGTCAAGCACGAGACCAGGGCCGATGCCGACAACGCCGCCTCCGACGACTCGGACGACGATGACGGCGACGACGAGGAGCAGGCCGATCGGCCAGCCAACCGGCGGCGGCGCCGAGGCCGCCGGGGACGTGGTCGCGGTCGCGGTGAGCAGGGTGGATCCGACCAGGACGAGGATGGCGACGGCGGCTCGAAGTCCGGTGACCCGGATGACGAGGACGACGACGAGGACTCGGACGACTCCGACGACGGTGACGGCTCCGATGACGGTTCGCCGGACGGCGGCAATCGGCGTCGCCGCCGGCGCCGTCGGCGCAAGTCGGGTGCATCTGACGACAACGACGAGAACTCGTCGCCCGACGATCCGCCGAACACCGTGGTGCACGAGCGCGCGCCGCGCGGCAAGGGCGGCTCCTCCGACGGCGGCGGCAGGGGCAACAACGGCTCGAGCAATGCCGAGATCAAGGGCATCGACGGGTCGACGCGGCTGGAGGCCAAGCGGCAACGCCGCCGCGACGGGCGTGACGCCGGCCGGCGCCGCCCGCCGGTGCTGACCGAGGCCGAATTCCTGGCGCGCCGCGAGGCCGTCGAGCGGGTCATGGTGGTGCGCGACCGGGTTCGCACCGAGCCGCCGCACCCGGGTGCCCGCTACACGCAGATCGCCGTCCTCGAAGACGGCATCGTCGTCGAGCATTTCGTGACATCGGCGGCGTCGGCGTCGCTGGTCGGCAACATCTACCTCGGCATCGTGCAGAACGTGCTGCCCTCGATGGAGGCGGCGTTCGTCGACATCGGTCGCGGCCGCAACGGCGTGCTGTACGCCGGCGAGGTCAACTGGGAGGCCGCGGGGCTGGGCGGCGCCGAGCGCAAGATCGAAAAGGCGCTTAAGCCAGGCGATTACGTCGTAGTCCAGGTCAGCAAGGACCCGGTGGGACACAAGGGCGCCCGACTGACCACGCAGGTCTCGCTGGCCGGCCGCTACCTGGTTTACGTGCCGGGCGCGTCGTCGACCGGGATCAGCCGCAAGTTGCCGGACACCGAACGCCAGCGTCTCAAGGAGATCCTGCGTGAGGTGGTCCCGTCGAACGCCGGGGTGATCATCCGGACCGCGTCCGAGGGCGTCAAAGAGGAGGACATCCGCCAGGACGTCACTCGTCTGCAGGAGCGCTGGGGACAGATCGACACCAAGGCGACCGAGACCAAGGGCAAGGCCGCCGGCGCGGCGGTGGCGCTCTACGAAGAGCCCGACGTGTTGGTCAAGGTCATCCGTGACTTGTTCAACGAGGACTTCGCCGGCCTGATCGTCTCCGGTGACGAGGCGTGGAACACCAT
Organism: Unio delphinus; assembly: GCA_029339505.1. NCBI lineage: Eukaryota > Metazoa > Mollusca > Bivalvia > Unionida > Unionidae > Unio > Unio delphinus. The sequence continues at coordinate 14,183 of JAQISU010000481.1, forward strand.
CAACGAATACGTGAATTCCGTTGCGCCCGATCTGGTTTCGAAGCTCACGAAGTACGACCCCCCCGCCGGAGCGGAAGGGCAGCCCGGGCCGGACGTATTCGCCGTGCACCGGATCGACGAGCAGCTGGCCAAGGCGATGGACCGCAAGGTCTGGCTGCCGTCGGGCGGCACGCTGGTCATCGACCGGGACCGAGGCGATGACGATCGTCGACGTCAACACCGGCAAGTTCACCGGCCTCCGGGGGCAACCTCGAGCAGACGGTCACCAAGAACAACCTCGAGGCGGCCGAGGAGACCGTGCGCCAGCTGCGGCTGCGTGACATCGGCGGCATCGTGGTCATCGACTTCATCGACATGGTGCTGGAGTCCAACCGCGATCTGGTGCTGCGCCGGCTCACCGAGGCGCTGGCCCGCGATCGCACCCGTCACCAGGTGTCCGAGGTGACGTCGCTGGGTCTGGTGCAGTTGACCCGTAAGCGACTGGGAACCGGTCTGATCGAGGCGTTTTCGACGTCGTGTCCGAACTGCGGCGGCCGCGGCATCCTGCTGCACGGCGACCCGGTCGATTCGAGCTCGGCACCCCCGCGCAAGTCCGAGTCCGGCGGCGGCCGGCGCGGCAAGCGCTCGAAGAAGAACCGATCCGAAGAGCCCGCCGACCAGCCCGCGGTCGCCAAGGTGCCCACGCATGCGCCCGGTGAACATCCGATGTTCAAGGCCATGGCCACCCGCGACAACGGCGAGGCCGAGGAGGGCGGCGAGGACGTCATCACCAAGACCGACGAGCAGGCCACGCTGGCGCCCCCCGCGGACCTGGAGGATGCCGACTCCGATGCCTTCGAGGACGGCGAGGACGACGACACCGATCAGGACACCGACGACGTCGACGAGGAGGACTCGGTCGACGAGGACCTCGACGATGACGAGGATCTCGACGACGACGACCTTGACGAAGAAGAAGACGAAGACGAAGACGACGAGGATGACGACGACGAGGACCTCGACGACGAAGACCTCGACGACGACGAGGATGACGACGAGAACGGCGACGCCGAAGACGCCGGGGCGGGATTTCGGACGTCCGCGACGCCGGCGTGCGGCGGGCAGGCCGGCCGGCCCGCCCATCCACATGGACTAACCGGCCGTCACGCGGCGGCGGGCTGTCGCGCCGGGGGTGGCTCTTCGTCGGGCTCGTCGATCATGGTCAGCTCGTCGAACGGATCGCGATCGTGCAGCACCGCATCGACCTTGGCCCGATCGATGGTCCTGGTCCAAGTGGCCACCAGCACGGTCGCCACGGCGTTGCCGGAGAAGTTGGTGACCGCGCGGCCCTCCGACATGAACCGATCGATCCCCACCAGTAGCCCGGTGCCAGCGAACAGGTCGAGGCGATGCAGGCCCTCGGCCAGCGTTGCCAGGCCGGCCCCGCTGATGCCCGCGGCGCCCTTGGAGGCGACCATCATGTACATCAACAGCCACAGCTGGTCGTGAAAACCCAACGGCCGCCCAAGCGCATCGGCAATGAACAGCGTGGCCATGGTCAGGTAGATCGCGGTGCCGTCGAGGTTGAACGAGTAGCCGATCGGCACGACGACGCCGACGGTGCCGCGCTCGACGCCCAGGTGTTCCATCTTGGCGATCAGTCGCGGTAGCGCCGGCTCCGAGGACGAGGTCCCGAAGATCAGCAGGTATTCGCGAGCCAGGTAGCGCACCAACCGAAAGATCGAGATTCCCGTGACGAGTCGCAGCAGCAGGCCGAGCACGCCGAAGATGAACACCGCGCAGGTCAGGTAGAACGCGCCGACCATCAGCGACAGGCTGGTGATCGCGCGCCAGCCCGTCGAGCCGACGACGTTGGCGATCGCGCCGAACGCGCCGAGCGGCGCCAGCCACAGCACCATCCCGAGCACCTTGAACACCAGCTTTTGCAGGTGACCGACGCCGACCAGCAGCGGCTCACCGGCGGTGCCCATCGACCGGATCGCGAAGCCGACCAGCAGCGCGACGAACAACGCCTGCAGCACATTGCCCTCGGTCAGGGCGGTCAGCAGCGACGTCGGGACCACGTGGTGAATGAGATCGGCGAAGCCGCCGGGGTTGTCGACGTGTTCGACCGGTTGGGCGCTCACTGCGCGCGCGCTGCCCGGCCGGTAGAGCCGGCTGCCCAGCCTCAACAGGTTGCCGACCATCAGCCCGATGCCCAGCGCCGCCGAAGAGATGACAAAGAAGACGCCGAATGCCACCGCCCCGATCTTCCCGATGGCTTGGGCGTTGCCCACGGTCCCAACGCCCAGCACGATCGTGCAGAAGACGATCGGCGAGACCATCATCTTCATCAGGCTGAGGAACATGGTGCCGAGCACCCCGACGCTCTGGCCGAATCCCGGTGCCGCCAGCCCGACGCTCACCCCGGCGACGACGGCCGCGGCAACCGCGAAATACAGCCAACGGGTGCGGTCGAGACGGTTGTTGGCCGTTGGCATCGACAGATTCTATTCCGGCGCCCCGATGTCAAGAGTTAGCTAAAAGGTAACAAATACCTGAACAGAGCGGTTTATGCCATTGCCAAATCAAGCGGATGCCTATGCCTGCGGACACCGTTGAGCGTCAAGTCCTGGGCTGTCGCAGACATGTCGTATGTAATTCATTCGACACGCGTTAGCATGCCCGGCAAGAAAGCAACGCTTTCTTGAAGCGAGGACGCCATGGACTATGGGCTACTCATGCCGGAGGTTAATTCCGGGCGCATGTATGCGGGTCCTGGAGCGGGCCCTCTGTTGGCGGCCGCCGCGGCGTGGAATCTGGTCGCCACCCAGCTGGAGTCCGCCGCAGCAGGTTATCTGTCATCGGTGTCGGGGATGACCGGGTGGGCGTGGTTTGGTCCGTCGTCGGTGTCGATGGCGGCTGCGGCTACGAGCTATGTGGCGTGGCTGCAAGTGACCGCCGCAGCAGCGCAGCAAACGTCCGTCCAGGCGTATGCGGCGGCGGCGGCCTATGAGGCCGCGTTCGCGATGACGGTGCCCCCACCCGTGATCGCGGCCAACCGGGCGCAGTTGATGATGCTGATCGCGACCAACTTCTTCGGGCAGAACACCCCGGCGATCGCGGCCTGCGAAGCCCAGTACATCGCGATGTGGGCTCAAGACGCGGCTGCGATGTATATGTACGCTGCCGATTCTTCGGCAGCGAGCACCATGACGTCGATTCAGGAGCCGCCGCAAACCACCAACGAGGCGGGGCGAGATGCGCAGGCCCGCTCGCTGGCCCAGGACGTCGGCAACACCACCGGCGCCCGCACCCAATCCCTGACGCAGCTCAGCTCATCCACCAACCAGATGGCCGCGAACGCACTCGGCGTCGACCCGCCCCTGAATGTCGGCCAAAGCGCGAACATCGCACCCGGCGGCGCCATCGTCAACCCCGGCGTTGCCATCACCGCCACCAGCGGCAACCCCGCCACCGTCACCTCGGGTGCCCACATCTACGCCGTCACCGGCCTGGTGGAAACCTTCCAGAACGGGTCGATCCTCAATCTCCCCGCCGGCTCAAATTTTGCCCCCGGAACCACGGTCACCCTCAGCGGCACCTTTTACTACGCCGGCGGCAGCGGCAGCGTCACCCTCCCTCAGGGCTCCGTCACCGGCGCCACGATTACCGTCCCCGCTTTCCCCGGCTTCGGCGGCGCTACCCTCACCGGCGCCGAGGTCACCGAACTCGGCGGCCTCGTCACTGCCGTCAACACCGGCGCCATTACGACCGGCCCCACCGTCGTCCCGGTCGTCCCCGTCGCCCCTGCGTCATCAGGTGCGCTGGCAGCGGCCGCGCCAGCAGCGGGCGTCGTAAGCTCGCCCGGGTTGGCGGGAACCGCAGGAATTCAACCTCAGTTAGACGTCGACGCGCTGATGGACGCATTCGCCCCCGAGCTGACCGGCGCGACGCCCTGACTTCAGTACTGCGCGGCCGAAGTGCCGGTTTGACCGTGTAGCCGCTGGTCACGTACCCTTGGACAGTTGTCGCGGGGCCGAGGCCTCTGGCGACAGGCGGGAAGATCATCCCGCACCCAAAGACCCACCATGCGCACCGCACTTGCACGCGCGTGGAAGACGTTAGGAAGAGGCAGCAACGATGGCGACCTACGCAATCGTCAAGACCGGTGGCAAGCAGTACAAGGTCGCCGTCGGTGACGTGGTCAAGGTCGAGAAGCTCGAATCCGAGCCCGGCGCCAAGGTGTCGCTGCCGGTTGCGCTGGTTGTCGACGGTGCCACCGTCACTTCCGACGCGGCCGCGCTGGCCAAGGTTGCCGTGACCGGAGAGGTACTCGAGCACACCAAGGGCCCGAAGATCCGTATCCACAAGTTCAAGAACAAGACCGGCTACCACAAGCGTCAGGGACACCGTCAGCAGCTGACGGTCCTGAAGGTCACCGGAATCAAGTAGCGGAGGCGACAGACATGGCACACAAAAAGGGCGCTTCCAGCTCGCGCAACGGTCGCGACTCCAACGCGCAGCGGCTCGGCGTCAAGCGATTCGGCGGCCAGGTCGTCAAGGCCGGCGAGATCATCGTCCGCCAGCGCGGCACCCACTTCCACCCCGGCGTCAACGTCGGCCGTGGCGGCGACGACACGTTGTTCGCGACAGCGGCCGGCGCCGTCGAGTTCGGCGTGAAGCGCGGACGTAAGACCGTCAACATCGTCGCGGCCGGGCAGACCTCCGACTGAGGTCGCTGCGCCCGTGCATGCGGGTAGCTGAGAGGACCCCCGATGCCTCGGTTTGTCGATCGAGTCGTCATCCACGCCCGGGCCGGTTCCGGCGGTAACGGCTGCGCCTCGGTTCATCGCGAGAAGTTCAAGCCGCTCGGCGGCCCCGACGGTGGCAATGGCGGCCGCGGCGGCAGCATCGTCTTTGTCGTCGATCCAGCCGTGCACACGCTGCTGGATTACCATTTCCGTCCGCACGTCACCGCTCCCAATGGCAAGCAGGGGGCGGGCAGCAACCGCGACGGCGCGGCCGGTGCGGATCTGGAAGTCAAGGTTCCCGACGGCACCGTCGTCCTGGACGAAAACGGCTGGCTGCTCGCCGATTTGGTCGGTGTGGGCACCCGCTTCGAAGCCGCCGCCGGTGGCCGTGGCGGGCTGGGCAACGCGGCGCTCGCGTCCCGTGCGCGCAAGGCGCCCGGCTTTGCGCTGCTGGGGGAGCCCGGCCAGGCCCGCGACCTCACCCTCGAGCTCAAAACCGTCGCCGACGCCGGGCTGGTCGGATTTCCGTCCGCGGGAAAGTCGTCGCTAGTGTCGGTGATCTCGGCGGCCAAACCCAAGGTCGCCGATTACCCGTTCACCACGCTGGTTCCCAATCTCGGTGTCGTCTCGGCCGGCGAGCAATCGTTCACCGTCGCCGACGTGCCGGGCTTGATCCCGGGCGCGTCCGAGGGCCGCGGGCTGGGGCTGGATTTCCTGCGGCACATCGAGCGGTGCGCGGTGCTGGTGCACGTCGTCGACTGCGCCACAGCCGATCCCGGCCGCGACCCGATCTCCGACATCGACGCGCTGGAAGCCGAACTCGCCGCCTACACGCCCACCCTGCAAGGGGATGCGGCGCTTGTCGACCTGGCCGAGCGGCCGAGGGCGGTGGTGCTCAACAAGATTGACGTGCCCGAGGCGCGGGAGCTCGCCGAGTTCGTCCGCGACGAGATCGCCGAACGTGGCTGGCCGGTGTTCCTGGTATCGACGGCAACCCGGGAAGGGTTGCAGCCGTTCATCTTCGGGCTCTGGCAGATGATCTCGGAATACAACGCTTCGCGCCCGGCGCCGGTGGCGCGACGCCCGGTGATCCGCCCGGTGCCCGTCGACGACAGCGGTTTCACCGTCGAGTCCGATGGGGAGGGCGGCTTCGTGGTCACCGGAGCGCGCCCCGAGCGGTGGATCGGCCAGACCAACTTCGACAACGACGAAGCGGTGGGCTATCTCGCCGACCGCCTCGCGCGCCTCGGTGTCGAGGAGGAGCTGCTGCGGCTGGGTGCGCAACCCGGCTGCGCGGTGACCATCGGTGAGATGACATTCGACTGGGAGCCGCAAACCCCTGCCGGCGTTCAGGTCCCATTGACGGGCCGTGGCACCGACGCGCGGCTGGAACGCACCGAGCGGATCGGCGCCGACGAACGCAAGGCCGCGCGGCGCCGGCGGCGTGAACGCGGTGACGAGCCGTGAGCGCGCATCGCGAAGCCATCCGCACCGCGCGCAGCCTGGTCGTCAAGATCGGGACCAACGCGCTGACCACGCCGTCCGGGGTGTTCGACGGGGGCCGGCTGGCCGGGCTGGCCGATGCGATCGAGGGGCGCATGAAGGCGGGCACCGACGTCGTCATCGTGTCCTCGGGTGCCATCGCCGCCGGCATCGAACCGCTCGGATTGTCGCGTCGGCCAAAGGATTTGGCCACCAAACAGGCGGCGGCCAGCGTGGGCCAGGTTGCGCTGGTGAACGCGTGGAGCGCGGCCTTCGCCCGCTACGGCCGCACGGTCGGGCAGGTGCTGCTGACCGCGCAAGACATTTCGATGCGGGCCCAGCACACCAACGCCCAACGCACGCTGGACCGGTTGCGCGCGCTGCACGCGGTGGCGATCGTCAACGAGAACGACACGGTGGCCACCAACGAGATCCGGTTCGGCGACAACGACCGCCTCTCGGCTCTGGTGGCCCACCTGGTCGGCGCCGAGGCGCTGGTACTGCTCTCCGACATCGACGGGCTCTACGACACCGACCCGCGAAAGACCAAGGGGGCGCACTTCATTCCCGAGGTGGCCGCGGCGTCGGACCTCGATGGTGTGGTGGCCGGTCCGGGCAGCGCGCTGGGCACCGGGGGCATGGCGTCGAAGATGGCCTCGGCGCTGCTGGCCGCCGACGCCGGGGTGCCGGTGCTGCTGGCCGCGGCAACGGACGCCGCGACGGCGCTGACCGATGCCTCGTCGGGCACGGTGTTCGCCGCTCGGCCACAACGGATGTCGGCCCGCCGATTCTGGTTGCGCTACGCCGCCGATTCGGCCGGCTCGCTGACCCTCGACGAGGGTGCCGTGCGTGCGGTCGTCGGGCAACGCCGCTCGCTGCTGGCCGCGGGTATCACGGCGGTGTCCGGGCAGTTCCACGGCGGCGATGTCGTCGAATTGCACGGGCCGAATGCTGCGGTGGTGGCCCGCGGCGTGGTTGCTTACGACGCGACCGAGCTGGCGACGATTATCGGCCGGTCGACCTCGGAGCTGCCCGACGAGCTGCGCCGGCCCGCGGTGCACGCCGATGACCTGGTCGCGGTGTAGCGCCTCAGCTTGACTGCGACTTGAGATACAAAGTGGCCCAGATTATTTCGGCCAACGTGGCGGACAGTTCGGCGTCGTAGGACTCCGGTGCGCCCGGCAGATTCTGCTGACAGGTCCGCTCCACCATCCAGGTCAGCGCGCTGGCCGTGGTGGCCGCGGGCAGCGCGGGCCGGATGGAACCGTCGGCCTGGCCGTCCTCGATGACGCGCGTCAGTCGCCCGGCGATCGCGATCAACAGATTGCCGTAGGTCGCGCCCACCACCGCGTCGTAGGCGGCCATCTCGTTGAGAGCGACCAGCACCGGCTGATGGCGGCGATAACTGGCAACCAGCCCCGCCATGGCCGCGCGGACATCGGCGGGATCATGGTGCGCGGCCACGCTCCACCAGCGATCGGCGCTCTCGGCGAGATCGGCGAACACCTGGCCGGCCAGCCGGCGCAGCAGATGCCCCTTGTCCTCGAAGTAGATGTAGAAGCTCGCCCGCGAGATACCGGCCTCGGTCGACAGCCGGTCCACGCTGAGCTCGGTGAAGCTGGCGCCGCCGCGCATCAACCGCTCGGTCGCGTCCAGTAGCTGGCGCTCTATCTCCTCACGCCGCTGCTCGCGCTTGGGCTGCGGCTTGCGGGTAACCGACGGCATTTCCCGAGCATAACCGACAGTTCAACATATTGACTAGACATACCGTCTAGGCATACTGTCAACGACGTTGGACCACACGACGGAGGACGAACGATGGCAGTGCTGACCGGGCGGACCAGCCGCCCCCGTGCGTACGACGCGATTGATCTGTCCTCGCGCGCGTTTTGGTCGACGACGGCCGACGACCGGGAGCGCTCGTTTGCAGTGCTGCGGGCCGAGCGACCCGTGAGCTGGCATCCGCCGGTCGAGGACTCGCTGATGCCGGATCCGGAGGATCCGGGCTATTGGGCGGTGACCCGGCGTGCGGACATCGTCGAGGTCAGTCGCAACAGCGAGGTGTTCCTGTCCGGCAAGGGGGTGATGTTCGAAAGCATTCCGGTGGAACTGCTCGAGGCGTCGCAATCCTTCCTGGCGATGGACCCACCCCGGCACACCAAGTTGCGCAAGCTCGCCCACGCCGCGTTCACACCGCGGCAGGTGCGCCGCATCGAGGAATCAATCCAGGCGAATGCCAAGACGATCGTGGAGGAGCTTCGCGACGCCGGCAGCGGTGCGGATTTCGTCGATCTCTGCGCCAAGGAACTGCCCATCCGCACGCTGTCGGACATGGTGGGCATCCCGGATTCCGAGCGGGAGCGCATGGCGCATGCCACCGACGCACTGGTGTCGTGGGCCGACCCCGAATTCCTCAACGGCCGCCCCGCATTGGAGGTCATCTTCGAACAGCAGATGTACCTTCACCAAGTCGTCGGTGCACTCGCTGCTGAGCGCCGCGAGAACCCGGGCGAAGACCTGATCAGCAGCCTGGTGCACGCCGAGGTGGACGGTGACCGGTTGACCGATGCCGAGGTGGCGGCGTTTTTTGTGTTGCTCTCGGTGGCGGGCAATGACACCACCCGGCAGACGATGAGCCACGCCATGAAGGCCCTCACCGACTTCCCGGCCCAAAGGGCTTGGTTGCTAGCCGATTACGAGAACCGGATCGGCGTGGCGGTCGAGGAGTTCGTGCGTTGGGCGACGCCGGTCATGACCTTCCGGCGCACGGCGGCAACCGATTTCGAGCTCGGGGGCCAGTCCATCGCCGCGGGGGAGAAGGTGGTGATGTTCTATTCGTCGGGCAACTGGGACACCGAGGCGTTCCAACGTCCGGACCACTTCGATCTGAGCCGTAGCCCGAATCCACACGTCGGATTCGGCGGCGGAGGACTGCATTTCTGCCTCGGCGCCCACGTGGCGCGCGCGCAACTGCGCGCGATCTTCGGTGAGCTGTTCCGCCAGCTGCCGGACATTCAGGCAACCGATGCGACGTACGTGGCGGGCAACTTCGTGCACGCCGTGCGCAGCCTGCCCTGCACGTTTTAGCGTTCTAGGGCAAGGCCAGTGGCGCCAGCGCACCTCCCAGTTCGGAGGCGAGCAGCACCAGCAATTCCGAGCAGCCGGCGTCGAGTTTGACGGTGGCCAGATCGTCGCCGCGGGTGGGGCCGCGATTGACGATGGCGATCGGTATACCGAGCGCGGCCGCGTGCCGCACGAATCGGTAGCCGGAGAATACGGTCAGCGACGACCCCGCGACCAGCAGTGCCTCGGATTCGTCGACCATCGAAAAAGACTGTGCCACTGTGTCTTTAGGGACATTTTCGCCGAAGTAGACGATATCGGGCTTGAGCATGCCGGCGCAGCGCGGGCAGTCCAGATAGCGGAAGGACCCGGTATCGGCGACGACGGCGTCGGCGTCGGGTGCCACCGCCAGCCCGCCGATCGCCTCGGCGCGCTCGATGAATCCCGGGTTGAGTGCCTCGAGTTCTTCGGCCAGAGCGGCGCGGCTCATGGTGTGGCCGCAGCTCAGGCAGATCACCTGCGCGTAGGTGCCGTGCAGGTTGATCACGTTGTCGCTGCCGGCCTTGGTGTGCAGCAGGTCGACGTTCTGGGTGATCACGCCGCTCACTACTCCGGCGCGCTCCAGCGCCGCCAGTGCCCGGTGCCCCGCGTTGGGCTGGGTGTCGTCCATGTGCCGCCAGCCGACGTGGTTGCGTGCCCAATAGCGCTGCCGGAACGTGGCATCGGAGGTGAACTGCCGGATCGTCATCGGGTTGCTCGGCGGTGAATCCGGGCCCCGGTAGTCGGGAATGCCCGAGTCGGTGGAAATTCCCGCCCCCGTCAGCACCGCGATCCGGCGTCCGGCCAACAGCGCAACCAGTTCCGGAGATTCGGGGCGCGCTGTCACGTATTCGAGAATACGGGGCTGGCCGTTCAGTCGCCGGTGCGTTCGAACTTCACGTCTTCGTCATAGGAACCCGCGCAGCCGTCGTTGGCGGTCACCTGCTTATGGCCGTGCCCGGTGAGTAACGTGATCGGATCTTGCGGTGGTTGCGGCAGCGGAAATTCCCAGTGGTAGGTAGTGGAATTCGATGTTTTGGTCGGGGTGCAGGTCGACTTGCCGTCGTAGTCGACAACCCATTTTCCGTTCTTGAAATGGTAGGTGTCGTATCCGACCCTGCTGATGCAGCGATCGCCTGTCCGCAGGCAGTCGGTCTGAACCTTGGGTTCCCAGGTACCCGGTTTGTGCGTGTCGAGCGGGGTTTGGGTTGCGCGATAACGGCCATGGAACGCGGCGGCCGGGGACACGACCCGCTCCGGCAGGACAGCCGGGTCGGGAAGGGTATTGACGTCGACGTCCCCGATCCGGGTGAAGGTGACGGTGCGTTCCGTCTCGCAGTCCGGGGGGCCCGTGGCGCGATACTGGCCGCCCACCGTTCCGTCTGGTCGCTGTTGCAGCGTGATGACGGTCCAATATTCGGCGGGGAATTGGCAGCCGTCGAAGCCCGACACACCGCTTGGCGGTGACGACACGGGGTAGGCGCCGACCGCATACCACTGTCCGCCAACGTCGTCGAACACGAATGCCGACTGCATGGTGGCTCCGCCCGTAGCCGTTGCCGTCGCGACGCATCCGCTGGGGCGACATGCCGAACGGACCGCCCACTGCCCGGTTGATGGCGTCCCTCCGTCGTCCGGTTTCCCATTCGTGGCCGACGGACCGAAGTCGGCGCGGTACACACCGGTGAACGGGCCGGTGTTCGGCGCGGCAACGGGTTTCGGGTTGGCGGCTGACTGGTTGGCAGGCCCGCTGCCTATGGTGAACACAATGATGGCCGCGACGATGACCGTTGCGAGTACGGCGGCCCCACCCGCCATTGCGAGCCGGCGGTGCTTCCGGCGTTTTGAATCGTCGCCAGCCGGTGTGGGCAGTGTGAGTTGGTTTGCGTGTTGGGTCGCGGCAAGGCTGAGGTCGGCGGCCTTGGTTGCGGCCTGTGTCACGAAAGCTGCTGAAGCGCTTAGGGTTTGGGCTGGCCTGGCGATGGGGTCGGTGACGGCGTCGTTTGCGGCTTTGGCCAACTCGATGGTGGTGGCGTACCGCTGATCGGGGTCTTTGGCCATGCCGTTGGCAATCACCGGATCGAGTGTGGCCGGCACGTTGGGATCGGTGATCGATGGGCGCGGAGGCGGTTCCATGAAGTGCGCGGTGATTTGTTGTTCGGTGTTTTCCCCGGCGAACGGGGTGTCCCCGGTCAGGCACTCATACAGCACGCACGCCAGCGCATAGACATCCGAGCGGGCATCGACCTGGCCTGCGCGTAAACGCTCCGGGGCCATGTAGGGCCAGCTGCCGATCACGCCGCCGGTACCGGTCATTCGAGTCTGGTCTGCGCCGCGGGCGATCCCGAAGTCAATCAGGTACGCGAAGTCGTCCTCATCGAGCAAGATGTTGGACGGTTTGACGTCGCGGTGGACCAGTCCGATCTTGTGGGCGGCGTGCAGAGCTCGGGCCACCTGCTCGACGATGCGTACCGCTCGCGCCGGGTCCAGCGGCCCTTCACTCAGTACCTGTTGCAGGTCGCGGCCCTCAATCAAACGCATGTTCACAAATAGCCGGCCGTCGATCTCGCCGTAGTCATGAATTGGGACCACATGCGGGCTGTTGAGTTGCGCCGCCGCTTCGGCTTCTCTGCGAAACCGTTGCACGAACGTCGGGTCTTGGGCCAGCTGCGGCGGTAGCAACTTAATTGCGACTATCCGGTTAGTCGATGTGTCGTGCGCACGCCACACTTCGCCCATGCCACCGCGGCCCAACAATTCCACCAAGCGGTAGCGCCCGAACGGGGTTCCATCCATATCAGCCTCCCGGCGTCCACGGTCGAACACACGATAGTTCGGGCGACAGGGTTTGCACATAGGAAACGTAAATGTCCGTACGCCATTGCCGCGTACCCGAAAGTACGGGCCTGATCGGCGCGTACGGCAAACGCGGCTTATGCGGCTAGTGGGGTAGTCGATTACTCATCCCCGGCAGCGCGGCGCGGTCACATACTTGACGCCTCTGCACGGAAAGGCGGGCCGATGTCCGAATCCCAATTCTCGCGGGTGGAGAGCTGCGATGTGTGCATCGTGGGAGCCGGCATCGCCGGGCTCAACGCCCTTTTCGCCGTCAGCCGATACCTATCGCCGGACCAGAAGGTGATCCTGATCGATCGCCGGGCACGCGTCGGCGGCATGTGGGTCGATGTGTATTCGTATGTGCGCCTGCATCAACCACATCCGATGTTCACCGCGGGCAACATCGCGTGGACCTTGGGCAAGGATCGCGCCCACTTGGCGTCCAAGGGTGAGGTGCTCGGCCATCTTCAGCACTGCGTCGACGTGATCAGGGAGCGTGTGCAAGTCGACGAGTACTTCGGCTGGGACTTCGAGTCACACCAAGAGGCGGACGGAGTCGTGTGGGTCAACTGCCGGGCGGTCGACGGGCGGGTGCTCGTCGTCGGCGCCAAGCGATTGATCAAAGCCTATGGCCTGGCGGTCATGCCGAACGAACCGCTGCAGCTCTCCAGCCGACGCGTTCATTCGGTGTCGCCCGACTACTGCGACGTCCGGGCCGGCGATATCGGGGAAAGCGCTGCGCCGGTGTGGATTATCGGCGGCGGAAAGACCGCGATGGACACCGCGCACGCGTTGATCACCGTGCGCCCCGGTCGCCAGGTCAACCTCGTCGCCGGCGCGGGAACATTCTTCACCAGCCGCGACAAATTTTTCCCGACCGGTGCCCAGCGGTGGTGGAAGGGTAAGCCGCCGAGCACCGTCGCCGCACAGTTGAGCCGACGGTACGACGGCGCGAACGAATCAGAGATCCGAGAGTGGTACCGCTGCACCCACGGCACGTTCCTGACTCCGCAGGCGGACAACTTCGTGTTGGGAGTGCTGTCCGAGGACGAGAATCGCGCGATCTCCGCCGGCCTCAATGATGTCGTCATGGATTATCTCGACGACGTCGTCGATCGCATGTGCACGACCGAGTTGGTGTTCCGCAGTGGAGCGACGAAGACAATCGAACCGGGCAGCTGGGTCGTGAACTGCACGGGGTACGTGGGGGCCGACCGCGAATGCCCTTACGAGCCTTACGTTTCACCGAGCGGCGCGGTCGTTTCGATCAACGTGCGGTCGGCCGTGCTGCACTTGCCTGCGTTCATGGGCTACTTCCTGGGCCACCTGATGATGTTGGACAAACTCAGGGACATTCCGCTCTACGAAGTCGACTGGCAGGAACTCAGGCGCGAATCGCCGGTGGCATTTCCGTACGTGCTCTTCGCGCTCGTGCAGCACAACCTGAGCCTGATCTACGACAACGTCCCCAGCCGGGTGTTCAAGGAGAACAGCCTTGATTTCGATCAGTGGTACCCGCTACCGCGCCGCCTGCCGGGCCAGATACGGTTCCTGCTCACGCACCGCCGCGAATGCGAACGGCAGCGCCGTGTTCTCGACACGGTGCGGGAACGATTCCAAATCCGTTGCGGTCCAATAAGTGAGCAGCGTGTACCCAGCCCAACCGGGTGAGTCGATCCGGACACTCAACCGCGGCGCCGGTTATGTCCCTTACGGTTTGGTGACTTCTCGGGGACCTGCAGATGCAGCTTGAGGGCGGGCGCAACGCGATTCGTGAGTTCGGCGACCGGCGTGGAGGCGACGGGCTCGACTTGCAGGATGTATCTCAAGAAGGCGACACCGAGTAGCTGCGCCATCGCCAGATCGATTCCGATCTCGGCATCCGGCCCGGGAAGCTCCGATGCGATCAGCTGGTACAACCGGCCCTGGATGAATTGCCGCACCAGCGTGGCCGACTCCTCATGCGTGGCGGCCCCACGCAGAATCGCCAGCAATGAGGCGCGGCTGTCGGGCTGCTCCCAAAACTCGAAGAACACCTCGCTGAGTCGCCGGCCAATCTCGGCACGATCGCCTTCCGTGATGCGACCGGCGATCTGCTGCGGGTCGAACGGCCACCCGATCGTGGTCCGGAACAGGTCGTCCTTGGTGCCGAAATAGTGGCGAATCAGGGCGGTGTCCACCTGCGCCTCGGTGGCGATGTCGCGCAGTGACGTCTTGTCGTAGCCGCGTTCGGAAAACAGGCGTCGAGCGGTTGCCAGGATCTGATCGCGCGTATCGGTTTTTCCCGGACGCCGTCCGACGGGTGACATGCGACAAAACTCTACAGCTGTGGACTTTCTCTCGGCGCAGGGCTATCGTGAGCCGTAGAATTCCACAAGTGAGGAATTGTTAGGAGGAAGACCATGCGGACTTCAGTGGCTAGCGTCGGGTCAGCGGCATTCTTTGTGGTGGCTCCGGGCACCGTTGTGGGTGTGATCCCCTGGCTGATCACCGGTTGGGCGCTGCCCAACGGCGGCGCGTCGTTGCGGTTGGCGCAGGCAGTGGGTGTCGTGCTGATCGCCGCGGGGCTTATCCCGCTGCTGCACGCGTTCACGCAATTCGCCAGGGCCGGAGGTACTCCCGCGCCCGTTGCGCCGACTGAACATCTGGTGGTCACCGGGTTCAATCGCTATGTCCGGAACCCGATGTACGTCGGACTCGTGTTGGCAATTCTCGGTCAGGCGTTGCTCTTTCGCAGTCCCGGGTTGGTGATCTACGCCGCGATCGTGTGGATTGCCACGGCATCTTTCGTCCTTCTGTACGAACAGCCAACCCTGGCAAGGCAATACGGGAACGAGTACCAGGAGTACAAACTCAACGTGCCCGCCTGGCTGCCGCGGCTGCGGCCCTGGTGACCGAGGCTTTTCAGGGGATCAGGATGTAGCTCACCCCCGGGGCTTGTGCGAGGGTACGGGTGTCGAATTCGTGGAAGCCCGTGGTGCGGTATCCGTTTGACGCGCTGGCCCCATAGCCGGTGTTCATTTCGGTGATCGTGATGGTGTTGCCGTTGACGGCGTCCACCCAGGCGACGTGTCCGACGCCCCCGACGAGCGAGCTGCTGAATACGGCGATCGAGTGGGGCTGCGCTTCGTTCACTACCGTCCAGCCCGCCGCTTGGGCTTGGCTAGCCCAGTTTTCGGCATTTCCGGTGAGTGCTCGGATGTAGTAGCCGGTGTGGGCGTGGATTTGTTCTTGGGCGCCCCAGGTGCAGTAGCCCTCGTAGTCGCCGCTAAAAGGGTTGTGGTCGATCGTGCGGCCGATGCTCGCTGCCGGATCCCCGTTGGCCGGGGCCGGCGCCATTGACGCTCCCAATGAGAGTGCGCTGGTCACCGCGGCGGCGGCCACAACTGCGCTGCGCTTCATGCGCCTCCTCTCGCCGGCCCATCAACCCGTTACCTTCCTGTTATCGGAGCGAGACCAGAATTCGTTTCAGACGGTTGGCCAGTTTCAGACGGTTGGCTATAGGTCAAAGATTCAGTGGCCGGCACCACTGATGACCCGGAGTTTCGAGCAGATTCACCGTCAGTCCAGTGAGATACGTTGTCGTCATGCCGGACGAAGCATCCGATTCGCTGATTGCGATCCCATTCGACGATGAGGAACCATGAAGGCATGACCCTGGTGCGCGCAGGCCTCGCTGAGGGCTTCTACTTTGGCGAGGATGCGGTGTTGTTGGCCTTGGATACCGATGGGGTGAAAACCTTCCTGACTGCGCTGACTCAAGCGGAGCAACAGGGATCGTCGCGGCTTGATCTCGACGGAACGGTTCACGAGTTCCTCATTGAGGAAAACGCGTCAGACATTGAGTTCCGCGATGAGAACGACACGGTGGTGTGGCGCCTCGGCGCTTCGAAGGCGCATGAAATTGGCGAGTTGTTGACAGACATGAGCCAGCACCCTGGTAGGGGTCATTATTACGTCGATATGTCTACACCAGCTAGAACGTTGGTGATTTCGCTCAACGAGTACGGATAGCAGCGGCCCTATTCGAAGTCACGGGGGCTTTCCCATGGCTCGTCTTCTCCCAACACCGGGAAGTGGTGGGGAATGCTGTGTGGTGGGTGAATTACTTGAGGTCCGAACGGTCCTGGGGCGCCGCCGATCATTGGCCCTTCACCCACTTTCGGCGCAGGCATGGCAGGTTTGGGTACCGGCGGCGCTTCGGCTGGCGGTGGAGGTGCGGGTCGAGGCGCAACTTGGGGTCCTGGGGCGGGGGCTGGCGCAGGCGCGCCACCTCTAGGTGCTGCTTCAGGCGTATGCGGCGGGAGATCGCCGATTTGGACGTTGTCCCACGGGGAGAACTTTCGGTCGTGGGCGTTGTAGTCCCAATGAGGGTTGTGGTACTTGTCGCCGGGAAAATAGCGCCACTCGCCGCCTTTGTCATCCCAGAGACTTCGGCCTCCCTGAGACGCATCGCTGGGGCGGCTGGCTGGCCCAACATTCAAATTCCCTTCGATGGGAGGATGAACGCCTTCAGGCGGCAGACCTGGGGCCGGCACGGGCGGCCGAGGCGCGGGGTCTAGTGGCCGCGGTGCGTTGTAATCCGCTGGCTGAATGCCGTCGCGCGCCGGCGCAGCTGGTGATTCAGCAAAGGTGACCGAGTGAAGTGGTGCGGTGGCCGCGGTGATTTTGGCGGCGATCTCTTGGTCGTGGACGGCCAGCCGGACAGCACGTTCTTGAATCTGTGCGGCGTACAGCTGCGCTTGCGCCTGCGCGGCGGCGCCACCGCGCGACGGTGTCACCGAAAGGTCTTCGCCCACAACATAACCGGCGGCGCTCGCCTCCCTGGCCACGTCCAGCACGCTCTGCTTGGCCGAATTGAGGGTCTCGGCTCCCCGGCGCGCTACGGCCGCGGATTCGTGCAGCGCATCGGCCAACCCCCGAACTTTTACGAGATCAGCGAAGGCGCGTTCCTGTGCGGCCTCGGCAGCGACACCTTCCCAGATCGTCCCACCCGGCGACACTGACGCCCGATGAATCGAGCTAAACGATGTTTCCCAATGCTGGGCGGTAGCTGTCCAGTCTTTGGCCGCGTTTTCGAGGTGGGCGACGTCCCACGCTTGAATCTCTGACAAGCTGGGCGCCCCGACGCCAACAACCCCGACCACTGGTCACACCTGAGTGATCGAGCTACCTAGTGCGGCAACACTCTGCGCACCAGCGCTATCGCTGGCAACGAACTCAGCGCCGGCCACGGCGGCCTTGATCGCGCTTGCCTGCGATCTTCCCGCCAAGGTGGCGATCACTCCGTCGAGCACCGCAAATGCGGATCCGACGGCGCCGGAAGTCGCCTGGAATGGTGGCCCCACAGTTGGTACTGGAGTCGCTACCACCAAATTCGCTGAAACCGCGTCGCAATGCGCCGCCAGCATCTGCAGCCCCTCATTGCTCACGTGCAGCACGTCCGCCACCTTGCAAAGTCTAAAGCTCACACGGAAATAAGCTAGTCACTTCACCGCGAATCGCGCGGTGCGCCGACTCCGACATCAAGCTCGCGGTCCATTGTCAACCCACATGCATTGCTAACCAACACTTTTGGGTGTTCCGACTATGCAAAAGATTTGGCGAGCGCGCGGTGCCACCGAGCTCAGCTATTCGCTGAGCAGGAGAAATTACGTTTTTGGAGCTCTGAACACCCATAACGCCGGTACGGTAAGCGCACCACAGTCTTCGGCGAGGAGGCGTTTCGTGCGGCGAAAACTATTCATGCTCACGGGGGTGGTGGCCACCGCGGTGCTGATCGCGGGATGCTCGAGTCAGACGCCATCGTCGAGTTCATCTGCCACGCAGACAAGTTCGGCGCCCCCGGCGTCGTCCCAAGCACCGTCTTCTTCGGCGCAGGCCGCGCCGCCCGACGCGTCGACGTGCCTTGACATCTCCTTTGCCAAAGACAGCCTGATGCTGTCCGTCAAACGGGAGGATGCGCGCAAGAATGCCGACATCCTGGAGAAGTACAACCCTCCCGACAACGTCAAGGCCGCGATCGAGCATTTCGTCAACACGATCGGCGCGGCCCCCGGCGACCCCGACCGCGAAGCCAATGACCACCTGATCGCCAACTGGCTCAAGCAAATGTGCCCCAATGTGAACACGTACTGATGCACCGAACTTGTTGCTCGTAGCCATGGGTTTCGTTCACCTTCTCGGCCACGCCGATACCCGGCGCGTGCTTATTGACACTGGTCGGGCGACAATGGAAGCGCCATGGACTTTTACAACAGCTACAGCCAGGGTTTTGTCCGGGTCGCCGCGTGCACGCACCACACCACGCTCGGCGACCCGGCGGCCAATGCCGCCTCGGTGTTGCGATTGGCCGGCGAGTGCCACGACGAGGGTGTCGCACTGGCCGTCTTCCCCGAACTGACGCTGTCCGGCTATTCCATCGAGGACATCGTCCTGCAAGACCTTTTGCTCGACGACGTCGAAGCCGCCCTCGCCGACGTCGTCACCGCATCCGCCGAGTTGCTGCCGATTCTGGTGGTCGGCGCGCCGCTGCGTTACCGGCAACGCATCTACAACACCGCGGTCGTCATCCACCGCGGCGTGGTGCTCGGGGTGGCCCCCAAGTCGTACCTGCCCACCTATCGCGAGTTCTACGAGCACAGGCAAGTCGCCCCCGGCGACGACGAGCACGGCGTCATCCGCATCGGCGACATCGAGGCGCCCTTCGGACCCGATCTGCTGTTCACGGCCACCGACTTTCCCGATTTCGTGCTGCACGTCGAGATCTGCGAGGACATGTTCGTGCCGATTCCGCCGAGTGCGGAAGCCGCGCTGGCCGGTGCGACGGTGCTGGCGAACATGTCCGGCAGCCCGATCACGATCGGGCGGGCCGAGGACCGTCAGCTGCTGGCGCGCTCGGCATCGTCGCGATGCCTGGCCGCCTACATCTACGCCGCCGCGGGCGAGGGCGAGTCGACGACCGACCTGGCCTGGGACGGGCAAACCATGATCTTCGAAAACGGGGTGCTGCTGGCCGAATCCGAGCGCTTCCCGAAGGGGGAGCGTCGTTCGGTGGCCGATGTCGACACCGGGCTGCTGCGTTCGGAGCGGCTGCGGATGGGCACCTTCGACGACAACCGACGCCATCACCGGCCTCTGACGGAGTCGTTCCGGCGCATCGAGTTTCGGCTCGACCCGCCTGCTGGCGACATCGGATTACGGCGAACGATCGAACGTTTTCCGTTCGTGCCCGCCGATGCGCAACGGCTGCAACAGGATTGCTACGAGGCCTATAACATCCAGGTGTCGGGACTCGAACAGCGGTTGCGTGCATTGAATTTCCCGAAAGTCGTGATCGGGGTGTCCGGCGGGTTGGACTCGACGCACGCGCTGATCGTCGCCGCCCGCGCGATGGACCGCGAAAACCGGCCGCGTAGTGACATTCTGGCGTTCACGCTGCCCGGCTTCGCGACGGGTGAACGCACCAAACGCAATGCGATCGAGCTGTGCCGCGCGCTCGGTGTGACTTTCGCCGAGATCGACATCCGCGACACCGCGGCGCTGATGCTCAAGGAGATGGATCACCCGTTCTCCCGCGGCGAAAAGGTGTACGACATCACCTTCGAGAACGTCCAGGCCGGCCTGCGGACCGACTACCTGTTCCGGCTGGCCAACCAGCGCGGCGGTATCGTGCTGGGCACCGGCGATCTCTCCGAGCTGGGCCTGGGCTGGTCGACCTACGGTGTCGGTGACCAGATGTCGCATTACAACGTCAACGCCGGCGTGCCCAAGACGCTGATTCAGCACCTGATCCGCTGGGTCATCGCGTCGGGCCAGTTCCCTTCGGACGTCGACGCGGTGCTGCAATCGGTGCTCGACACCGAGATCACCCCCGAACTCGTCCCGGCCGGTGAGGAAGAAGAACTGCAAAGCAGCGAGGCCAAGGTAGGACCGTATGCGCTGCAGGACTTTTCGCTGTTCCACGTGCTGCGCTACGGATTCCGGCCGTCCAAGCTCGCGTTCCTGGCCTGGCACGCGTGGAACGACCCCGAGCAAGGGAACTGGCCGCCGGGATTCCCTGCGGACAAGCGGCCGTCCTATCAGCTCAAGGAGATCCGGCACTGGCTGCAGATCTTCGTGCAACGGTTCTACTCGTTCAGTCAGTTCAAACGTTCCGCATTGCCTAACGGCCCCAAGGTGTCCTACGGCGGCGCGCTGTCCCCGCGCGGCGACTGGCGCGCCCCGTCGGACATGTCGGCACGCATCTGGCTCGACGAGATCGACCGCGAGGTGCCCGAAGACTAGCGCCGCTCGAGACCCGCCCGGTATTACCGAGCGGGCCTGAGCAAGAAGCGGCTACGTCCGGGCGCGGCGCCAGCCCTGGTATTGCAGCTCGGCGAAGAACAGCGTGTAGATGCCGGAGCCCAGGGTGAGGACCACACCGGTGGTGGTCAACGGGAAGACCTCGGCGAGCACCAGAACGACGGTGGCGACGGTGAAGAGCAGGTTGCCGATCACGACGGCCATCCCGGCGCGGCGTACCGACGGCAGCGAGGCCAGCCAGAGCACCAGCACGCCGTAGCCGATCAAGAAAGCGGCCGTGCCGTACTCGAACGCCTTCGTGGTGCCGGATGCGGTCGCGAGGTAGCCGGCCAACGGGACGCCGGCGAGGCCGACCAGGCCGCTGATGGCGGCGTCGGCGCGCATCGCGAGGCGAAGCAAGCCGTCGCGGGTGCCTTTGCGGTCAAGAGTGGTGGCGGACATGGGGTTCCCTTCTTGTTGGGTGATACCGATGCCACCGACGTTGCTCACAAAGCACTGCCAGATCGACGCCAGGCGCTGCCAAGTACTGCCAACCGCAGGTCAGCGGGGTGTGTGGCCGCCGCTGCGGCCTAGCGCTCGTAGGTGCCGGTCAGTGTGCCGCGGGCCAGTACGTGTCCGGTCATCGCGGCCAGCAGAGCCTTCGCGCTCCTCACTTCGGCCGGAATCGCGACGTCGATCGCGAACACATGAAAGCGGTAGTGGTGCGGCCCGTGACCGGGAATCGGTCGTGGGCCGGCATAGCCGCGATGCCCTAAATCCGCGCGAACAAACCGAATCCCCGCCGTCCCCGGCTGCAACGCGCCCGCCGCGACCCGGTCAACCGTCGGGTCGATCACCGCGACCGTGTGCAGCAGCGGCCGGGGGAGCGGAACGTCGACATCGTCGATGATGAGCACCGTCTGCCCGGTCGCGGGGGCAGCCCGTCCCAGCGCAGCGGCGGCGAGGTGTTGTCGCCCACACCCTTTCCCGCACTCGACGACGGCATCGCCGCACCATCGGCGAACGCCGTGCTGGTGACGGCGATGGATTGCGCCGCGTCAAAGCCGCTGCCGGATAGCGGTCCACGTTGTGCACCGGCCCGCACGCCGCGCAACAGCCTGCCCAGCAACGCCATCACGCTCCGCTTCCGGCGCCGCGCATGGCGACCGCGCTGGAGCGCAGCAGCTCGCCAAGTTCGGCGGGCAGATATCCCTGCGCCGCCAGCCGGGGCATGACGCCTCCGCTTTCGATGATCTCGAGAATCAGGTTGGGCAGTCTGGGAACCGTCCCGGACTCTCCGGTGCTCTCGTTGCGCCAGCCGCCCTCGGTCAGGTTGAAGGTTCCGGTGTCGCCCTCGCTGAACACCGTGCTGGCGTTGGGCACCGTGATCGCCGGCAGCCCGGCGTTCACGGCGTTACGGAAAAACAGCGAGTTGAACTCCTCGGCAACGAGCCCGGCGACACCGAGTTCGATGAAAAGCGAAGCGACCGGTCGTGACGAGCCGAGCCCGAAGTTCTTGCCGACCAACACAATATCGCCCGGTGAAACCTGATCGGTCCAACCCGGCCGCACCTCGTAGAAGATGTGCTTGGCCGCTTCGGGAGGATCCATCTTCATCGCGAAGGCGGGGTACATGGCGTCGGTGTTGAGGTTGTCGCCGAACACCCAGACCCTGCCGGAGAAGCTCACTGTCATGCCGCCACACTCCTCGGGTCGGTGATGTACCCGGTGATCGCCGACGCGGCAACGGTCGCCGGTGAGGCCATGAAGATCTCGGCCTCGGTGCTGCCCATGCGGCCGGTGAAGTTGCGCGTGCTGGACGTGATGCACACCTCGCCGGGCCCGATGACCCCCATGTGGTAGCCAAAGCAGGCGCCGCACGTCGAATTGGTGACGACGCCACCCGCATCGGCGATGTCCTGCAGGTAGCCCAGCCGCATGGCCTGGCGGTACACCGACTGGGAGGCCGGCGTCACCAGCAGCCGCACCCCCGGAGCAATGGTCTTGCCGCGCAACACCTGTGCGGCGATCTCGAGGTCCTCGAGTTGTCCATTCGCGCACGATCCGATGAACGCCTGGTCCACCCTCTGCCTGCCCAACTGCGAGACGGGCAACCCATTGCGGCTGACGGTGCCCGGCCGCGCCACATAGGGTTCCAGGACGGACAGGTCGATGTGCCGCACCTCGTGGTAGGCCGCGTCGGGATCCGGTGCCGCCGCGGCATATCCGGTGACGCCGGCGTCGTCGAGGAATCGGGCCAGCACGTCGTCGGCTTCGAAGGTGCTGAAATCGGCCGACACCTCGGCGCCCTGGGTCGCGATGGTGCGCCGGTCGTGCATCGGGATGCCAGCCAGGCCCGGCCCGCCGAATTCCAGGTTGAGATTGGCGGCGTCGCCGTACTTGTCGGCGATGTGCAGGAAGATGTCCTTGCCGCTCACCGTGTTTGGCTTGACGCCCTCGAGCTCGTAGCGCACCGTCGGCGCGACCTGAAACCAGGTGGTACCGGTGCACATGATCGAGTAGATCTCGGCGGGACCCAGTCCGCGGGCAGCGGTGTTGTAGGCGCCGGCGGCGCAGGTGTGAGAATCGGTGCAGGCCAAGATCTCTCCCGGCCGGGCCAAACCGTTCTCGGCGATGACCTGATGACAGATGCCGTGCCGGCCGACATCGTAGAACCGTTCGATGCTGAAGTCGGCCACGAACTTGCGGGCGTGCGGGCCGCCGGCGGCATCCTTGATGGTCGGTGCGGGCACGGCGTGGTCCATCACGACGGCCAGCTTGTCGGGGTCGTGAATCCGGTTGGGCTGGATCCACATGGTGGCGAATTGCAGATCGATCAGCACGGTCATGTCGACGTCGACGACGACGGTGTCGTCCGGCGACACGGAGTCCAGACCGGCTTTGCGCGCGAAGATCTTTTCGATGATGGTCATGCCCATGAGGCGTCCTTAGTTGCGTACCTGGTGTCGAGCTCCAGCCATTCGGCCATACCGACCAGGTTGAAGAAGTCGGCGGGACTGGCGGGCAGATGAGCGGCGAGATCGCTGCCGTTCAGCTGGCAAAGGCTTTGCAGCATACCGAATGTCGCCTGCATCAACAGGTTGCTCGGGTGGATCGCGATCGCGTAACCTAACTCCTGCAGCCGGGAGGCCGACTCCAGCGGGGTCAGCCCGCCCAGCACCAGATTGATCAGCAGGGGAGCGTCGACCTCGCGGGCGATGCGCTCGACCTCCAACTCGTCCTGCGGCGCCTCGACGAAGATGATGTCCGCGCCCGCCTCGGCATAACGATTCGCTCGCTCGATCGCGGCGTCCAGCCCGAGCGGAGCGCGGGGCGTCGGTGCGGGCCACGACGAGCAGGTTGTCGTCGCAGCGGGCGTCCAGCGCGGCCGCCAGCGTCTGTTCGAACACCGCGACGTCGACGACCTGCTTGTCCGGCAGATGGCCGCAGCGCTTGGGAAACACCTGATCTTCCAACTGGATTGCGGCCACCCCGGCCGCCTCGTAGGAGCGCACGGTGCGCACCACGTTCATCGGTGCGCCGTAGCCCGTGTCGGCGTCGGCGATCAACGGAATATCGCCCAAAGCGCCGGTGATCATCCGGACCCGGTCGGCCATCTCGGTCGCGGTGACCAATCCGATGTCGGGCAGACCGAACCCCGACGCCGCGACGCCCGCGCCGGTCATATACGCCGCGACGTGCCCGGTACGTTTGGTCAGCTGCGTCGAGATGCCGTCGAAAACCCCAGGCGCGACAACGAGTTCGCGCTTGTCCAACAGCTCGCGCAGCCGTTGCCGGGCCTTAATAGTGCGAGTGCCGACCATGTTTGTCCTTTCAGTCCAGGGCGCGGGCGACGGGCGCGGCCAGCAGATCGATGAGATACCCGATGTCATCGAGGTTTTCCAGCCCGACCACCGCGCGCTCGATCGCCTCGGCGCGGCCCCGGTTGGTCACCCGATCGGCCAGGGAGTGAAACTTCGCGGCGAGTTCGTCGTTGGTGACCGGGTCGGTGGGCGCGCCGTGCGGCAGGTCGACGCGCGCACGGTGTATCGCGCCGTCCCGCGTGGTGACCGTGACGTCGGTGCGAAACCGCTCGGTGATCGGCGCGCCGGCCAATGACTCGTCCAGGTGCACCGACGTGTTGGCGATCAGCGACCAGATGTCGTCGGAGTCCAGCCGGGCTGCGGTGAACTGCTCCGGCAGCACGTTGCCGTCCAGCAGTGCCGCGGCGGTGGCGTACCCGATATTCATCTGAGCGCCGATCGGTGTGAGGGGGACGCTGCGGATTCCACCAGCCGTGCTTGTAGACGGTCTCGCCGACGGTAATGTCGACCTGCGAGATATCCTCGGGTGCAACCGAACTCCGCAACTGCCGGGCCGCGTCGATCGCCCCGTGCAGGCCGCCCATCGCGGCGTAGGACTTGACCATGATGATCGTGGTCTCCCAGCGCTGGCCGAGCTCGCCGGTCAACACCGCGGCGTCAGGATCGTGGCCTTCCCCGAAAACGCTGAGGAATCCGCCATATTCACGCTCGAACACCCGCTTGATGCCGGTATAGCCGGCGGCGGCAAGCCCGGCCGCGTAGAAGCCGTTGCGGGCCGCGAGGCCGTGGTGCATGCGCTTGCTCATCGCCTCGTACTGCGCGGCCATCAGCCCCGCCGATTGGGTGCCGGCCAAACCGAGCGCATCCTCGAGCTGTGCCGGCGGCAGACCGCGCAACTTGCCCGACGCCATGGCCGCCGAGTGCGTGCCGAAGACCGACCCCGAGTGCCAGCCACGGTCCAGCATCTGGGTTCCGTGCAACGTGTATCCGACGCGCGGACCCACCTCGAACCCGGCGATCGCCGCGAGCAGGAGTTCGGCACCGGTCGTCGGATGCGGCCGTATCGACGCCGTCGAGAGCAACGCCGGAATCAACAGCGAGCAGCTGTGCAACGGCGCCAGGGGATGGAAGTCGTCGAGCTCGAAGCCCTGGATGAAGGTGCCGTTGAGCACCGCGGCGGCGGGTGCCCCGGTGGTGTGGCCGGTGCCGATCACCACGGAGTCGCCGGGGCCCTCCAGCCCCAGGACCGCGCCGGTGGCAACGCGTGACCAGGGCAATTGGGCACCGACGAGGGCGCAGCCCAGCCCGTCGAGCAGGAGATATTTCGCCCGCTCGACCACGTCCGGCGGGACATCGGCGAGCGTGAGGCCGGCGACCCAGGTGGCCAAACGCCCGGTCGGGCCCGCCGGGTCGGTGGCGGCGTGCTGCGGCACCGCGGTCATCGGATCTCCCCACAAAGTCAGTTGTTATATACATATAACAACTGAACCACGGGCGCAAGGGAGACGGTGTGGGAGCATGACGACCATGCAGGGGGCCAATGCCGAAAGCGGCCCGGTATCCGCCGGCGCCGGAGTGCCGCTGCACCGGCAGCTCTTTTTGGTGCTGCACGATGAGATCGACCGCGGCGTGCTGGCTCCCGGCGACGCGTTGCCGACCGAGCAGACCCTCTGCGACCAGTTCGGCGTTTCGCGCATCACGGTTCGCCGCGCGCTGGCCGACCTGGCCGACCAGGGATACATCGAGCGCCGGCACGGTGTCGGTTCGTTCGTGCGCGAGCATGCGCCGGCCGACCTGCCGGTGGCGGGCGGTTCCTATATGGACGGGCTGCGCCAGGCACAGTTCGAGACCGAGGTCGACGTGCTCGAACTCGGCTCGCGCCGGCCGCCGCGGCCCGTCGCAGACGCGATCGAGACGTCCGGCGAGCTGCTGCACATCGTGCGGGTCCGGCGCCAGCGCCGAACCGGTGAGCCGTTGATGGTCACCGAGGCGTGGCTGCCAAACCAATTGGCGGACAAGCTGACTGAGTCGGCGTTGCGGCGTGAACCGCTCTACGAGCTGCTGTCGGATGTCGGGATCGTGGTGGAGCGAATGCGACACGAGATCACCGCCGAGATCGCGGGCCCGCGTCACGCCCGCCTACTCGACACGGCGATCGGTGCCGCGCTGCTGCGCGTCAACCGCCTCGCGTTCGTGGCGGACCGGCCGCATCACTACCTGTCGATTCTGTTGTCGCCGAGCCGCAGTCGGGTGTTGATGAGGCAGTCGGCGGTCGAACTGGAAACCGGCGATGGCTTGGCGATCGCCCACGACGTGCGGCGGGACTCGCGCTAACGCATCAATCC
>JAQISU010000482.1:0-146003 GCA_029339505.1 Unio delphinus
CACCACGAACGGCTGATCGCCGTAGTAGACATAGAGATTCGACTGCAACAGCGGGATTTCCATCGCCAAATTGAGCGCCGCCCAGATTCCGACGCTGGTCCACAGCGCGCGACGGGTGACTCCGCTCCGGAAGGCCGCCGACAGCGCGTACGTCAGTCCGCCATAGAACACCACGTAAGCGAGGATCACCCAGATCGGGATGGACCGGTTGAACACGGTATGGCCCACCCAGCCGTCGGCCGGAAAGAAACAGTGGCAGAGGAAGTCAATCAGTGGCTCGTTGAACGAGCAGATGTACCCACCCGCCAGTAGCAGCAGGAAGATGGGCCGTTTGGTGCGGCGCCAGCTGACCAACGCGGCCACGACGAAGCCCGCTACCGCGACGGCGAGAACGACGGTGATGATCGTCTGCGGTGTCGCGGGCGTCGTTATGTCCCAAGGGGGTTGGTCCCATGCCACGCTGGTGCTGGTCATCGCACGCTACGTTCCCGCGGTACCGATAAGGCGTCCGCGCGGAACCCTGTCGGCGAACAGCGCCGACACCCGGGCGGCCGCTTCCATGCCGCTGACCAGCCCGCCGTTGAGGCCCGGGATCCTGTCCAGGTCGCTGGCGAATTGCACCCGCGACCCGCGGTCGATCTTCTTGCGGAAGTCGGCAATTCGCTTGAAGCGACCCTTGTCGAGGACCGGAACGGATTCCGGCCAGCGGAACAGCGCGTGCTGCTCGAGGTCCCCGGGAAGCTTGCCGTAGTAGTACTTGACCCGCTCGAGCGCGTGGTCGACCAGGTAGTCGTCGTCGCGATCGTCGGTCCGGTCGAGGTAGGCGGGCGACAGTAGCACCGAGATGAGGCCCTTACCCGCCGGCGCCCGTCCGGGTGCCTTGTTGTGGTCGGCGATGACGGCGATGGTGTCCGGGTCGTCGTAGGGGGAGACCATCGAGAAGGTGCCGGGATCGTCCGGCCGCCGCGAAAACCCAAGCGACACATTGCCCAATCGGTGGTAACGCGCGGTTCCGTAGAGGTTGCGGTGGTTTTCGTCCATCTGCGGATACATGCCCAGCGCGGGCTGTGCCGTCGTGGCTATGACTGCGGTGTCGAAGGTCTGAGTCTGCTCGCCCGACGACGGTGTCGAGTAGGTGACTTCGACGGCCGAACCGTTGTCGGTGACGTTGGTGACGGTGTGTTCGAGCTTGGTGTCGACCAGCGTCGCCAACTTGACGGGGAGTCCGGCGACGCCGGAGGTCAGATTGAACACCGACTTGACCAGCATGTTGCGCACCGTCCAGTGCAACAGGGCCACCGAGGTGTCGTCATCTTCGTGCACCCAGGTGCCGCTGACCAGTGGCGCCCCGATGTAGCGGGTCAGCTCCTCGTTGAGGACGCGACGGCAGTAGTCGGCGACGGTTTCGTCGTCGATCTCGGCGAGCCCGTCGTAGGTGTCGTATCCGAGGCTGTTCCGGTACTTGAAGACATCGGCGAACAACCGAAGGGCCTTGATCTTGGCCGGCCAAGAAATCACCTGCGTGGCCAGGCTCGCCCGGATCGGCTTCGCCAGGTCCAGGTAATGCTGCTTGCCCTGGCGCGGCATCCCGAAAATGACTGGGGTTTCGACGAATTCGCCTGTCAACCCGACCTCGTGGATCATCGCGACCGCTTCACGGTAGGTCCCGAGATAGACTGCCGTGCCCAGGTCCATTACGAAGTCGCCCTTGCGCACGGTCCAGATTCGCCCGCCCACCCGGTCGCGGGTCTCCAACACGGTGACGTGAAAGCCGGCCTTCGACAGCTCGTAGGCGGCGGCCATCCCGGCGATCCCGCCGCCGATTACCGCCGCGGTGCTGTGCTGAGTCATCGATGCCTCTCTGGTAGGAGCTCGGGTCGATCGGGTGCCGACTGGCGTGAGATCGGCAGCCTCGGATCGGGACAGTTGAAAGCGGTCGTGGGGCCGCATACGCCGCCGTTGCGCCACTCCCGTTCGATGTGCGGCTTGGGCATGGGCCCGGAGTGCAGCGCGTAGAACCAATACGGCATGTTGAAGGCGATGAAGATCGCCAACTGTGCGGCACCGGCGATCGCGCAGAATCTGGCGAAAGTCTTGGCGCCTTCGCGCTTGAATTTCAGTTTGTCGATGCCGCGTTCGGGCCAGGACCGGCCCCGGTCATCGCGGAAGAAGTGCAGGCAGCTCAGGATGATGAACGTCCCGGGCCAGCTCAGCGGCTCATAGAGCGGGAATTGGTGATCGGTGCCGGCGAACAGTGTCAGCCAGGGGATGGTCGACGAGTAGCTGATCAGCCCGGTCCTGGTCATGATCAGCTCGACGATGAAATCACCGACGATCATGACCAGATAGGTCTGAACGATGAGTCGAAACACGCTGCGCGAGGGATCTTTTCTGCGCTGATAGGTCATGTACCGGGAGCCGGCATAGCCGGACATCGCGCACATCCACAGGTAGGCGGTGAAGTACACCATGGGCACCGGAATCAACTGCCCGTTGCCCGAGCTCCAGCCCGGTATGTGCGACAGCCAGCTCCCGAAGTTGACGAACGTTGTCGCGTACTGGAATTGGTAAGCGGTCCAGTCGATCCAGGGCTCCTGGAAGAACATCAACCACCCGGCCAGGAAGAACAGGCCGTCGAAGCTGAAGCGACCGGTGCGCAACTTCGGCCCGATCACGAAGTGCCACAGGATCCAGCCGGTGATGAATATTCCGAAGACCACTTCGACGCAGCGAACGAGCACGACGTACCAGGTGGGTTCTTGGCCACGGCCGAGCGTGTTGGGCGTGAAATCGCCGCTGACGACCCACATGGTCCAGCAGTACGCGATCAGTGCCAGCCACAGGAAGCCGTGCACGATCCAGACTTTCGCCCACGTCCGCTGAGCAGCCACGGGATCCGGGCCCGCCGCATCCACCCCCACTGGCCCCGTCGCCGTTAACGGGCGTTCATCGAGCATGTGACCACGCTAACAGATCTATCTGTCGATTAACAGATATCTATCTGTCTCCCGACAGAATCGTCGTACACTCGTGGGGTGCCCAGTGCGATCAAACGCCGACCCAGGACCAATCAGGAGCGCGTCGAAGAATCGACGGTCGCCCTGATCGCGTCGGCGATCCAGCTGTTCGCCCGTCAGGGCTACGAACGCACCACCGCCGTCGAGATCGGCATCAACGCCGGCTTCAGCCGCAACATGGTCCGCGACCGGTACGGCTCCAAAGAGGCACTGCTGCAGTCGGTTTTCGAAACCTTCGCCGAACTGCTGCTGCCCGCGATGCGCCGCGAGCGTGACGGGACCGGTCTGGACCGGGTGATCGGTCAGCTCGACGATCTGCTGGACGCCGTCGAGCGGGAACCCGAAACGATGCGGGCGATGATCGTGCTCACCTTCGAGACACCCGCCGCGCTGCAGGGCTTTGCCGGTTGGTTCGACGGTCTCATCGGCGAATACGAGGCGGAGCTCGCCGGCCACCTCGCCGCGGGCCAGGCCGACGGCTCGGTGAGAGGCGGCCTCGATCCCGTGCGCGAGGCCGAAGTCTTCGTGTCCTACGCGATCGGCCTGTGCTTCAGATCGGCCCTGCGCCGCGATGGCTACGACTTCGTCGGCGAGATCAAAGCCTGGCGAGCCCGGCTCGTCGAGCACTATTCCGTCTGACGGAATCTCTTACGAATAGCGCTGTTTCACTTCGCTGTTCGGGTACGCGCGTAGCTGAAGTTCAGCGCGGTCATCTTCACCGGCTCCAGGCGCAAGAACACGGCGCCGTCCGGACCGCCATCGCGCAGGTAGCCGCGGTAGTCGTCGGGGGAGTCCGACCACGAATCCTCGTCGGGCCCCAGGTAGCGGTATAGGAGCCGGCGGGCCCGCTCGACGTCGTAATCCTGAATCCGCGCCGGACCGTGGGCGATGACCTGTTTGACGATGCCGTTGTCGAAGTCGCCGACATCGACGCAGAACGCGACGTCAGGATCCTTCTGCACGCGCGAATACAGCTTCGCCCACGGGCCGCTGATGATCCAGAACGCGTTGCCTTCCCACTGGTACCAGAGCGGCCTGATGGTTGGGCCGTTGGTGGCCAGCTGTCCGGTCAGCGGTCCGGACAAGAAGTCATCGACTTCGTCGGCAGACATGGCGAGGTCTTCCATGGGCACTCCTTGCAACGACGCGAGCGTGCGAGTAAAACTACCACCTGATGTGAACGAACGTTCCGGCTTTGGCGGTTGGAAGTGAAATCTAGGAAAGGAGTTGGTGTCTCGTGGCACGAGCAACGGCAACGGTTCTGGCGGCGGTGCGGTCCGCGATCGGCGCGAGTGGATGGCTGATGCCGATAACCGCTTCCAGGTTGTTCGGGATGAACGTCTCCCAGGATGTCAGCGCGGCGCTCTTCCTCAGGCTCGGCGGCACGCGCGACTTTGCACTGGCCGCGGCGCCGTTGGTCACCGAACGCCGGTCGCGGTCTCAGATGTTGAAGGTTGCCGCCGCGTGCGACGTCGGCGACATAGTGGCCGCCGGCATTGCGCACCGGCGCGGCAAGATCTCCGGGCTCAGTGCGGCGCTGTTCATCTCGGCATCGCTGGGATGTCTGGCGTTGAGCGTCAAGTCGATTGCCGAAGGCTAAGACGTATACGGAATGGGCACCGGCGCTGCCGTTTTCTGCTGCAGGGCGCCGAACGAGTCCAGATCGTCGATCATGGCCGTCATTCGCTCCAGGTTGGCCAGCGACACCTCATCGGGCTGCATCGCCGGCTGCAGCCGGCCCGCGCCGATCGTGTAGAGCCAGAAGACCAGACCGTGGAAGGCTTGTTGACGGTAGGTCAGCCACGCTTCGTCGAAGGAGAGCGCGGGTCCGCCCGCCGCGTGCATGCGGTCGACGTACAACTCGATGAGTTCTCGCTCCCAGGCGCGCCGATCATCCACCGTGAGAGCCGAATTGAGGGCGTAGGCCACGTCGAGGCCCCAGGTGCCGCGACTGATCAGCTGCCAGTCGTAGAGGCCCATGCCACCGTCGGGGGTCAGGTACCAGTTGCGGGAATGAACGTCGGAATGCAGCAGCGTGTTGGGTGCCGAGTTGTGCATCGCCAGCGACGCCATCGTCGCCGGGAAGACGTCGGCACGGCGACGCCGGAACCCGGCGGGAAAGACGTCCGCCGCACGGTCGAAGCCGATCAGGGTGCGACGCGGGAAGTCGATCGTCTCGTTGACGTCGATCTGCCACTGCTCGGCGCCCTTGACCAGGGCCAGATCACCGCCGAAGCGCGGACTCTCCCACAGCGTTCCGTGGACGGTGGCCAACGTGGTGATGATCGCCTCGGCGCGGGTCCGGTCGATGTAATGCTTGGTCGGGTCGCCGAAGGTCGCGCCTTTGCTGCTCGCCACGTCCTCCATCAAGAACATCGAACGCCCGGACCTGTTGTCCACCGCCATGTAATAGCCACGGGGCGCTTCGATATCGAGGCTCGGCCGGATCCGGTCGTAGAACAGGGCCTCGCACGTCAACGCCGCCGAGGGAACCGTCACCGCGCGAGAGGTGAATTTGGGCGTCGACTTGGTGAAGACCGATGTCGGCAGCCCGGCCTGGCGCCCGACGTCGTTGTAGTCGATAGCCAGCACTCGCCTGGTGGTTGACCCGTCGCTGCCCGAGGCGGTCGACACCGAGGTCACCCAAGCTCCCGGGTGGCCGCGGCACAACGCGGCGGTCAGCCATTCCGGCGTCAGCGCATCCACCGACGGCGGGATCTCAGCCAGAGACGTGGGTTTGGGCCGGCGCAAACGCTCGTTGACGATGTGCGCGCCGATGCGCCCCAACTGGCCGGCGACCCTCAGCTTTTGGACAAGGGAGTCGGGCATGACGGTCTTCTTTCGCCTGACGATGCGTTTTATTGATACAAGTTATATCAAAATTATGTTTCGGCGAGTAGGGCCGCGACGCGGTTGCCGGTAGCGGTCAGTGCTGGGCTTGTGCACCAACCGCCGCCACGGCTGATGCCGCGGCGGGTGCGTCTATCGAAGCGCGATCGCGGTGGACCGCTTGACGCAAGACGATGAAATTGACGATGAAGAAGCCACTGAACACGACCACGGGGACCCAGACGCCGAAGATGCCGTTCCACGCGAACGGACCCTTGTGGAAGAAGAACAGCAGCTGATCGGGAACGATCGTCAACGCCATCCAGCCGTTGGCATAACCGCACCAGCGCGGAAACACCGGCGCCGTGCTCTTGTCGCACAGCGCGACGACCATGATCGTCAGCGGCATCGCCAAGTACATGGTGATGCCGCCGAGGAACTGCAGCCAAGCCATGTCGTTCATCAGGTGGATCAGTTCGGCGCGCCGATCGGGGCGGAAGGCGGCGGTGAGCCACCAGATCGCGGGATAAAAGGTCAGCACCATATTGCCGGCCGCGCCCAATAGGAACGTGTAGGTCAAGACGCCGGCGGTGCCCTCGATGCGTGCGATGAATTGGGATGTCACAGCGGCGAAGGGGATGAAAATCAAGGCCGCGAGCATGACCACCAGCATGGCGATGCGGATTCGCGTGTAGTCGCCCTGGTAGAGAGCGGCGATCTGGGCGGCGTCGGCCGACGGTGCCGTGGGCGGAAGGAACCCGGCTATCGCGCCCCAGCCAATGAAAAGTGCAACCAGATAGCCGATCGCGCACCACACACCGAACATCTGGATCCGTGACTTGGTCAAGGGCTCCACCGTGATCTCCTTGCGCCGGCCCGTGGCCACCGCAACAGAGCGCGGGCATCCGTGCGACTGGCCCTTCCACGCCAATGCTAGGCAGAATTGGGCTTGGCGTCTTCGAATCCGGGAGATTTTGTTAACGTACGTTTACGGATTTGCCTTAGGCGGAGCGGGCCGAGGTTCTCTTTTGCCGAGTGCCCTTCGGTGCTGATGTGGTCTGCGACGCTTCGGTGCCCAACCATTCCAAGCTCTGCAGCGCCATCCCGGTCAGCATGTCGGCAAGCCCGGCGGTCCGCAGCGACCTCTCCGGCCACATCGGGGTCGAGTCGATCAGCCCGTGCGTCGCGTGCACGGCCGCATTGAGCACCTCGCGGGATTGGCTCGGGTAGCAGGCGTGCAGGCATTCCACCCATCGGTCGATGTAGCGCTTGATCCGCGCGCTCAACCGCGACCGGTATGCCTTGGGGATCGAATTGCGTTCCCTGGTCCACACGCTCATCAGTTCGCGTTCCTCGAGGGCGCGCTGCACGTGCCCGCGGACCAGGTGCTCCAATTCCTCGCGCGGATCGTCGAATTGGCCGCCCGTGGACATCAGTACCCGGTCGATCGCCTCATCCAGCAGCGTTATCAGGATCTCGTCCTTACCGCTGAAGTACCGATAGATCGCCGGACCGGATACACCGGCTTTCTCGCCGATGAGATCGACTCCGACACCGTCAAAGCCGCGTTCGTAGAACAGGTGCATCGCGGTGCGCAAAATCTGTTCTGAACGGTCGTTACGCTTGGCCATTTTCTAACGGTAGCGTAGATGGGCCGGTGACCAGCGTCACCTGGACCGATCGGGGGGCGTGCGTGGGTTGAGCTGTGCCGGCCGCTTTTCGGCGAATGCCCGAGTCGCCTCGCCGAAGTCGGGCTGCTCCTGCAGCCAACCCTGGGTGTGGGCTTCGTGTTTCAGCTGATCGGCGAAGTCGGTCTCGAGAGCCCGTTGCTGGGCTTGTTTGATCGTCGCGACGCTCACCGAGAGTTCCGCGAAGCGCCGGGCGATGGCGACCGCATCGGGGAGTGCCTGACCGTCCTCGGCCAACCGGTTCACCAAGCCCCACGTGTGCGCTTCGGGGGCCGAGAGACGCTCGGCCAACAGTGCCAGTTCGTTCGCGCGGCCCAGGCCGACCACCCGGGGAAGCAACCAGGTCAGGCCCGCGTCGGGCATCAGCCCGATCTTGGCGAATGACAACTCAAATCGCGCCGACGCCGCGGCGACACGCAGGTCGCACGCCAGTGCCAGCGATACTCCCGCCCCGGCTGCGACACCGTTGACGGCCGCGATGATCGGGATTTGCAACGACCGCATCGTCAGCACCAGCGGATTCCACGAATCCAGGAGTACGTCACGGGCATTGCCGACATCGCCGGAAATGTCTGCGCCCGCACAGAATCCGCGGCCGGAGCCGGTGAGCACGACGGCACGGATCCGACTGTCGGCCTCCAGCTCGAGAAAGGCCGACCGCAGCGTGTCTCCGGCCTCCGGGGTAACCGCATTGAGTCGAGCGGGCCGGTTGATCGTGACGATGCCCACCGTGTCGTCGCGCTCCACGAGCACGTCGGCCGTGGGTTGCGTACGGTCGGCGGTTGAGATCGAGGATGTCATTGCCGCTACTTTCCTAAGAACTGTCGGACATAGTCGTGCCACTGCACTTGTTGCAGATCGCCGTAGCAGACCTGGCCCTCGCACTCCCAGCGCGCCAGGCAGACCCAGGTATCCATATTCGGCCAGACCGCAAGGCGATTGGCGGCAACGACTTCGCCTCGGATCTGGTAGTCGCGGCCGTTCGCATCCGTCATCACCATTTCGGCGGTCGTCGGGGCCAGCGTCGAGGAGTTATGACTGACCCGCTTGCGGGTCGCGACGATCGGAATCAGCGTGCCGTGACTGTTGATCCAGCCGCCCTTCGTCGGATCACCGCCGGGCACCTGCAGGTGCCCCTTCCAGTCGGGCTCGAGGTCGGGGTGATCGTATGCGGTACAACCGAACATGAAGTCCTCGCTGAAGACGCCGGTCATCCAATCGATGGGCGGCGTCGGAGCGTGCTGTTCGCTGCGATTCTGTCCCCACGATCGGTCGCGGACATGCGTGCAGTCCACCTCGTATGTCTTGCCGCGCAACGTAAGTGTGCCCCGCGCACGGACCGCTTGCTCGAAGTGCATACCGGTTTGCAGCAGCATCGGCTCCATCAGGGCTTGGGTCTCGATGTCGAACGCATTGCCCCGGAGTTCGTCGGTGTAGCGCAGCCGATGATGCTTGAGCGGTTCGATCGTCTGCACGTGGTAGCCGTTGTCGAACTTGTACTCCCACAAATCTTTTGCCAGGACGTCCTCGCTCGCGAACGAAGTCCAGTTGAACAGCTCGGACTGCAGCACATGCTGTTTGACGCCCTGCCACACCCAGGCCCCGCCGGTGACCATGCCCAGGTTGGGGTGATGCCACAGATAGGTCAGCGCGTGGATGTTTTCTTCCGGGACGCTGAAGCCAAAGAACTGGGTCTCGGTCAGATTCGGTGACGGGTTCGAATCCTTGAACTTCGGATGCAGGAAGTCGTCTTCGGCCGTCGCGGTCTGGAACGACAGGTTCTTTTCTTCCCAGAACGCTCGCTCTTGCGTATCAGTGTGAGTCTTGGTGGACACCATCGATAATCTCCCTTCACGATTCCACGAGTTGCCAACACGGCTGCAGCAACGGTGCCTGGGCTTCCCGATCGGCTTCGGTCATATTGCGTTGTAGAGCGCTTACTGCGACGAGGATCATGTAGGCGGCGAACTTCTTGAAGTAGTCGAAATCGCGCACCGGTCGGCCGCCGGCGGCGCGGTACATCTGCAGCCATTCCTCTTCGCTGGGCGGTTGCAACAGGCCGCTTTCGGGTGGCGCGGCGAAAATGCGGTTGCTGACGCATTGCAAGGCGAGGTCCGCCTCGGCGCGGCCCAGGCTCGACATCTCCCAATCCAGCACGGCGGCCAACCGGGTGCCGTCGAAAAAGTAGTTCTGCAATGTCGAGTCGCCGTGCATCAACTCGGGCTCGCCATCGGGGAGGTGATTGAGTAGCCAGTCGCGCACCGGGACCAACCGCTCGAACGTCGGCAGATGAACCCAATCCCAGGTCTGCCAATACCAGTTGATGCAGCGTTCCAGCGGCGCGATGCCGGGTGCGTCCATCACGAAGTTCTGCAAGCCTCGGGCTTTGATGTCCGTCTGGTGGATGGCGACCAGCGCGGCCATCACCTTGCCGAGCATCTCCTCGCGATCTGCCGGTGAGGCCTCCGCGATGGGCCCCTGGATGAAGGCCGCCGGATGCTGGCCTCTGCCGTGCACCCGCCCCATCACGTAGCCCGCGGTGCCGAGCCAGCGGCCATCGGCGTCGAGCCACAACGTTTCCGGCACCGGAACGTCGGTGCCGTACAGGGCCCGCTGGACCTCGAACTGTCGTGACAGGTCGTAGTGGAAGAACAACCGTTTGTCGCTGACCGGGGCATGACGAAGGACGAGTTCGCGGGTCACGCGACCGCTGCCGGCATCGAAGGTGGCGTCGAATAGCACTGTGCCACTGGAAGCTCCGACCTCACCGCCGTCGCCGACCACGGTCACGTCGACCGCGCCGTCGATGCCGGGCTGGTTCTCGATGAAGCGGCGGATCTCGTCGTCGCCGATCTTGTGGACGAAGTTCTTGCCCGTACCGATCACCGAGCTGAGCATTGATTGCACATCAGCCATGAGCGAACTCCTCGCGTTTCGTATGGATGGATTGACCGTGGTGTCGGTCCAAGTTCGCCGCTGCCCGGTTACCCCAGGCGACGGCGGTGTTCTGACCGGTCTGCGACAGATAGTCACCGGCGAACTGGATGCGCGACGCCGGGTCGATCTTCGAGGTGAACTCGGCGATCCGCTGGTAGACGCCAATGCGCGTCTGCGGCAACGCCACTGGCCAGCGGCGCACGTAGGTGAAATCGATCGTGCCTTCGAGCTCCGGGAACAGTCGCAGCACCGTTTGCAGCGCGCGCTCGACGAGTTCGTCGTCGGAGCGATGCATCCATGCCGCGGCTGCCGACATCTCCCAGGACACCGACAGCAGGCCGTGGCCGGCCGGCGCGCGGTCGGCTGCCTTGTTGTTCTCGACGATGATCATGCAGATCTCGGAGTCCTCGGAGGCCGGCAATTGAACCAGGAACGCCGGCGTATCTGCGGGTCGCGTCGTACCGATCGCGACGTTGATCGCCTGCGTGAAGCGCAGTGCGTCGTTGAGCGGGTCAAGCTGTGCTTTGGCCTGGGCGCAGATGGTGGCCGCCGCCGGCAGCGGGGTGGCGACGACGCAGGCGTCGGCCTCGGCGATCTTCGTCACGCCGTCCGGGTCGCGATAACCCAGGCGCACACCGTCGGCGCTCTCGGTCAGCACCAGCACGGGGGAGTCCAAGTGCACCGTGTGCACTCGGGACAGCAGCGCGTCGATGATTGCCGCCTGTCCACCGGCGAGCGTGGACAGGCGACCGGCGACGGCATTGACCAGACCCGACATCAGCTCGACACGGCTGACCTTGTCGGAGTTGGCAAGCAGCAACGCGCGGGTGATCGGTTCGCCGAAGTAGGCGTCGGCCTCGGCGCCGGCGAGTCTGCGGATGTAGTCGTGAGCCGTTTCGGTGTCCAGCGGTGCGGCGGCACGCAAATCGTCGTAGGACAGCATGCCGCGCAGGCTGGCACGTGCGACGTCGAACACCACGCGCGCGAGCCGGAGCTTGGTGGACCAGCCCAGCACGTCGGTCGTCAGTCCCGAGCGGATCAACCGATCCAGACGTAGCAGTCGGACTCGGCCGTCGCGGTACACGCCGAGATACGGGGCAGTGTCAACGATGCTCAACCCCAGCTCTTTCGCCAGCTGCGTGGCGATCGGGTAGCGCGCCGCGAACGCGGTGGCGCCGGTGTCGACGCAATACCCGTGTTGCCGGATGGTCTCCACCCGTCCACCCGCATGCGGTTCCGCCTCGAAGACTTCTACCGTCCAACCCGCTTGCTGCAGGCGGTAAGCGGCGGTAAGGCCGGCGATTCCAGCACCGGCGACGACCGCGCGTCGCGGTTTCACAATCGATGGTCGGGGCACCTGGTGGTTTCTGCGACTCTCGTAACGAAGTTTATTTTGAGACAGTAAGGTTTATAAATGCCTGGTGTCAATTATCGTTTACCAGATTTCGCCAGCGTCTAGGTGAAAGTCATGCCCTGCGCGGTAGTGTGTCAACGCAGGGAAGTGGCAACGATCGTTAACATGCGTTGAGCCGCGTCGAGCAAGGGGGCCCGACCGGCCGGAGAGGGCGCGAAATGCTATCGCCGCGGGCAAATCTGAGACTGCTAAAGCACACTTCGTGGAGCGGCTTCGTCTACATCAGCTTCCTGTTGGTCGGCATCTGGCCGATCGCCGGATTCTTTCCTTCCCAGCCGGCGTACTGGAATGCCGCCCAGATCACCCGGGTGTATCACGACAACGTCACCTGGATCCGTTTCGGCATGGTGCTGGTGCTGGTCGGTTCGATGTTCTACGTGCCGTGGACGGCGATGCTCGCGAAGCTCATCTCGGCAGTCGAGGGGAAGCCGGGGATACTCACCTACTGCCAGCTGATCGCCGGCTGCACCAACGTGCTGCTCACGGCGTACCCGGCGGGTTGGTGGCTCACCGCGTCGTTCCGCGGGGATCGCGATCCGCAGATTGTGCAGCTGCTCAACGACATCGCGTGGCTGCAGTTCCTCGGCGTGATCTCGCCCTTCTACTTCGTGGTGATCAGCATCATCTACGCGTCGCTGGCCGATGAGGACCCGGATCCGATAATCCCGCGCTGGGTCGGGTGGTTCAACGTCTTCTTCATGCTGGACCTGATACCGCTGAGCATCATCTTCCTGTTCAAGACGGGTCCGTTTGCGTGGAACGGGCTGTTCGGCTTCTACCTGCCGTTCGCGACCTTCTTCGTCTGGTTCTTCGTGATGTACTACGCGATCCGCAAGTCGTTGCACCGGCTGGACGGCGAGCCCGCGGTGTCGATGGCCGCCGCCAAGGCCGCGTGACGATGGCTCGCGCCGCGATAATCGGAGCTGGCCTGTCCGGGCTGACGGCGGGCCATCGCCTGCAGGAAGCCGGCTGGCAGGTCGACGTCTTCGAGGCCACCGACGCACCCGGCGGGCGGGTGCAGACGGTGCGCCGCGACGGCTACGCGATCGACACCGGCGCCTCCGCGCTCGGTTCGACCTACCACAGCTACCTGTCGCTGGCGCGCGAACTGGGTATCGAAATGCGCTCTACCGCACCGTATATCGGCATTCGCCGGGCCGGAACGACCCATCTGCTCGACATGGACAAGATGGTGCGCTCCGGCCTGACAACGCCGCTGCTGTCGCTGGGCGCGAAGCTGCGAGTACCGCGGCTGGCGGCGGACGTGGTGATGGCCAAGGCCCGCGGTCGCCTGGACTACGCGGACATGAGCAAGGCGGCGCCGCTGGACACCGAAAGCGCGCGGGCCTATGCGAGGCGGGCGTTATCCGCCGAAATCGACAGCTATTTGTGTGAGCCGATCGTGCGCACCATGCTGATCGCCGACACCGACAAGGTGTCCAAGGTGGAATTGCTCTCCGGCATCGGCAACATCTTCACCGCCAAGATTCTCGCCGCCGCGGGCGGTCAGGGCCGGGTGCCGGAAGCGCTGGCCGCCCAGCTGAAGGTTCATCTGCAAACGCCGGTCACCGAGGTGCGGCGTGTCGAAAACAGGGTCCGCATCACGCATTCGGGAACGGCGTCGGAGTACGACGCCTGCATCGTCACCTGCCCGCTGCCCGAGGCGACCGCAATCTGCGTCGACGATCGCGGCATCCTTGCGCCGCTGAACGACAGTCTCGGATACACCCAATGTGTCAGCGTGGCCGTCGGAACGGTCCGGCCTCCGGACTGCCCGGCGTTCCTGCTGATGTTCCCCTCGGTGGAGGATCCCGATATCGCCCTGATGTTCCTCGACCACAACAAGGCCCCGGATCGGGCGCCCGCCGGTCACGGCTTGTTGTGTTGCTTGTGGGAAACCGGCGCCTCGGAGCGGATGATCGATGCGCCGGACGAGCAGTTGATCGATCACACCCTGGCGACCGTGTTCGCGGTCTTCCCCGAAGTGCGCGACGCGCCGTCGAGTTCACCCACGTGACCCGCTGGCGGCGAGCATTGCCGTTCACGACGCATCGGCGCCTACCAGGACATCGGCCGTCTCAACGCGGCGCTCGACCCGGCGTCGCCGGTGCAGTACGCCGCCGATTTCATGTCGGCGGCCGGACAGAACACCAGCGGTGGAGTTCGGTAATCGCGCCGCGCGCAATCTGATTGGCGCACTGTCGAGCTGAGCCGGGTCCACTCGGGCCCGAACAAGGTGCCTCTTCCCACATGATCGCCCAGGGTTTCCAGCAGGTCCTCTTCGTCTTCGAGGTCCTCGTCGGCGTCGGTCCCGGCCTAGATAGAACAGTTGCTCGCTTGACCCAGAGCAACGCCGCGCTGCGCTGACGCGCCTTTCTGCGATGGGCCGCTGCGTGATTACCGCCACGGCTCCAATTGTCCCGCGATCGCATCGGTGAACTTCCTCGACCAGCGCGAGCCACTTGACCCGCAACTCGGGTACGGAGTGCCAATTCTCATGTGTGGCATGGAAAACCGGGCGGTGTAACTTCCACACAGCTTCGCCGATTCCTGCAGGACGGCGGCAATCGCTGACGCCGACTGTCGTCGGGCAGTCGCTGGAACAGCGGATCGAGCAGGTCGAACAGCTCGAGCATGACCCGGCCTCAACACTTCGGCGACGACTTCGCCTTTCGAGGAGAAGTAGGCGTAGAACGTCGCGCGGGAAACCTGGGCCTCGTTGAGGATCTGGTCGATGGTGATTTTGTGAAACGGCGTTTCCGCCAGCACCCGCTCGGCGGCTTCGACGATGACGGTGAATGTAGTCCGGCCGGGTGCGACCGCTCAGGCGTTCGGCCCTTCGCTTGTCCCGCACGTCGCGGAGAGTCGACGGCTCTGACATATGCATTCCTCGCTGCTGCGACGGCCGGGGATTGGCCCGGCTCTGCCCGACTGTAATAACGCCTGCGCCGCAGCCCACGCTAGACGTACCGTTTCATCTACTATACAGTCCGTTCACATAGGCATACAGTGTGTTCAACTCAAATTCGGCCGTGAAGGGGAAATGCCGTGGCCTCGTTGGCAATGAAAGACAATTCGGCTCGAGACGTGATCGTGGTCGGGGCCGGCCACAACGGATTGACGTGTGCGGCGTACCTGGCTCGCGCGCGGGCAAAAACGTATTGGTTCTGGAAGCGCGCGACGTGGTCGGCGGCCTCGCCTGGACGATGGAAATGCCGAATGCCGCCCGGCTACAAGGTCAATCCGTGTTCGGTCGAGTTCCTGTTGACCGGTGTCGAGCCATCCATCGACCACGAACTCGAGCTTGAGAAATACGGACTGCGTTGGGTGTATCCCGATACGCTGCTGACCTGGCTGGGCCCCGACGGGCAGGTGATGCCGATTTGGAAAGACCGCGCCCGCCTGGTCGACGAGATCAAGCGCTATTCCCACAAGGACGCTCGCCGCTACGAGCAGTTGTGTGACGGACATCACCGCGACTCTCAAGGTTGCGTTGCCGTATCTGCAGGGGCATCCCGTCCGGGTCCGGCCGGGCGGCATTGGCGGAGATGCTCGTCCGAGCAGCCAAGGGGCCCAAGTCGATTGCACGCGGCGCCCGGGCGATGCTGGGCTCCATCGAACAGGTCTGCGAAGAGTATTTCGACCGCCGATGAGATCAAGGTGCCGGTTGCCACCTATTCACTGGCCAGTTTCGCCCCGACCTGGGAAGCCGGCACGGGTCTGCACCTGTCCCCTGATCGCGGGTTGCTCGAGTGGGGGGGGTGCGCCATCCGGTCGGCGGCACGGCGCGTACACCCAGAGGCCTTGGCCCGCTGTGTGGAGGCGCACGCGGCACGATCCTCACCGCCCGCCAAGGTCAAAGAGATCCTCACCGAGGGCGGGCCGGGCGCGAGGCGTCACGCCTCGAGGACGGGCGGACGTTCACCGCACGTGAGGTGGTTGCCGCGACCGACCCCCGGTCACGCTGGTGACCAAAACTATTGGACCCCGGCGTGGTGCCGGAACAAACTCGGGACGAGGTCCGCGGACTTCAGAATTTGCACTCCAACATCTACAACGTTCAAGGTCGACCTGCGCGCTGGACCGGCGACTCACTTTTCCCCGCTATCAACAGGGGCGCAGCCCAGAGGCGTTGTCGGCCATCACGATTTGCCCGAACATGGAGTACCTCAACCGCTCGGGCCCATGCCGCGATCAACGGCGAGTTCACCCACGAGATCCCCATTCAGCACATCACCAGTTCGATCTACGACGCACCTGGTGCCCGAGGGCAGTGACGGCGACACGCTCTATTTCTATGCGTTCAACACTCCGCGCAAACTCGCGGGCGGCCGCACCTGGGAGGACGAGAAGGAACAGTACGTCAAGCTGATGATGACAACTTCGCGCAGTACGCACCCGAACTGGGCGACGCGATTCTCGACGTTCACATCACCACGCCCGACGACTTCGAGTCGCGATACCACGTGGCGCGCGGCAACTACGAACACGTGGACTGTTCCCTGGCGCAGATGGGACCGTGGCGTCCCACGCCATCGCTCTCAGCGTGGAAGACGCCGGTCGACGGGCTGTGGCACACCGGGGCGGGTGCCTTCCCGATGGCATTCCTCAGCGGATGGCCCGGGCGTGGCAGTGCTCGGGAGATGCTGCGGCACAGCGACACTAAGCGAATCGCCCGGCGATGGAGCGGGCGTTCACGGGTGACGTCGTGACGTATGCGGTGCAACGCGCGATGGCGTGGTGTGGATTAGTCGTGATCGTGTTGACCTTCGCCGGCTTCGCCATCGCCCGCCTGTTTCCGGTGCCGCCCGGGGCCAATCTCAGCGCCGAGCAGATCGCTGAGTTCTACCGCGCTCATCCGACCATGACACGACTCGGATTGTTGCTCGCCGCAATCGGGTTGGGATTCTTAGGGCCGCTCGTCGCGTTGATCACCACACAGATGTTGCGGGATCAAATCGGCGCCACCCGCGCTGGCCAATCTTCAGCAGATCGGCGGTATCTGCGTGGTGATCGTCACCGTCTTGCCGCTGATCGTCATGAACGTCGCCGCGTTCCGCCCCGACCGCGATCCCGTGGTGATCCAAGCGATCAAACGATTTGACGTGGCTGCTGCTGGTCACACCGATCGGGCTGTTCCTACTCCAGGAGATCCCGATTGCGGTGGCAATCCTGATGGACCGCAGCGCGCACACCGGTATTCCCTCGGTGGGTCGGCTACGCCAACATCTGGATCCCGCTCACGTTCCTGCCCGCCTTCTTTCCGTACTTCGCAAAAACCGGACCGGTGGCGTGGCAGGGTTGCTCGTCTTCCTACCTCGGGCTTGCCACGTTCGGCATCTGGGTCATCATCATGACGTGGGCGCTGCTGCGAGCCCTGCGGCTGCAGGAGAGGGAAGCAAACACGCCGGCGCGCAATGTGATTGACGTCGTGACGGCTGAAGCGGATCAGCTGTGCGTCGAGGACGCATCCCGGGCGTCCACCGGGCAGCGCGGCATCTCGGCCGCCGCGGGCGTCGCGGTCACCGGGTTGCGCACGGAGCGGACGCAGATTCGCGCGCCGCGGTGCGGCACCAGGACGACATGCTTCACTCTTTGCCGTTCACCGTGAGCCGCAGTTGTTTTCAGCTCCACCCGGCGGAGGATCTCGCGCAGGACAACTCTGATCTCCGTCATCGCGAACGTCGCACCGAGACACCGGCGATTGCCGCCGCCGAACGGCAGCCAGGTGGTTGGACTGAGGGGTGGCGCCGACCATCCGGTCCGGGTCGAACCGGTCGGGATCGGGGTACTGCCGGGGGCTTGCGTGGACCAGCCCGATGCCCGGAGCGACCATCACCCCGGCGGGCAGCCGGTAGCCCGCCAGCTCGACGGGCCGGGTCAGAACCCGGCCGACGTCGAACACCACCGGACGGATCCGCAAGATCTCCTTCGCGATGGCATCGAGGTATTCGTCGCCCGACGGGTCACCGGCCGCGCTCGCCTCGGCGGCGTGTACCGCCTTGTCCAGTTGCGCCGGATGCCTGCTGAAGCCGCTCCAGGGTCCAGGACAGCGCGGTGGCGGTCGTGTCGTGTCCGGCGGCCAGCAGTGTCACAAGTTGATCGCGCAGTTCGGAGTCGGTCATCGTCCGGCCGTTGTCGTGGCTGGCACGCACCAGCATCGCGAGCACGTCGGTGCGGTTAGCCAAGTCGGGGTCGGCGCGACGATCGGCGATCTCGGCATAGAGCAGCCGATCGGCCTGCGCGATGTGGCGGCGCACGTAGTGCCAGGGGCGGCGGCGTTGCAGCTCGGGATTGGCGATCGCCAGCGTCGCCCACGACCCCAGGTTGAGCAAGCCCGGCAGCACCGTACGCAGCGCCGCCAGCCGGGCCGGGTCGGTGGCGCCGATGACGGTTCGCAGGATCACCTCCAGGGTGATCTCGGACATCTTGGGCGCAACCGGAAACTCCGTCCCCACC
Organism: Unio delphinus; assembly: GCA_029339505.1. Taxonomy (NCBI): domain Eukaryota; kingdom Metazoa; phylum Mollusca; class Bivalvia; order Unionida; family Unionidae; genus Unio; species Unio delphinus. The sequence continues at coordinate 18,345 of JAQISU010000482.1, forward strand.
GGCCAGCCGGCGATGTTGGCGGTCGCGATCTCGGCAATCACGGCGGCCTGGCGCGCGACGGCGTCGCGCTGAAACGGCGCCATCATCAGCCGGCGGCGGTCGCGGTGCAGGTCCTCGTCGATCACCAGCACCGAACTCTCGCCGACGAACCCAGACAGCAGCGAATTCGCTTCGCCGGCATGATAAATCGTCGGATCGCCGGCAAAAAACCGTTTTGATGTCGGCGGGGTCGTCGAGGTAAACCAGTTCTCCGATCGACGCGATGCGCAGCGTGAAGATGCTGCCGTAGCGGCGCCGGCAGGCCGCCACGAAGCGCGGCCAGTAGCGCAACATCAGCACCGTTTGCACCGACCGGGGCAGCGGCGGCCCCGGCGGCATCGCGTTTGACGTGGCTGGGCTCATGATCGAAGCATACGAGTGATCCCAGCAGCGGTTATAGGGTTTTGAGGACAGTTCGGGCGGTGGTCCTGCCCGCCCAACCGTGCACGCCGCCCATCGGATGCGCTCCCGCGCCCGTGTGCCAGAGGCCCCCGATGGGCGTGCGGTAGCCCGCCAGCGACGCGGTCGGCCGATTGGGTCCCATCTGATTCAGTGACATGTCGACGACGACGTAGCTGCCCTCATGTGTCATGTCCCGCAGCTCGTCGGGGCTCTTGACCCAGCTGCCGATCACGGCGTCGGCGAATCCCGGCGCCACCTCGTCGACCTTCCGGATCGCCTGGTCCGCGAACGGCCCGCGGTGTTGCGCCCATTGGCTGCCGTCGGCGAAGGTCTGCGGAACCGCGGTGCAGAACAGATACATCGTGTCGCCCGGGCTGCCCGGCGGCACCTGAGAGCGATCGAAGGCCGACGGCATCAGCGCCCACATCGGCGTCTCGGACGGAATCTGCCCGTGCATCGCGGTATCGAGCGCGCGGTCGACGTAATCCTTGGTGTCACCGATCAGCATGTAGCTGCCCCACAGTTCGGGCCTGTCGCACAACAGTTTTGGCCGCCGCGATAGCGCCACGTCGATCTTCGTGTTGTTGATACCCCAGCCGTTGATACGGATGTTGCGAACTTCGTCGAGCACCTCGTCGGACACGTGCGCCGGGTCGACCAGCTTGCTCATCAGCGTGACCGGGTCGACCGACGCGACGATCTGCCGGGCGTTCAGCACCTCACCGTTGACCAGCCGCACTCCGGTCGCCTGACCGCCCCGGACCAGGATCTCTTCGACCGCGGCGTCGGTGCGGGTCTCGCCACCGTGATGGCGCAGGCACGCGGCCAGTGCCGCGGTGAACTCGGCCATACCGCCGACCGGGCGTTTGATGCCCCAGCCGATGTGCAGCATGATCACGCCGAGCACGGCTCCCGACCCAGGTTCCCGCAGCGGTGCTTCCGAGCCGGAGGCGTAGATCGACAGCAGCGACTTGACCTCTTCGGATTCGAACATCGACTCGATGAGCTGATGCGGCGAAGCCATCAGCATGCGGGCGACGGGCGCCAGGTTGCGGCGCTTGCGCACCGCGCGCCAACCCAGTTCCGCGACGGTCTTGGCGCGCGGGCGGGTGGGATGGTCCATCAGATACGGCGCCGCCACATACCAGAAGTCGCACCACATCTCGCAGAGCTGCGCGAACTTGGCGGCATCGCGCTTCGAATACCGCCGGATCTCGTCGACGGTGCGGTCGAGCGAGCGCCACAGCCCGATCGACTGGCCTTCCGGTCCGACGTAGGAGCCCCAGGGTTCGGGGCTGTCCTGGCGCAATCCGAAGGATTCCAGCCGAAGCTCGCTAACGATGGAGGGTTCCAGATTGGTGAACAACAGATCCACCGCGCACGGATTCATCACGAATCCCGGTGCCTCGGCGACGGTTGCGCGCGAGTAGGTCATGCCGCCAAGCCACGGCTTTCGCTCCAGCGCCACGACGCGTTTGCCGGCGCGGGCGAGATAGGCGGCGCAGGTCAGACCGTGGTGACCGGCGCCGACGACGATGGCGTCGTACATCTCAAGCGGCGTTCGCGCCCGCGCGCTGCTCGGCCAGTCGCGCCTGGTTGCGAGCCACTGCGTCGGGCGACAAGGGCAGCGGCAGGAATCGCCGGGTGCGGGCCATCAGCTCCTGGTACTCGGGTCGCACGCCCATGTAGTTGTCCTGGAAGGCCGAGCCCAGCACCGAGGTCAGCATGATCGTGTTGAGGATCGGGCCCACGACCGTCCACCAGCAGTCGGGATTGCCCGCGACGGCCACCAGCCACATGCCCCACCAGACGGTGGTGGTCCCGAAGTAGTTCGGGTGGCGGCTGTGCGTCCAGACCCCGGTGTTGAGGTAGCGCGGGCGCTCCTTCAACGCAAGGAAGGACTGCAGCTGCGCGTCCGCGACCGTCTCGAAATACAGGCCGACCATGAACACCAGCAGGCCGGCGAAGGCGAGCAGACCGATGCCCCCGTTGGGGGTTCGGTTCTTCAAAATGCCTACCACGGCCGGCATTCCGATCAGCACGATGACCACGGCCTGGGGCTCCATCACCCGGAAGAAGCTCTTCCACCAGTAGCCCGGTGACATCTCCTTGACGAAATTCAGATAGCGGGGGTCGCCCCCGTGCACGGGGACATAACGCCGCCAGCGCGCCGCCAGATACCAGCCCAGCCGGCCGCCGTGCAGCATCACCATGAACAACAGCAGCGCCGCGGTGACCGATTGGGCGCCAACGATCAGATACGCGAACAACGCCGGAACCGCGAAGGCGAAGCCGTACCAGCCGTCCATCATCGAGTGGTTGCCCTGCAGCAGGCCCACCACCCACAGGATCGTCACCACCGAGAAGGTGAAGATCGTGCAGAACAGAAAGACACTGAGGTCGCTGGACGGGTTCACGCCCAAGCTGCTGACCAAATCACTCAGACCGCTCACGTGCCTACCGTAACAAATTTTGAGAACGATCGGTCACAAGCGAGGCGCGGAATTCGATATCAAGCCGCATATATAGCGACTTGGCCGACGGTTTACGATCGTTCAATTCCCGACGTCGGTTGCTACACCCCTGTGGGCAACGGTTGCCCATTCAACTTGCGCAGGTGGTTGCAGGTTTCCAAGACGAGGTCGACCTGGCCGGCGGGGTCACCGAAGTTACCGCTACCGAGAAAAGTCGTGTAGTTGATGACGTTGACCCACACCTCGTTGCTCTCCGGCACGGCGTCGATGTAGGCCTGCAATTGGTCGGCGACCGATGCAGGAGTGCCGCACGCACGCGCGCGTCGGACCACCTCCGGTGGTGTCTTGTCGATGATCTTCAGCGCATCCTCACGTGACCATTCGGTGGGGAGGAGATGGGTCGGGTAGGAGTAGTCGGGCCGGATCGGGTGCTCGCCCAAGCCCCAGGACTGGTAAACGTTCGGCCCGGGGATCACGGCCGCGGCGTCCCAGCGTGCGATCCGGTCGTGAGTGTGCTGCTCGACCTTCTCCTCGGTTTCGTCAATGATGTTCATCGTCAACAGGTAGAAGATCATCGCGTCCGGGTCGCGGCCGGCTTCCTCGGTCTTGCGGCGCGCCGTCGCAACTTCCGCCGCATACCACTCCGGTGATCCACACGTCGGGACATACGTGATCCAGCCGTCTGCGTGCTTGGCGGCAATGTCGACGGCGCGACCCGGCCCGCCGGCAATGAGGATGGGCGGCCGCTTCTCGCCGTAGGGCATCAGGGGGAGCACTGCGTTGCGCAGGTTCCAGTGCGGCCCTTCGTAATTCACCACGTCGGGAGCGTCCAGCAGCAGCTTGATGATTTTGACGGACTCTTCGAGGTGCCCGAACGGTTTGGAGCGCGCGATGCCGTAGGGCGCGAACTGCTTGATCTCGCCCGCGCCCATTCCGAGGAAGAAGCGGCCCTTTGAATAGTGGTCGAGCGTCGCCGTCAGCTGCGCCATGTTGGCCGGCGGCCGGCGGATCGAATCGAAGACCGTCGTCCCGATCTGAATCTTGTCGGTGTGGATCGCGACATCGGTCATCAACGGCCAGGTGTCCATGAATGTGTCGATGTCCCAGAATTCCGCCGCCGGAGCCAGGTCGGGCGTCCACAGCGACCGCGGGATGGTGAGCATCATCTGGTCCGACCAGATCATGAAGTCGTAGCCCTGCTGCTCGTACATCTGCCCGACGGCGCGGTTGAGATCCGGGTCGAACATGTGGCCGCAAGGCCCGTATTTGACGCGTCGCATCGCGATCCTTCCTGCCTGAAAACATCCGTCGTGCCCACACTAGGCCAAGTGGCCTAATAATTAGGCCACTTGGCCTAAAATAGTCGACGAATGCACGCGGAACAGCGGGAGGCGACGTGACGCTCGATATGCTGCGCCCTGTGGCAGGTCCCAATATTTCGCCCAACCAGCGGGAGAAACGGCGCGAGATCGTCGAGGCCGCCAAGTCGGCGCTGCTCGCCAACGGGCTGGATCGCTTCACCGCCCGCGCGCTCACCGAGAATGGGTCCTTTAGCCGCAGCGCGATTCACTACTACTTCGATTCGGTCGAAGAGATCGTCGACGCCGCGATGGCCAGCCAACTCGAGTCCTTTCTCGAGCTGCTCAACACCGTGGCGGCCGAGCACGAGGCACCACTGGATCGCTTCTGGGCCGTGACGGACCGGTACCTCGCCCACTTCGCCGACCAGCCCGCTCTCACCTTGCTGTGGTTCGACTACTCGATCGCGGCGGTTCAGGCCGGCCGCGCGCACCCGGCCGTCGAGATCGAGTCGCGGTTGCACGAGATATTCGTCGGGCTGCTGCGAGACTGCGGGGTGCCGGACTGGGAGGCTCGTTCGGAGGCGCTGCTCGCGTTCATGTTGGGCACGACGCTGCGCGGCGTGCTGCATCGCGGGTCACCCGTCGGGGATGTGCGGCGCCAACTCGCCGCGGTCAGCGGGCTGGAGTGAGGGGCCCGCGCGGTGACGTCAGCCGCTCGTTCGCCAACTGTTTGATCAGCGCGGCCGTCTCGATCGAGCGCTCGAAGGCGCCCGCAGCCTCCGCCGGGTCGAGCACCATCGGCAGGTAGTCCATCGGGCACACCCAGGTCGCGCCGGCTTCGACGTATTCGGTGATGGCGGCCGCGACTTCAGTCGGTGTTCCGCATACCCACCCCGATGTCACATGAGCGTCCGTCACGGTGTTGAGCACGCCGTCGATCAGTGCGTCAGAAGTCTTGTGCGGCAACAGGTCACTGTAGTAGCGCCAGCCGTCCGGAAATGGCGACGCCAGGCCGACCTTTTCCCAGTCGGTCGGCTCGATCCGGCCGAATACCGCGGCCAGCCATTTGATCAGCGGATTGTCGAAGTTGTCCTCCAGCTGGTTTCTGTCTTTGCCGATCAGACACGGGAACCACACGGCGAACTCGAACTCTTCGGGATTGCGGCCCTTGGCGGCAACGGCCTGCAGGATCTGCTGGCGTGCCCGACCGAACTCGTCGGGACTTGCCCACACCGGCGGGCAGGTCGTCGCGAGTCCGTCGGCGTAGGAGGTCGAGTGGTCGATGAGGATGGGGCCGCCGCCCAAGCCCTGAATCTTCGGACGATGCGGCACCGCGCCGCCGATCGAGGCACCCGAGTAGTGCCAGCGCCTGCCCTCGAAATCGATCGGATCGCCGCCGCTGTCCAGCAGCGCACCGAAGATCCGGAATAAGTCCTCCATGCGCGACATGCCCTGAGAGCGCTTGTAACCGAACGGTGTGCACTGCTTGGCCTCTCCGCCGCCGACCTGCAACGTGACCTCTCCCTCGGTCATGTTGGCGAGAGTGAGCGCCGCCTGGGCGAGTTCGCCCGGACCCCGGCGCACCGAATCCGTTGACACGGCGACGTCGAGGGTAGGCGCCGCCGCGAGCAGGTAGCCGGCCAGCGTGAACGGGTCGGAGTGCGAATCCGGGTCTCCCAGCGCCGCGGCCGCCGGTGCGATCTCCGGTCTCCACAATTGCGGTGGGATGAAATTGCCGAACTGGTCCGCGATCAGCATTCCGTCCACACCCGCGGATTCCAGCGCGCGGGCCTGCTGCGCCACCGCTGTGGTGGGAATGTGGCGATCGCCCCAGAGCGCGATGGCTGTTTTCACTGCGCCCATTTCGGCTGTCCTCCATGATCCTTGGACGATTCTCGCCATGCCGCCGCCAGTGCGGCATTCTGGCCGGGTGTGCTTCCGTACGTGACGATCTCGTCGGCACCCGCGGCGCGGAACTGTCGAAGTGCGCTCACGCACTCGGCAACCGTCCCGATCGCACACGATGCTCGCATCCAGTCGTCGGGAACGAGTGCGGCGGGACCCAATAGCTCGCGCCGGTGAAAGCTCAAGTCGCTCACCGCTGTCGGCATCGAGGCGAACTGCTGGTGCTCGCGCAATGCGCGCACCGGGGCCATGTCCCAACCGTTCAGCTCGACGAGCATCTCGCCGTAGCCCGGTGCGTCGAGATAGGTCACCGCCCTGGCGTGGGCCAGCGTGCGAGTCTCGACCTCGTCGAGATCGGGTGCGGTGATCACGGATTGGCAGATGCGCAGGCTGGCCGGGTCGCGGCCCATCGCGGCGCATTCGGCCCGCAACCTCTCGACGATGGTGTGGGTGGCATCCGGCGTGAAGACCGGCGGCAGGAGTACGCCGTCGAAGCACCTGGCCGCGGTGCGCGCCGCCACCGGCTGTCCCAACGTGCCGAACCACACCGGCGGCGCGACGAAGCCGTCGCTCACATCCTCGAGTTGGATCTGCGGGAATTGCCCGAGCGGTCCGTTGTAGCTGACGGTTTTGCCTCGCCAAAGTTGCTGCAGCACACCGACGTAGTCCTCGAGGCCGCGGTAGCCAACCATGTCTAGGCCGGCGCCCTGTAGCCAGCCCGGATTGCCGCGACCGAGGCCCAGCACCAGGCGGGGCCCGAATGCGGCCTGGAAGGTCGCTGCCATTCCGGCCATGTGCAACGGGTGCCGCGCGGGCGTGGTGATAATGCCGGAGGCGACGTCGATGCGGTGCGTGCGCGCGGCGATCGCGCCGAGGATGACACCGGCCTCCTTGAGATTCCATCGTTCGGAGAGGAAGACCCGGCGAAATCCGATCCGCTCGGCTTCGATCCCGTCCAGAATGCCCTGCGCCGGTGTGCGGCAATCGGATTCGTAACCCGCGTCGTCGCAGGCCAGCGATACGCGTCCGCCGATCACGTAGGCGCTGAGATCGTCGAGTACCTCGGCCGTTGGTGGTGCGGTCATTGCAGGGTTCCGAACGCGTCGAGTTCGTCGGCATGCACAAGCGTGCGCAGCACGAGGGCGTCGGCCAGGCCACGCTCGTCGTTGGCCAACTGCATCTGGCCGAGCATCGCGATACCCGGTGCGATGGTGTAGAGCAGGCTCTGCCGATAGTCCCGCAGGCATTGGTCGAACGAGTAGCCGCGCACGCCCTGCGCGACAAGCCCGGTGTGGTAGCGGCCGAGCAGCTCGCGCCAGCTGTCGCGAAGCATGTCTTCGGTCATGCTGCCGGACAAAAGGTAGGCGACGTCCTGGGTGCCGCGGGAGCGACCCGCCAGCTGCCAGTCGATCACGACGGGCCTGCTGTCCGCGGTAAAGAAAATGTTGTCCAGCCGAAAGTCATTGTGCACAAACGTCTGTGGGCCCTCGGCGCATCGTGCCAGTACCGTGTGCCATTCGGGTGCGGCGGCAGCGACGGCATCGAGGATCTGCTCGCGCACCCGGCCGTGGTAGCGCTCACGCAAGGTATCCAGTCCACTGCATACCAACGCGGTGAGCATCCCGGCGATCGTCGGGTCCGTCCAGCTGATCAGCCGCTCTGGGTCGCCGCCGGGCGGTTCGATATCCCAGTAGCGGGCGTGCAGGTGGGCAAGGACGTCGATCAAGCACGCGGCGTCCGTTTGACTGAGGCCGGCCACTTGATCGCCGGCGCGCAGGTGCGCCAAATCCTCGAGCACCAGCGGGTCGGGTCCGCCAACCGCTCCGACGAAATGGCAGTGCGGCACCGCGACCGGAATCGCATCGGCGATGCGCGAGTAGAAGAGTTGTTCGCGCGCCGACAGACCCATCGCCGACTCCATGACACGCTGGTTGTCGGTGTCGCCGCGGCCCTTGAGGATGACGAATCGCGGGCCGCTGCCTTCGACGACGTAGTGCAGCTCGGCACGAGCCAGCGCACCCGCGGCACTTGCCACGGCGACCGGTGTCAACGACACCGACTCGACGGCCACGTCGAGACGCTCGGTAAACCAATCCGCTTCCAACGCAGCCAGACTCGGCGGAACTCGAACGTCTGTGACCATAGACCTAACCCTCGACGTGATATGTCAGTCGAGGACTCTAAGGGCGCGTGGACTACCTTGTCCGGACACTCCTTTGACCGAATCGGACAGGCGGGACGCTCGCATGTTCTTTCGTCCACGCGGCGGGTGTCTTGCCGGTCCAGCGACGAAACGCGCGGGTGAAGCTCGCCACGCTGGCGTAGCCGAGGTGGTGCGCCGCCTTGCGCACGGTGCTGCCCGGCGCTTCGAGCAATTCGATGGCCCGACGGGCACACACCTCGTCCGCCAGCACCCGGTAGGACGTGGACTCTTCGACCAGCCACCGGCGCAGGGTGCGCGCATCGATGTGGAACTCGTGGGCGACTTGGTCGAGGCCCAGCAGCGGGGTCGCCGACCGGTCGAGAACGGCCCGCACCCGATCGGCGACGCTGTCGCGGTTGTGCAGCGTTTCGACGAGTTCATCGCAGTGTGTCAAGCAGCGCCGATGGGTTTCGTCGTCGCCACTGATCAGCCGCTGCTGGAGCACCCGACGGGGCAGATGTATCGCGTTGCGCAGGCTCTCGGACTCGATCTCGAACCCGGGCAGCAGCGCGCCGAGGGCGGCGGTGCGCTCGGCCGGCAGCCGGGCGGTCATCCGCAGCGGTGTCGACGCCCCGATCAAGGCCTGAACCGAGGTGACGTTGTACGCGAGATCTCGTTCGATCATGAACCCGCGAATGTCTTCGGGGACTTCGTCATCCGCGTACACGAGCACCACGGCGTCCGCGTCGTATTCGATCGAAGGCCGTAAGAAGTTCTCGGACAGTTCGTAGTAGCTGGGTCCCACCCGGATGACGTCGGCGATGGTCCGACACGACGACAACAAAAGGCCCCATGCGCCAAGCGAACTCAGCTTGAGGCGAACACCCACCGCGGCACCCAGGCCCGGTGGATCGCCGGTCGCCTCGACGAGGTTGCGGATGGTGCTGATCGCCTGTTCGGCCTCGACGTGTAGGTCGCTGCGATCGATGTCGCTCGGCGACAGTGTGGTGCCGGCGAGGCATACCCGCGCCGGAACACCCCATTCACCGCCGACCTCCAACAGCAGCCGGATGGGGCCGAGTGCACGCGGAAAATCCCAGTACGGACGGCCTGACGCCATAACAGGAATATAGGAGAACGAACGCTCGCATACTGCTCAATTGGGCGGGGCAGCTTGATGCAGACGTACGCCGAGGCGCGTGGCCACCTCGCCGGGCTCTGCCACGACCGCCGCGGACATGCAGACCCCGGGCGTGCCGTACCCGTCGCATAATCGGTCGGCGACTTCGAACGCGGCTTGGCTGGTCAGTTCGTACGTGTCATCCACCTCGACACGGGCAACGGCCGAAGCACGCTCGTCGGACGCGGCGACCGCGATCCCGAACTTGCCGCCGGGCCTTTCCGGCCGGCCGATGCGGCGCTCCAAGGCGCGCACGGCGCGCATCGCAGTCGTCGACCGACCCGTCAATCCGACGCCGGCGAGAACGCATCCGAGTGCGGGCGCCGTCCTGGTCAACAGGAAACTGTCAATACTGGCCCGCGGCCACATCGTGGACATCGTCAGCGGATCGGTCAACGGAAATCGGGTGCCGAGTCCCAACGCGGTGCGATGGGTGCCGCCGGGTAGCACGAATCGCCGCGTGCCGTCGTCGATAACGGGTGCGCCGCCGGTGACGATTTCGATTGTCGACTGGATGGTGCCTTGGCTGGGACGCATGCCCCACGGCAGGTAGCCGACGGTAATGCCGGCAACTGGTCCTCGCAGCGCCGCTACCGCCGACTTCGCGGCCAGCCCGGAGCACAACCCGAGGCCCGCCGATGGCACGATCGTCACCCCGGCACGCCGTGCCTGCTCGTCGTAGCGGTCCAGAAGCATTGCCACATAGCGTGGTTCACCAGTCAGGTCGAGGTAGTGTGCGCCGGCAGAGAGTGCGGCCTCGAGCACTGGCGCCCCGAAGTGGGTATACGGACCGACGCACGAGGCGACCACGCTGATGCCCTCGAATACGGAGCTGACCTGATCCAGCGGGGCGACGCGCACCTCGGCGCCGAGCGGGACGGCGAGTCTCTCGAGTTCGGCACGCCTGCGCCCCGCCAGCACCACTGTCATTTCATGTGACGCCGCGATTTCGGCGAGGCGGCGGCCGACGGCACCCGTCGCGCCGTAGATCAGAAGTCGGTGCTCGGTATTCATCTCAGCCCTTGTCTTCTGTGGTCGCAGTCACTAACTTCTTCAACCAAGCGACTTAGTCGTGTGGTTGAAAATAGCAATGAACGTCCTGGAGGGCGCCCGATATGAACCGATTGGCCGACAAGGTCGCGATCATCACCGGCGCGGGGACGGGCCTCGGCCGGTCCGCGGCCGTCCTCTTCGCGCGCGAGGGTGCGGCCGTGATCGGATGCGGCCGCACCGAGTCCACCGGCGCGGAGACGATGCGACTGATCGAGGCCGACGGAGGCGCCGCCAGCTGGGTGGCCGGTGACGTCAGCCGCGGCGAGGACGTTGACCGCATCGTGCGCACCGCCGTCGAGCGTTACGGCCGTGTCGACATCGTCGTGAACAACGCGGGCGTGCTGAACAGCCGCCGCGAGACCGACGCGGGATCGATGGGGACGACGCTGGAAATCCGGGAGGACGACTGGGACGAGGTGCTCGACGTCAACCTGCGTTCGGTGTTCCTGATGTGCCGGCGGGTGTTGCCGTTGATGCGTGAGCAGGCCGGCGGAGCGATCCTCAATGTCGCGTCCACGGCGGCCACGCAGGGCTACCCGAACTCGCATCACTACAGCGCCTCCAAGGGAGGTATCTCCGCGCTCACCAAAAGCCTCGCGGTCAGCTACGGCGCCTACAACATCAGGGTGAATGCCCTGATCGCGGGCGGCTTCGAGTCGCCGGGCGTTGCCGAGTTGTTGCCGCTGTTCAAGCCGCTACTCGACGACCCGCAGATGCGCTACCTGTGGTGCCCGCTGGGCCGGCTCGGCACCAGCGACGAGCTGGCAAAAACGATGCTCTTCCTCTGTTCGGACGATGCGTCCTATGTGCACGGCGCCGACATCGCCTGCGACGGTGGACAATCCATCGGGGCCGTGCCCAACTTCGGACCGCGCCCGCCGGCGCCCCCGCTGTTCGCCGAGGATCTGCTCGACGCCGCGACGATGGAGACCGGCCTGTCGGATTATGGCGACCGCTCGTTCGTCGAAGGTCTGACGGTGTTCGCCGACGCCCTGCGTACCGAAGCTGGGTTGAATCGCATCGGCCATATGATCACCGCCGGTGACATCGTCCGGATGCTCACCAACCGGCTGCGCTACCAACGCGACCTCGGCAGGCATCCGGAAATCCTCGACGAGCGGATCGTCGCGCCGATCGTCGTGACGGGCCTGCCTCGCACGGGCACCTCGAAGCTCCAACGGATGATGGCGGCGGATCCGGGCGCGCAGCGCCTCGATGTTTGGCGACTGCTGAATCCTGCTCCCTTCCCTGGCGAGCAGCCGGGGGCGCCGCAGCCCAGGATCAACTACGCGTTGGGCGTGGAACATCAATTGGCGAATCAATTTCCGGACTTCATGGCGCGCCACCCCACCGAGGCATGCGAGCCCGACGAAGAATTGCTGTTGATGGAGATGACGTTCCAGTCCGTGGTCTCTTCGCTGCGATCCCGCGTCCCATCGTTCCGAGAGTTCGTCAACGCGCGTCCGCCCGAGCCTATGTACGCCTTCATCAAAGAGATGCTCAAGTATCTGCAATGGCAAGATGGTGGCGGTCGGGGGAGGCCCTGGATCCTCAAGTCGCCGGCTCACCTCGGTCACATCCCGTTGCTGCTCAAGACGTTCCCGGACGCGACGATTGTGCACTGCCACCGGGATCCTCGGGTGATCATCCCGTCTTTCGCCAGCTTGCTGGAGGCTGGGCGCCGGATGGGCAGTGATGACGTCGATCCTCATCAGGTGGGGACCGACACCCTGGAGTATTGGGCGGCGCAGATGCGGCGCAACGTGGCGGATCGCGACATGGTCGATCCCGCGCGGATCGTCGACATCAGTTACGAAAGGATTCGGGACGACGCTGCCTCGGTGATCTCCGAGGTGTATGCGCGGGCCGGCCGAGAAATTACGCCGGACGTGGCCGCGGCCTTCGTCGAGTATGAAATCCGCCGTCCCGAAGGCCATTTCGGGGGCCACAACTACACGGCGGAGCAGTTCGGCCTCACCGATGATCGCATTGATGCCGAGTTCGCCGAATACTTGCACCGTTTCCCGGAGGTGCGCTCCAAGACGTCAGCGGGACTGGCCACGTGACCGTCGAAAAGATCCGCGACGGATCGCTGTGGGACGAATTCGTCGACACGGCCGGGCACGCGGGCGCGATCGTCTACGACGACAAGCGGATTGCGGACGATGTGGTGCGCGCCGAGGGCATTCGTTACCTCACTCGGATCATCGCCGGCGGGATTCCCATGACCATGGAGGCCTGGGACCCCGATTATCCGCAGCTGATCAAATTTCTCTCGCCCACAATCCAATTCGGCCTGCCGGCCGCGGATTGCTGCTACCACTGGGCCGCGGTCGAATCCGGGCGGACGTATCGCGTCTCCGGCAACCGTGGCACCTGCCGGGTCTTTGACATCGAGACCCGTAGCGGCCATATGGCTCATCTGGGCGACTGGAAGCTGCTGGACCGCAGCAGCGATTTCGAGTTCGGCCCCAATGGCGAGTTCGAACTGATCATCAGCGACACCCGACAAGATGGCAATTGGCTGCAGTTGCCAGAGGGTAAGGGCTGCATCGTCATCCGGCAGTACTACTACGACTGGCTCACCGAGCAACCCGCGAGCCTGGTGATCGAGCGCGTCGGAGCGCAGTATCCGCCGGCGCCGGTGTCACCGGCGGGCGTCGCCGAGGGTATGGAACTACTCAAGGCGTGGGTGCAGAACGTGCCTAGGGCGTGCCGGCACGCCGTCGAGGGCCACTACACCGCACCCGCAGACGCGCTGGAATTCGTCCCGATCGATTTCGGCTGGGCCGATCTGCTCTACGGCAGGGGCCATTACACCTGCGCACCCGACCAGGCGGTGATCGTCGAACTCACCCCGCCTGTTGCGCCGTACTGGGGTATCGAGCTGGTGAGTCATTTCTGGGAAGCCCACGACTGGCACCTACGTCAGACGTCCATCAACGGCCACCAGGCGGTGCTCGATTCGGATGGGGTGTTCCGCGCGGTCATCGCACACACGGATCCCGGAGTGCCGAACTGGCTGGACACGGCGGGTCATTCGGTCGGGCTCATTGCCGCGCGATACTTTCGGGCTGATACCACCCCGGTCCCCACGCTGCGCACAGTGTCGCTGGCGAAGCTCCGGGATTACCTGCCAGTTGATGCAGTGTCCGTCGCGCCCACGCAGCGGCAGGTGACGCTGCGGGACAGGGCGCTGTCGGTGCGCCGGCGAGGATGCGATTCATGACGGCAACTGGACTCGACCGGACGGCCCGGCGTGAACGCGAAATTCTCGACGCCGCAGCCAAACTATTCAGCGAACGTGGGTACTCATCGACCACGATTCGCGATATCGGCGCTGAAGCGGGCCTGAACCACGCCACCACCAACTACTATTTCCGCGGCAAGGCGGCGGTGCTGTTCGCGATCTACAGGAAGCGCTCGACGGGTTCTTCGCCGGGCTCGAGACGGTAAGCGGGCCACCCGATGAGGCGCTGGCACAGGTGGTGCGCGTTTCGGTGATGGCTGCCGTGCACCGCAGGGATGAGACCGCCGTCTACTTCCAGGAACTGCGCTGGCTGGACCAGTTGCTGCCGACCGACATGGCGGCGACCGTCCATGAGCGGCAGCAGCGATTTCGCGCCAGGGTCTGCGAGATCGTCGAGGACGGCATCACGCAGGGGCTGTTTCGCGCCGTCGATCCGGGGATTGCGGTCGAGGCCGTGGTCGCGATGGCTCGATGGGCCTACCAGAACGACGCCACCGTCGGGCCTGATGCCGCCGATGAATGTGCCCACTTTGTGGTGAACGGGCTTCGCCCGTGACCGTTGGACGCGATAACCGCTGTGCAGACAGGAGATTTCGATGACCGCAACGACGACCACCAGCCGCGACCTGATGACACGGATGTACGACTCGGCAGCCAAAGCCGACTACGACGATGTGTTCGCCTGTCTCAGTGAGGATCTCGTCGTCAACGAGCCGCTGTTCCTGCCCTATGGTGACACCTACCGGGGTCATGACGGCTTCCGGAACCTGATTGGCAAGGTCACCCAGGTGCTCGATGTTTCACAGATGCGGGTCATCCGGATGGTCGCCGAGGGCGATCGGGCCATCGGCATCATCGAGATGCCCGACGTCGCAACCGGTGAACAGATCTTGCTTGCCGAGGAGTCGCTGATCCGTGACGGCAAGGTCGCGGAGATCAACGTCTACTTCCACGAACCGCGAACGTTGCTCGGCAAGCCAAAGCTCTGAATCGGCGGCGCAGCGCGGTCAGCTCACATCAGGCCGGCCAGCTGCGCGGCCTCGAGGTCCAGCGCCATGTCCGCGTACCGGCGGGTCTGGTCTGCGATGACGCGGTCGACGCGCTCCGAGGGCGCGACCCGGCTGGACAGCCCGCAGAAGAGGTAGACGGCATAGAGTGCGCCTTCGCGGTATGCCCGGAAGCAATCGTCGAAGTCGTAGCCGGAAACCCCTGTCGCGGCGAGGCGGTCGTGGAACTCCGCGAGTAGTGCCCGCTCGGCGCAGCGTCGTGTCTCCGTCGAAAGTGAGGAGCCCAGAAAGTACGCCGGGTCCATGCCCGGCGGGCCGAGGCGCACGGTCTGGAAGTCGAGCAGGGTAGCTCGCGGGACGGGATCGAGACTGAAAAGGATGTTGTCCGTGCGCAGGTCGCCATGCTGAACGACCGACGGGCCGTCCCAGGCCCTGATCCACTTGCCCGCCTGCGGAATCACCGTCTCGAAAAGGGCGACCTGGGCGGGTTCGAGTGCATGCCCGAAACGGGCGAGCCACGGCTCGAGCCCGGCGGGCATCGAGTCGAAAACCTCCACCGTCCGTTGATGATCCGCGAGCCAGGGCATGGCCGCGGTGGTCGGCGAATTCCACGAGGCGCCCTGCAAGTGGGCGAGTTCGGCCAGGACCGCGCTGCACTCGTCGCCGGTGCTCTCCGTGAGGACGTCACCCGGGCGCGTTCTGCCACTGAGGTCGGTGAGGACCAGGGTGAACGCGCCGGTCGCGTCGTCGAGCTCGGCGAAAAGGCAAGTGGGAGTGCTGACGTCGGCCAGGTGGGGAAGTAGGTCGCGATAGAAGCGGACCTCGAGTTCGTACATTCGCATCGCCTGGGCAAGCGCGCGCGTGCCCGCATCCAACGTCGGAAACTTCACGATCACCGACTCTGGCGAAGCCCCCGCAGCTTCCCAGATCAATGTCGCACGCACCATTCGGCACATCGCGCCGCCGCCCACCTGGTCAATCTCGACGGCGGTCACCGCCGAGCCGACCGGCCCGAGTACTCGCGTGAACCATTCGGGAGTGAGCTCGTCCGCACTGGACACCGCCATCGTGAGCAACCTCCGGCTCCCGTTACGGACGCCCGGCGCCGAATGCCTGGCGCTGGTGGGCACGGATGACGTCGATGTCGAACCAGTCCTGGTTTTCGCCCCAGCCCGGCTCACCGTCGATGTCCCAACTGGCAAGGCACCACTGCATATGCCAGATGCTGTGCCACTTCAGGCAGTTCTGGACTTTTGACTCCGCGCGGAGCTCGCGGCCAAGGTCGTCAACCAAATGCAGGGCGACGCGGCGGGGCCGGCCGTCCACCTCGCGGTCCAGCACCTCCCGCGTGCCGCCGACGACATGTGCCATGATCCCGTCCTTGGTCATGTGTCCGTAGCTCACCTGGTCGAGGGACCGGGCCGGCACCGGCGCCTTCGGGTCGGGCCGTGCCGACGTCACCGCGAACGAGGTGCGCTCCGAGGCCCAGGCGAAGTCGAACCCGCCGCCGGGAAGGTTGTGCGCCGGACCGGGCCGCAGGCCTCGTGAGTGGTCGCGAAAGTGGTGGCAGTCCACCGGGATCGTCTCGCCGTGCAGGGTGATCGTGCCCGTCACGGTGCCGAGCTGTTCGTAGTGGACGCCGCCGTAGATGTCGAAGCCGTGCTCACCGGAGTAGTGCAGGTTCGGCGGCCGGTACGCGCCGGTCCAGAGCAGGTCGAGCGAACAGGTATCGCTGGTGTAGCCCAGGCGGTACTGCTTGAGCGGCTCAATGGTCGTGCAGCGCATGCCATTACCCAACTCGAAATCAAACATGTCGGTGTCGGAAGCCATCGGGTTGAAGTGGAACCATTCCGAGTAGAGGCAGTTGTGTGTTTCCGTGCCCTTGTCGTCCCATACTGCAACGCCGGCCGAGGTCAGGTTCATGTTCGGTCGGTGCCAGACGTAGAAATAGCCGTCGATCTTGCGCTCCGGAATCATGAACCCGAACAGGCCGGACTCGTTCCAGAACGGGTCTGACGGCCGTTCGTGATAGCGAAACGAGTCGTCTTCCGGCGTGATTTCGCGTTCGGTGTCGATTGTCATTGGTGTCCTCACGTCACAGGTCTTGGAGCAGCGCGCGAAGCCGGGGGAGTTGTTCGCCGATCACGCGCGCCGCCTCCTCGGGTGCGTAGGTGGTGCCGGTGACATCGCCCAGCAGCAGGTGGGTCGCGCCGCACTCGGCGTAGGGAGCGATCCGTTCGGCGATCTCGTCGGCGTTGCCGAGCCAGGCGAGTTCCTCGACGAGCTCGACGGGGATCGTGTCGGCGATCTCGAGGAGACGTTCGGTTTCGATCGTGTGCGGGATGATGTCGGCCTGGCCACGGCAGTCCGGCCCGCCCGGATGCTCGAGGCCGTAGGTCCGCCAGGTTGCGGCGGGCAGGTAATACGCGATCAATCGCGCGACGGGTAGCCGTTCCAGGGTCTGCATGACCTGCTCGCGGGAATCTCCGAGAACCGTCGCGGGTACCAGCGAGGCCACCGGCGTGGGTCTGCCGGCGCTCGCGGCGGCGGCTTTGATCATCGCGAACTGCTCGCGGTAGCGGTCCACGCTGCTGGGCAACGGCAGCCAGCCGTCGGCGTAGGTACCGGTCAGCCGCAGCATCCGCGGATGTTGCGCGGCAACCCAAACCGCAGGGATGCCCTTGTCGCCGTCGCGCGGAAGTCCGGTACGGCCAACACCTTCGGGCATCCGGCCGTGGTCAAGCATCGATCGGATCTCCCGCAATGCCCGCTCCACGTTGCCGACGGGGGAGTCGTAGTCATACCCGAACGGGAGGATCGATTCCGCCTCGCCGGACCCCAGCCCCAGGACGAAGCCGCCCCGGCAGGCATCGTGCAGCGTGAGTGCGGCGCGCGCGAGATCGCCGCCCCGCCGCCGGGTGGCATCGGTGACGCACGTGCCGAGTGGCAGCTCCGTTGTGGGGCCTAGCGCCGCCGCGACACAAAAGGGATCCAGCAGGGCGTCGGGGTCGGGAAGTGCTTGTGCGGCAGGAAATAACGGCCAGATTGCCGGATGGGTCAGGCCCATCATGTGATCGAGTACCCAGACGTCGTCGACGCCCACCTGCTCCGCGGCCTGCAGGGCGGCGCGATTGACGTCCAGAGATTGCATCGTGGGGAGCAGCAAACCAAGTCTCACGGTGTCCCTTGTTCGGCGTCGAACTCAATGCGCTAATATTTACACCGTAAAGATTTGATGTCAACCGCGATGTTCTACCTTGTGGGGCAATGAATACCGGAAATCGGCCTGGGCGCCGCGCGCTGCTCGACGTCGAGCATGTGGTCGACGTGGCGCTGGCGATACTCGACGCTGACGGCCTCGAGGCCGTCAGTTTCCGGCGCCTGAGCGCGGACCTCGGTGTCAGCCACATGACGCTGTATGGCTATTTCGACTCCAAGGACGCACTCCTCGATGCACTTGTCGCGCGCACGATCGCCGTCCCGTCAAGTTCTCCGACGACTGCCGAGGACTGGGACGAAGTGCTGTTCGACGCGATCCGCGAGCTGCACCGGATCCTCGTCGGCCGTCCCGGCATCGCGGAGATCCTGGTCTCGCGGCAACTCACCGGCGAGTGGGTTTCCGAAGCGCGTGAACGCTTGCTCGACATCCTGCGCGGTGGCGGCTACGACGAGCGTCAGGCGACCGACGGAATCAGCGTCGTCTTCAATTACCTGCTTGGCGCGGTCATGATCGAAACGAGACGCGGACGGGGCGGGTCGCCGTCCTCGTTCGAGGTTGGGCTGCGGTACTTGATCACCGGTCTCAAAACCGCGCCGCCGTGAGCGTGGTCCTGCCTGCGCGGGACAGGCGGTCTTGATGTCAACGACCGTTCACATCTCAATGTTGCACTGATATGCTGTCTGGCATGCTTCTGGATCCAATGGGGTACACGTTCGTTCAGGATTCGGAGCGTTGAGGCAGCCGATGCGTATCGGGCACGGGCACTTCTTCCAGAACCTCGACGGGCGATCCGACCACGAAGTCTGGCGAACAGAGATGATGCTCGCCGACCGCGCCGAAGAACTCGGCTTTGATTCGGTATGGGCGGTCGAACATCACTTCGCGGACTATTCGATGTCGACCGACCCGCTGCAGTTCCTGACCTGGGTCGCGGCGCGCACGCAACGTGTGCTGCTCGGCACGATGGTCTCGGTGTTGCCGTGGCACGACCCGATTCGGTTGGCCGAACACGCCTGCGTGCTTGACCACCTGTCCGGAGGACGGCTGATCCTCGGCATGGGGCGTGGTTTGGCACGTCAGGAGTTCGACGGATTCGGCGTCGAGATGGGCCGCTCCCGGCAGCTTTTCGATCAATACGCCGCCGAGCTGCTGGACGCGTTCGAAACCGGACAGCTGCGGGGCGTCGACCTGAGGCCGGCGCCGCTGGCGCCGCTGCGCGGGCGCGTGTTCGCGTCGTCGATCTCACCGGAATCCGCCGAGGTGATGGCCCGCCTGGGCGCGGGGATCATGATTTTTCTGCAGAAGCCATGGGATCAAACGGTCGGCGACCTGCAGCGCTACGGCGACCATTACCGGCGATACCGGGGCGCCGATCCGCCCAAGCCGATGGTGGTCATCTTCAACGCCTGCCACGAGGACCCCGACGTCGCCGCCGAGCTGTTCGAGCAGGTCGTGGCCTACTACCGGTCGACGATCGAGCATTACGGGTTCGCCGACGAGGCGATGGCCGAGATCCCGGGTTACGAGTACTACGGCAATATCGCGCGCACGATCGCCAAGCACGGGCGCGAACAGTTCGCGCACTTCCTGGCCGAGCTGCAGCCGTGGGGGACGCCCGAGGAGGTCGTCGAGAAGACCCGCGAGATCGTGCGTCGCACCGATGCCGGGGGTCTGATCGTCGTGTCGGCGTTCGGCAACCTGGCCCCCGAGGTCGCGGCGGCCAACCAGGAACGCTTCGCGCGGGCCGTGATGCCCGCGTTGTACGAAACCGTCAGCAGTTCAACCTGAAAGGGGTAGGGACTTGAAGCTTGGAATCACAATGCCCAGCCGCACGGCAGCGCTATCGCGGATACCGGATTACGCGCGGATGGCGGACGAGGCGGGTCTCGATTCGGTGTGGACCTACGAGGTTTACCGCAACCCGTTTGCGATGCTGGCGACCTCGGCGCTCGCCACGTCCAACATCGAGCTGTGCTCGGGCCTGGCGACGGCATTCAACCGCTCGCCGTTCGAGGCCGCGAATGCGGCAGCCGACGTCGACGAGCTATCCGGCGGCCGAATGAAATTCGGTCTCGGCACCGGGGTTCCGGAGTTTCTGGAATCCTTCCACTCCACCGACTTCAACAAGCCGATCAAGCGGCTGGGTGAATACGTCGATGTGCTGCGCCGTTCCTGGGCATACCTTGCCGGCGAAGAGGTCAAGCCCTACACCGGCTCGTACTACAACTTCGTCGCCCCGCCGATCAACCCGTGGGGCCTGCGCGACATGGTGCGCCCGGACATTCCGATTCTCGTCGCGGGCATGCGGCCTCAGATGCTCAAATTGTGTGGGGCCAAGGCCGACGGGTGGGTCGGATACCTTTGGACACCAAAGTTTTTCGAGCAGATCGTGCTGCCCAACATTGCCGAGGGTGCGCGCTCGGCCGGCCGCGACCCGGACGCGCTCGATCTGGCGTGCGAAGTCATTTGCTGCGTCCACCCCGATCGTGACGTCGCGCTGGCACGCGCCAAGAAGCATGTCGGGTTCTACATTGCCCACCCGGTTTCCGACGTCGTCGCCGAAATCGAGGGCGTGCAGGATCTGGTCAACGAATTGCGGATCTCGATGATGCAGAAGGGCCTGGCCGCGTTCGAGGACACCCCCGAAGAGCTTGTCGAGCTGTTCTCCATCACCGGGACTCCGGAGGAGTGCCGCCAGAAGCTGGACAATTACAAGGGTTTGCCGCACCTGGCCCTGCACACGTCCTACGTGCCTCCGTTCACCGCGGAGGAGTCGGAGGACTGCTATCTGCAGATCATCGACGCGTTCAAGCGGTAGGCCACGATGACGGATGACGTCATCGTCGTCGGCGGCGGACCCTCGGGATTAGCTGCTGCGCAACGATTGTCACGGGCCGGCGTGCCGGTCCGTGTGTTGGAGGCCGGCGACCGCGTCGGTGGGAAGATGCTCACCTCGCACCGGGATGGTTACATCCTCGACGAGGGGGCGTTCTTCCTGCCGACCACGCACCGCACGCTACTGGCGACCGCCGCTGAAATCGGAATGGCCGACGAGATTGTCCCCGGCGGCTTCATTCTGGGCATCGTGCGCGGCGGGGTCATTCACGATCTCGATGGCAACCACCTGGTCTCCTCGTTGCTCCGGACCCGGGTGCTCTCCATCCGAGCGAAGTTGGGGGCCGTCAAGCTTTTACCCGAATTGATCCGCGCGCGCCGAGCCGGCTATGCGCGGATGCCCGAAGTGGGTCGGTATGACACCGAGACGGTGTCGGCGTGGTCGCGATCGCGGTTGGGTTCCGAACTCCAGGAGTATCTGGCCGAGAACGTGCTGCGCGGTATCGCGGCTACCAGTGGCGACACGGCGTCGCGAGGAGATTTCCTGGCGATACTGGCGTTGTTCGGTGGTGCGAAGCTGGTCAGTTTCCGTGACGGCATGGGTTCGTACACCGACCGGCTGGCTCGCGATGTGAAAACCGAAGTGGGAGCCGAAGTTACCGCGATCGAGGACACCGGAAGCGCCGTCACCGTCACCTGGAAAGACCAGGGCGGTGTCGAACACGTCGAGCATGCCGCGGCGTGTGTGGTTGCGACACCCGGGGAGACGACCGCACGGATCCTGCCCGGGTTGGACGACTGGCGGCGGTCCTTTCTCGGCCGGGTACGCAACGGCAAGCTGATCCTGCTCAAGGTCGGCCTGTCCCAGTCCCCGCGGAAGGTGAAGTCCACCTACGTTCTGGTGCCGAGAGCAAGCCACCCGTTCCTTACCGGGATCATGCTCGATCACCACAAGGGCCCCGGACGTGCGCCGGCCGGTAAAGGCTTGCTCACCGTCGCGGTACTGGACTCGTGGAGCGCCGAGCACTGGGACGATGACGACGACCGGATACGCGAGGCGATCCTGCCGGCGATGGAGCAGATCCTGCCCGGCACAACCGATTACATCGAGTTCGCCGATGTGTATCGGTGGCGCGAGGAATACACCTCTGTCGGTTTCTATCGCGACCTGGGCCGGTTCCGTGACCTCTGCGAGCGGGATCGGCGAATTCAACTGGCCGGCGACTCCCAGGCATTCCAGAACCTGGAATCGGCGACGATCACCGGTCAGCGAGCGGCCGAACGGTTGCTTGCGGGCCAAGTCCTGTCCTGACTTTCGAAAGTGCGGTCATGATGACGGAACGACAACAGCGCATCTGCGTATGGGGCGGAATCACTTTCGCGCCGCTTTTCTTCGTCGGCTTCTGGTTGCTCGCCGGGTTCATACCGCCGCCGGCCCCGGGCATGAGCGCCGAAGCGGTAGCGCGGATGTTCGCCGAGGGCCGAGGGCGGATCCGGACCGGCCTGTGGGTCGCGACCGCAGCCGCGCCTTTCCTGGCGTTCTTCGTCGCTGCCCTGACCCATCAGATCCGGCGCATCGCGGGCAGCGACTCGCCGCTGGCAACGGCGCAGCTGATCGCCGGCTCGTGCTTGATCCTCGAGTTCATCTTCCCGCAATTGGTATGGCAGACGGCCGCATACCGCAGCGAGCGCAGCGCCGAGACCATCCAAATGCTGAACGATTTAGCATGGCTACCGTATGTCGGGGTAGTGGGAACCGCGATGGTCCAGATGGCGATCATCGCGATCGTCGTATTTCAGGATCGGCGGTCGCGGCCGCTGCTGCCGCGCTGGTGTGCTTACCTCAATATCTGGACCGCGCTGGGCGTCGCGCCGGGCAGTTTCGTCGTCTTCGTGCACGACGGCCCGGTGGCCTGGAACGGGATACTGGCCTGGTGGCTGCTGTGCGTGTCGTTCTTCGTCTGGATGGTGACGATGACATGGCTGATGTTGCGCGCCAGTCGCCTCGCCGAGACGCCGGAGGCTCGCAGCGGCGGTGATCGCTACGCCACCGTGTAGCCACCATCGACGGGAATGGCAACCCCGGTAAGGTAGGAAGCGCCGTCACCCGCGAGAAATGCTGCTACCGAGGCGATTTCATCGGGATGGCCCAATCTGGCCTGCGAGGTCATGGCCACTGCCTGAGCCTTGATCTGCTGGTACATATCGGGAGCCGTCTCTTTGAGGTCGGCGAGCATCGGCGTTTCGATGACCCCCGGAAGTATCGCATTCACCCGGACGCCAGAACTTCCGTACTCGTGTGCGGCGACCCGCGTCAACCCGACAACCCCGGCCTTGCTGGCCGTATAGGCGCTCGCTCCCGCGAAGGCGACGACCGCGGCCACCGACGCGATGTTGATGACAGAACCGCCGCCGCTGGAGATCAGCGCCGGAATCGACTTCCTCATCACGAGATACACGCCGCGAAGATTCACGGCAATCACCTGATCGAAGGTTTCGGGCGCAGATTCCGCCAGGGAAGTGAAGACGCCGTCGATGCCCGCATTGTTGACCACGATGTCGAGCCGCCCGAATTCGTCGAGTGTTCTCCTGATCAGGGCGTCGACGTCGTCTTCGCTGCTGACGTCGCAGACGACGCCGACACCGTCGCGCAGCTCCGATGCCACCTGCTCAGGGTTCCCACCGACATCGCAGATCACGACCGATGCTCCACGGTCATTGAAGGTGCGGGCAATGGCGGCCCCGATCCCGCGAGAAGCCCCGGTGACGATCGCGACTCTGCCGTCGAGTTCGGCCATGTCGCTCCTTTGCGAAGCCGGAATGGTGGCGGACCTCAGAACAGGTCGGCTGACGAGTGCCGCTCGACGGCGGCACCAAGCCGGCGAACCATGTCGTCGAGTCTGTCGCGCCCCTTCTGGTCCGAGGCTTCCCAGCGGACATTCGCCATGATCGGCCACAGCAGGTTGTACGCCGTTGCCCAGCGGTACTGTTCGCGCGCCTGATCCGGATCGTAGTTCGGCAGGCCGCGGCAATAGCGTTGTATGAGAGCATCTTCGATGCCCGCCAGTCGTTCGGGTGGCATGCTGGTGCACAGCAGATATTGGAGTTCCCGGATGCCGCACTCCTGTCCGACGGTCTGAAAGTCGATGAACACCGGCTCGCCGTTCGTGTCGAAAAGCAGGTTGTCCGAGCGCAGTTCGCCGTGTGTGATGCAGGTCGGCGTCGACAGCGCGTCGAGCATCCGTGGCTGTAGGTCGGTGAAGCGATCCGAGATCGCAACCGCGCTGGGCGGTAACAGTTCCATCAGGGCGTCCCTGCGCAGCCCCCACACGTAGGCGAAGAGCTGGCCGTACTGCTGCTGCAGAGCACGTCCCTCGCCCGAGGAGGTAGGCCAGAACCTGGCGGAATACCGTTGCAGCAGTTGCTCTTTTCCCCACGACCAGCCATGGAACCGGGCGAGAGCATCGACGATCGCCTCGGCTTGCTGCGGGCTGAATCCCTCATGCTGGTCGATCTGGACACAATCGTCGGCGAGGTCCTCCATCACCAACACGAAGTCTGTGCAGTCGGTTGCCTGTTCGGCGGCATAGATCTTCGGTGTCCGCACCGGCAGGTGCGGCGCGAGCTCGCGATAGAACTCGATCTCACGGCCGTAGGTGCCGATACCGTCCAGCATCGCGCGAGTGTCGCCGACGATCGGCATCTTGACCAGCACGCTCGTGGGTGTGCCCGGCGGAGCGTCGAGTGTGAGCCGGAAGAGCCGGCAAGCGAATGCCGTTCCCAATCCGACGCTTTCGCGGTTGAGTACACGCACCGATGTGCCCAGCGCCTGGCTGGCCCACGAATCGTCGAGGTCGTCGGCCGACTGGGGAAGCTGACGCAGGCTCATCGCACCAGCACCGATCGCTCGGTGAGGCCGAAACCGACCTGGCCGTCCCACTCGAATCTGGTCATCGCCTCGGCAAGCAGGTGATGACAGCCATCCCCGCGCGCGGCCCCGCGGACGATCTCTCCCGGACCGGCGATTGCCAAGGCGCCGATCTCACCTAGCGTGGCCGTCAGCTGGATCGTTTCGTCCTCGACTTCCAGGGTGAGCGTGTAATCCTCGCCGCGCCCGTCCCACGAGTCGAGAAGCGGCGCGGCGCTGACCAACCGTCCGTAGCGCACACTGTCGCCGGTGCACACGGCCGCGTGGTTCATCCGCCCGGTACCGTCGCGATTCGCCAGATACATCAGGCAGAAGGCGCGGCCGTCCGGCCACTCCGCGTGACACCAGATGTGATTGTGCAGACCGGTCAGGTCGCGCGTGCCGGTGCTGTGGTCCCGGATCCCCGTGCCGGACAGGTCCACCGAAACATCACCGTACGACAG
The DNA here is from genome assembly GCA_029339505.1 of Unio delphinus. Classification (NCBI taxonomy): domain Eukaryota; kingdom Metazoa; phylum Mollusca; class Bivalvia; order Unionida; family Unionidae; genus Unio; species Unio delphinus. The sequence goes on from JAQISU010000482.1 coordinate 43,525, forward strand.
CGTTCCGGTGACCACGCAGTGCTGCTCGTAGTGCGACGACGCCCAATTCTGTTCGTGCATCGCGCCGAGTTCGAAGGGTGGACACATCGCCTCGTAGGTCAGGTCGAAGGACAGCTTGACGTGCAACCCGTCGGCCACGCCGCCGCTGCGCAGCTCGTCGCCGGACACCAACCGGGCCGGACCGCGAAATGTCTTGCGCCACCTATGCCACGGCTCCACGCACTGATAGGTGAGGGAGGGGCCGGCCGGCCCCCGCGGCGTTTCACCGCCATACCCGAATCCGCGCGCCGCCAGGAACATGTCGTCCGGCAGGAAGATCAGGGCCAGCTCGTCCCAGGCCGGCTGGTCGAAAGAGACCCGGCCGATGTGCAGGAACATGCCGATGCGCTCGTCGGGGAAATAGGCCTGGCTCAGGTAGTTCTCGACCCAGAGTGGCACGTCGGGAACTTGATGCAGAACCTCGTCGACGTCGGCGAGACGGTGGGGCTGTTCGACCGGGCTCGTCGTCACACTCCCACCCCTGCCGCCTGCTTGATCAGACCGGAAATCTCGTTGGCGCGGCGCAGCGACTCCGGGCCCTCCAGCGGTCCGAGCGCCAGCGGGGTCATATCCAGCCAACCGACGAATTGCGCACCGGCCTCGACGAATCCGGAGTGCAGCTTGGCCATTTCCTGCGGTGTGCCCACGTGGAAGGCCTTGCGTGACATCGACACCGGCGTGGCATTGACGATGCGATTGATTTCCTCGTCGGTCTGCTCGAAAGGAGCCCACTTGACCGCGTAATGCCACCCCTCGGGCATCACCGGCGTCTCGCCTTCCTCGATCCAGCGCGTTTGATCCAAACGGCCGAATTGCCCCGCGAAGTAGCGGACTATCGGGTTGGCCAGAACTTTCTCGATGACCTCGGGATCCTCGTGGCAGACGTAGATGCTCCAGATGCCGAATCCGAACGCCTCCGGGTCGCGGCCGTAGCTCTCCACCTTCTGGCGCATCGCCGTGACGGTCTCGGAGAATTCCTCCGGCGTCTGAATGGCTTGCGGGGAAGCGGCTTCGAAGCCGTCCGCATACCGGGCAGCGATGTCCAGTAGCACCGGGCCGCCGCCCAGAGCCCAGAACTCGGGGCGCTTCTCCGGGCGGTGATTGCCGATCGTGGCGTTTTTCAAGTGCCAGAAGTTCGTCTCCTGCGTCCACGGCTCCGGCTCGTCGTAGAGCCTGCGGACGAGCTGGAAAATGTCCTCGAGTCTCTTGAGGCCTTCGGTCCGCTTGTAGCCGAACGGTTTTGTCTGCCGAAGCTCACCAGCGCCGACCGCGACCACGACGTCGCCGCTGGTCGCGTTGCTCAAGGTGAGTACCTTGCGCAGCAGCTCGGCCGGTGCGCTGCGAATCGCGTCGGTCGACAGCCGGACGTTGGCATCGGGGTTGTGCGCCAGCGCGATCGCGGCCTGCAGGAACGGATCGTAGGTGGAGTTGCCGTCGATGAACGCGGCCGCCGGAGTGTTGTCCGGTGTCCACAGCTCCCCGGGGAACCACCCGGACAGCTCGTCCCAGAGCCACATGTAATCGATGTTCGGGCTGTCGTGGACCGCCCCGGCGAATTGGGTGAACGCCGGGATCGGCGTGGTCCGGTGATTGTCGAGTGGATAGCCCGTCACGACATGGGAGTTCATTGAGTTGATTCCTTTCTGGGTCTGGCCACGGTGCGCTCGCAGAGCCCGTAACCGATCTGACCGTTCCAGCTCAGGCGGGCCTGAGACTCGTACACAACGTGGCTGGCGTCGGGGGTGCGGTCCGTGCCGAGGGTCATCTCGACCGGACCTACGAACGAAAACGGCATGGGTGCAATGATTTCCCCGCAGATCTCCTGGATCTGGTCGCCAACCCGCAGTTCGATCCGCCAGGGATCGAAGACCTCGGATTCCGCGTCGAGCAGCGCATCGTGGCTGACCAACGATGCGTGGGTCATCCCGGCACCGTCGCCGACAACGTGGAAGTTCAGCAGCGCGTCACTGCCGCCTCGGCGGGCGATATACATCGTGGAAAGCCAACGCCCGTCCGGGAATTCGCCGTGAATCCAGAAGTGATTGCCCATCACCGAGAGGTCGCGTGGTCCCCACGTGTGATCGCGCATCCCGGTGCCCTCGAAATCGATGCGCTCACCGTCGAGGGTTATCCGGCCGGTGCAGCTGAAGTGCTGCTCATAGTGGGTGTGCCCAAAGTTGCCCGGGCGGACGTCGCCGACTCCGAAGGGTGGCCCGAGCGCGTGCTGCATCAGCTCGACGTCCAGCTCGACGTGCATCCCGGAGGGAGCCGGGCCCTCGCGCAGTGTTCGGCCGTCGATCAGTTGCGCCGCACCCCGGTAACGGGTGACGTTCTCCTCGAAAGGCCTTGGCGCCTCGAAGGACAAGCTGCCGCCGACCTGGTGCGCGGACGGCGCGTAGCCGAAGCCTTTGGCCACCGCGAATCGATCACCCGGCAGGTAGATGGCCACCACCTCGCTCCACAGCGCGGTGTCCCACGCACTGCGGTTGGTGTGGGCGTAGAAGCCGATATTGCTGCCCGGGCAGTATGCCTGGACCAGGAAGCTCTCCGACCAGCCCGCATCGTCTTGCGGCGGATGGGCCGAATCATCGGCATCGGCGAACTCGTGCGTTCTGACCCGGGCGGCCGGCGTCATTCGGTGACCCTGAATTGCAGCGGCGGCAGCGTCGAGGATGCCGCCTTCTTGCGGGCGCGGCGGCGCAGCCGCGACGGGCCCCGCAGCACGGCATCCGCGGTGTTACGGCCCGGCCAGCCGCTGATGTACGCCATCGGGAAGGCGCCCGCCCCGGAATGCCAAACGCGTTCTACCGGGCTCTCATAACCGGCCAGCGCCGGGATGGGCCGCGTCGGGCCGAGCTGGTTCAGCGTCAGGTCAACGTGCTCGTAGTTGCCGCCGTGGACGAAATAGCGCTCCTCGAAATCCGGTGGCGCGGTGAGGTGCGCGTCGATGATCAGGTCGCGGGTGCCGGGTGCGTAGAGCTCGTAATGATCCAGAGCCCGCTCGAAGTAGTCCTTCTTCTCGTCCTCCCAGCTTCGCCCGTTCGACAGCTCGATCGGAGTGTTGAAGCAGTAGAACTTCAGTGTCTCGCCGGCGCTGGAGGGCGGCACCAGGCTGCGGTCGTAGACCGACGAACTCAGCGTGGCCATCGGGATTTCGTCGGTGAAAGTACCGGCCATGCCGTCGACGGTCGAGCGCCGCATGTAGTCCAGCGTCGGACACAACATCAGCGTCGAGGTGTATTCGTCGTCGTCGAATCCGGGGAACTTCGGCCGGCCCGACAACGCCATCTCGGCGTCGAAATACAGCACGTTGTACCGGCCGACCTGCAGCGACCGGAGCTGGTCGAACGTCGAATCCGGTACGTCAGACGGGTCGAGAAGCTTGTTCAGCAAGGTGTAGGGATCCACGGCGCACACCACATCGGACGCCAGAATCTGCTCGCCGCTGTCCAATTCGACCCCGCGTGCGGTGCCGTTGTGCGTGAGCACCCGCTTGACCTTGGCGCTGGTGCGAATCTCGCCGCCGTGGTGGCGTACCGCGTTGGCGATCGCCTGGGTAAAGGCACCGCTGCCGCCGACCGGCCGCTTCACGCCCCATTGATGGATTCCACACAGGAACGCCAAGTGGAATCCCGTGCCCGTCTCGGTGATCGGCCCGAACGTGCCGGCCGAGTAGGCGGCGATGGGGGCCTTGATCTCTTCCCTCTCGAACCATTCTTCGAGCACGGCGTCGATCGAGCCGAGCATGACGCGGGCGCCCTTGGCCAGCTTCTTGCGACTCTTGGTGGCCTGCTTGAGGACGTCGAACACCGTGTGCGGCTTTATCCGCCAGGGATGACCGTGAAAGTAGGGCATCAGGGTCAACAGCGTTTCGGTGATGATGTCGACGAGTTCCTCGTACCGTTGGGCGTCCCGGCGCGAGTACTTCGCGATTTCGGTTTTGGTGCGGGCAATGTCCTGGTAGAACGCAACGCTGGCGCCGTCGGGACCCAGCCAGGTCGTGAGCGCCGTCGGGTGCACCCACCGCAGTCCGTGCTTGTGCAGCTCCAGCTGGTCCACGATGGAGGGCTTGACGCCGGGCAGCACGAACTCGACGCTGCACGGGCTCACCTTGAAGCCGGGTGCGTTGGGCATGTCCATCGTCCAGACCAGGCCGCCGACGGTGTCGCGGGCTTCGAGCACCAACACTCGCTTGCCCGCCTTGGCCAGAAATGCCGCGCAGGTCAGGCCGTTGTGACCGCCGCCGACGACCACCACGTCATATGTCTTTGGTTGCGCACTCGTTCCCACGTCGGCAACGTATCGCCGGCAACGGCGTGCAGTCGCCACCCACCCGGGGGAGGTTTTCGGGGCCCTGTGATGGGTTTTCGGTTAGTGCAATACTGCGCGAATAATGTCGAGACCCGTTCATCCGCTCGAGCGTGACCGCGAATTGGATGCGTTGCGCGCCGTGATTGCGCACGCGCGCGACGGCCGCGGGCAAGCGTGCGTGGTCGAGGGGCCCAGCGGTATCGGCAAGTCGTACCTCCTGGATCAGGCGGCCGCGCTCGCGGCTGACGCCGGTTTCACGGTGCTGCGGGCGCGTGGCAGCGAACTCACCCGTGAGCTCGCCTTCGGTATGGCCGTCGAATTGGTGGAAGCACCGCTGGTGCGGGCCACCGCCGACGAGCGCAGCGAATTGCTCAGTGGCCCAGCGGTACTGGCCGAACCGATGGTGAGTCGCCGGGTCCAACCGGCCGAATACACCGCCACGACGGACGAGTTCACCGTCATCCACGGCTTGTACTGGCTGATGGTCAACCTCACCGCGCAGGGCCCCTTCGCCCTACTCGTCGACGACGCGCAGTGGGCGGATCCCGGCTCGCTCCGGTTTTTCGCCTATCTGGGTGAGCGGCTGGACGATCTGCCGATCGCGCTGCTGACCGCGGTTCGTACCGGTGACCCGGAGACCCACTCCGATCTGGTCTCTTTGCTGTGGGAGAGCAGCGCCGCACCGTCGATTCGGCCGCCTGAACTCAGCCGGCGAGCGGTCGGCGAGCTGCTCGCAACGGGTCTGGAGATGACGATCGATGAGGCCCTGATCGACACCGTGCATCACGAGACGGGCGGCAATCCCTTCCTGGTCACCGAGGTCATCGCCGAGTTGCGCGACGAATCCGACATTGCGGCGGCCAGCACGGCTTCGTTGCGCACACCGCACTCGGTGCGACGCCAGATCGCCCGTCGGCTGACGCGGCTGGGACCGGACGCCCGTGAGCTGGCCAAGGCCGCCGCTGTGCTGGGCGACGGGACGTCATTGGCCGTCGTCACCCGATTGGCGGCGCTGCGACCCGCCCCGGCGGTTACCGCGGCCGAGCAGCTCGTTGCCGCGCGGATCTTCGACACCGCCGACCCGGCGTCGTTCGCCCATCCCATGATCCGATCAGCGACGTACGCCTCCCTGGCGCCGGGGGAGAAGCCCGAAGCGCACGCGCGCGCGGCAAAGCTGCTCGCAGCCATCGGAACCGACTCGGAGGTCATCGCGCGCCACCTGCTGGAGGCCACGCCGAGTGAGGAGGCGTGGGTGGCGGGAATCCTGCACGCCGCCGCGCGTGCCGCCGCTCGAAAAGGGTCTCCGGCGAACGCGATTCGCTATCTGCGCCGCGCGCTCGATACCGCCCCGGAGGACTCGGTTTCGCCACGCCTGCTGATCGATCTCGGTCTGACCGAGGCGGCTGCGGGGCAGACGACATCGTTGCAGCGCTTCGAGCAGGCGATGCTGCTGATCGACGAGCCGACCGTGCGGGCCGATGCCCTGTATTCGCTGGGCCAAACGCTGTACCGGTACGGCAGGCACGAGGAAGCCGCCGCCGCATTCCGTCGCGGCGCCGAGCTATTCGAGGACGGCGATTTACAGGTCTTTCGGCGATTCCAGGCAGCGTCGATGTGCTCCGAATCTTATTTGGCGCCGATTCACCGCCGGGTCGATCTGCTCGACGCCGCCGAAGTGTCACCGCCGCAGGGCGCCGGCGACAGGGCAATGCTGGCCGTCCGGGCCTTGAACATCTCGTTGCGGGTGCCCCCCGCGTCCGGGGCAGCGGTGTTGGCGGGCATGGCCATTGCCGACGGCAGGCTGCTGCTCGAACAGACGTCGGAATCGCCGGTAGTCAATCTTGTTGTGTTGCCGTTGCTTTACGGTGGCGAGCTGGAGGCGGCGGAGCGTCATATCGATGCCGTGCTGGCCGATGCACGCGGCCGCGGTGCGTCGCTGGCCTTCGCCGAGGCCGCGTTGATGCGGGCGCTGGTCTGTTATGCGGCGGGCCGCGTCAACGATGCGATGGTGGACGCGCAAATCGCGGTCGAGGGGATGAACCGCGGTTGGCACGCGCTGGCTCCGACGGCGCTGGCGACGCTGGTGCATTGCATGATCGAGCGCGGCGAATTGGATCAAGCCGCTGACATGCTCAGCCGTGCCGAGCACGAGTTGGCACCGCCGGAAGCGTTGGGAATCAACGCCTGGTTTTACGTCGCGAGGGCGCGGCTTCGGCTGTGGCGCAGGGAGATTGCGGCGGCGCAGGCCGACCTGGATTCGGCGGTCCAGGCGCTGCGCGACTACGGCATGATCAACCCGGCAGTGCTGCCGTGGCGGCCGCTGGCATGCATGGCGGCGGCGGCCGCGGGTGACACCGAGCGAGCTCGCGAGCTCATCGAATCAGAGATCGAGCTGGCCCGGCGATTCGAAACGCCGATCGCGCTGGGCGCCGCGCTGCGCAGGTCGGCGCTCGTGCACGAGCCCTCGGAGGCGCTGGCTACCCTCACCGAGTCGGTCGCGGTTCTCGAGAAGACCGGCGCCCGGCTGGAACTCGCGCGAGCGCTGACCGATCTTGGCGTCCATCTGCGTCGCGCCGGATCGCGGGTGGCGGCGCGCGAGCCGCTGACCAACGCCTTCGACCTGGCGTACCGTGGCGGCGCGACGGCGCTGGCCAGCCGCGCCCACGAGGAGCTGATGGCGGCCGGAGCGCGCCCACGTCGGCCGGCCCGGGTCGGCGCCGAATCGTTGACCCCGACCGAGCGCCGGCTCGCCCAGCTCGCGGCATCGGGACACGACAACCGGACCATAGCGGAGTTGACGTTCGTCGCGCGCAACACCGTTGCGTGGCATTTGCGCAATGTGTTCCGAAAGCTTGGCGTGGATTCCCGCGAGGCCCTCTCCGACGCGTTGGCGGACTACGCGCCGCAGCAGATCGACGAGTAAACCTGCAGGTCGTAGGTTTATGGCGACCGTCACGTGCCGGTGTTGCTGCTTTTGAGCAGCCAATAGTCGATAATGAGACGATGCCTCGTCCCTCCAAGCCCCTAATCCGCCGCGACGCCGTGGTGGAGGCATCGCTGCGCATCATCGACACGGAGGGTCTGGACGCGTTCAGCCTGCCCCGGCTCGCGCGGGAGCTCAACGTGCAGGCACCGTCGCTCTATCACCACTTCGCCGACAAGGCAGAGATTTTGAAGGCGGTCGCGCGCGCGATAGTGGTCGAGACGCGCTTACCCGACCCCACCTCGGTGCCCAATTGGATCGAGTGGCTGGTTGCACTGAGTCTGGCGTTTCGCGATTCGATGTTGCGGCACCACAACGCCGTACCGCTGTTGTTGCGGTTCATGCCGCGAGAAGTGCTGATCCGCAATTACAACGAATCCGCGTCGTATCTCATCGAGATCGGTGTGCCGATAGACCAAGTGGTGTTGATCATGGACGGCCTGGACAAGTTGACCCTGGGCGCCGGCATCACCGAGGCAATGCGCGGTGGCGCGGGGCGAGGGCGTCCGTACGCCAATGCCGATCCGGCCACCGAACCCGTGCTGGTCGCGGCGGTAGCCGCCAATCAGCGATCGGCGACGGGGGCGTTCGCCGAAGCGGTCCGTAGCTTCCTGCGCGGCGCGGCGCCTAATGTGCCGGAGTCCGCGCCGCCGCCGCAACATTGGGGCGAATTAGGTTCGGCCGTCACGGAACTCAAGGAGCCGACCGCTTCCTAGTGCGGCCTCGGTCACCCGGCCGTTTGGGTGTCGTGTGTCAGCTCGGGGTACGCGTCCCGGATCTGGCGTCGCGCAATCTTGCCGCTCGCGTTTCGGGGCAGCGCCGTGTGTTCGACGATGACGTGGCGTGGAACCTTGTAGCCGGCGAGATGCACGCGGCAGTGCTCGATGACTACCTCCGTGGTCAGGTTCTCTTCGGTGTAGATGATCGCCGCGGGCGCCTCACCGAATTTGGGATCGAACGCCGACACCACGCACGCCTCGATCACGCCGGGTAGCGCGGTGACCACTGCCTCGATCTCGGAGGGAGCGACATTGAATCCGCCGGTGATGATGATGTCTTTGAGCCGGTCGATGACGCGGATCCCGTTGGCGTCCTTCACGCCAACGTCGCCGCTATGAAACCAGCCATCACGCATGGCGGCGGCGTAAGCGTGATCATTTCGCCAATACCCGGGGGAGATGCCGGGGCCGGACACGATGATTTCGCCGGGCTCATCGGGATCGCAGTCCGTGCCGTCGGGGCGCACCACGCGCAGCCGCGTGAAAACCGTTCCGGTGCCGATGGATTCGGGATGTGCGACGGCGTTCCCCTTGGGGTTGATGGTGGAAAGCCCGCCCAGCTCGGTCATTCCGTAGGCCTGCTGTACGGTTACGCCCTTGTCGAGCCAGGCCCGCATCGTCGAAAGGGGGGCCGCGGCGCCGGCGATCGTCGCCAGTTCCAGCGCCGACAGGTCCGCGGAGGCGAAATCCGGGTGGGCTGCCATCCGTTCGTACAGAAGCGGTACCCCACTGTGGATTTGGATTCGCTCGGTGGCCAGTCGGTGCAACGTGGTGCCGGCATCGAAGCCGCGCTCGTAGAAGATCGTCATCCCTCTGGTCAACGGGTGCAGGATGTGCCACAGCAGCCCCGGCGCGCCCGACATCGACAGCGTGTAGATGATCCGAGCGCCCGGCCGTAATGCGGGTTCGGTGATCGCGAGATCCGCGACGAGGTTGAATGTGCTGCGGTGGGTGAAGATGACACCCTTTGGGCGCGAAGTCGTTCCGCTGGTGTAGACGATTTGGGTGATGTCGTCCGGCTGTGCATCCAATCGGCGCGCAACCGCCCGATGCGGTTGATCGCGCAACGCGGCGAAGTCCTCGAGACGCCACAGCGGGGTCGCGGTCCCTTCGATGGCCGCCGAGATCCGGTCCTGGTGGGCGTCGTCGGCGAGGATGAGGCTCGGGGTGGAGTCGTCGATCAGATAGCGCAACTCCTCGGCGGTGAAGCGGTTGTTGAACGGGACTACGACGACCCCGATCTTGAGTGCTCCGATCGCCGCAACGACCCACTCCAGGCTGTTGTCACCGATGATGGCGATCCGGTCCCCGGGATTGAGCTCGGCAGTGGCCAGATGCAGTGCGGCACAGTCGGTCCAGCGGTCCAACGTCGGGTAGTCGACGGTGTCGGTGCCATCGAAAACGATGGCGGCACGCTCGGGGCACTGCCGCGCCCAGTAGCTCAAACCGTCGGTTACCAATTCGGTCATCGCGCGCGCTCTCCCTTGCGGTCACGGCGCGGCGAGCAGCGGGCTGGATCGCAGATGCGGCCACGCGAAGGAAACCTTATTTCAGTAGATAAGCGAGTGTCAACGATCACGAATGCCCCGCCGGCCCGCCGATTTCGACCGGCTCGAAGACCGGCACCACGTCGCCCTCCTCGTCGCCGTCGCCGGTCCGTAGGTAGCGCACCCGAACCGGGTCGCCCACCCGTAGCCGGGACGCGTCGTCGACCAGCAGCCGCACCATCAGCCATGGGCCCTCTGCCAATTCGACGATGGCGCTCACGTACGGCACCGACGCCGCTAGCACCGGCAGCGGCGCGCGATGCACCACCGCCCAGCTGACCAGGGTTCCCTCGCCGGTGGCGACATACGGCTCCAAATCCGACGACCCGGTCGTCGGGTCGGTGCGTGCCTCGGGGGCCAGCACCGTCCCGGTGGGGCCCCGCTTGACCAGCAACTCACCCCGGGCGGCGGCATCGAAGAACGACGCGCTCGCGTCGTCGCGCACGACCGCGGGCAGGATGCCGGTCATGCCGCGGCCCGTGGATGGGGGCTGAGCACCAGCGTCGAGTGGTGCTCGAGAATTCCGCCGTTACCGCTGACCAGCACGATGTGGTTGCGGGGGGCTTGGCGGGCACCGCCGTCCCCGCGGACTTGGATGATCGCCTCTGACAACGGGGTCATGCCCCACATGTAGTAGGCCGACAGTTGGCCGCCGCCGGTGTTGCACGCCAGCTTGCCGCCGGGTGCCAGCCTGCCGTCGGAGACGAATTCGCCCCCTTCGCCTTTGGCGCAAAACCCGTAGTCCTCGAGGGTGACCAGCACGGTGTAGGTGTAGCAGTCGTAGAGCTGCGCAACGTCCACATCGTCGACCCCGACGCCGGCCATCCGCATCGCCTGCGGGCCCGACCGCGCGGCCGGGGTGAGCAGTCCCCACTGCGACCCGGCGTGCATGCGTCGTGGGGCATGCGCCTGCCCGTAGCCCCGGACATAGACCGGTGGATGGGCCAGGTTCGTCGCCCGGTCCGCGGCGGTGACGACGACGGCGATGGCGCCGTTACTGACCAGGCAGCAATCCAGCAGATGCAACGGCTCGGCGATCCACCGCGACTCCTGGTGTTCGGCGATGGTCAGAGGTTCGCGCAGTTGCGCAACGGGATTGCCTGCGGCCCAAGCGCGTTGGGCCACAGCGATTTCGCCGAGTTGCTCCGAGGTGGTCCCGTACGCCTGCATGTGCCGGCGAGCGCAGAGCGCATAGAGGATGTTGGGGTTGACCGCGCCCGAGGCCACCGACCAACCGGCTAATCCCCGCGCCGCCGCGCCGCCGGACTTATTGGGGGAGCGCCACGATGCGCCCGCGGATCGCTCGGGCTTCAACGGTGTGTCTGCGAAGACGCACGCCACCGTGGTGGCCGCGCCGGCGGCGATCGCCTGCACGGCCTCGGCGACCATCACCCCCGCGGTCGCCCCAAACGCGTTGACCTGTGCCAGCAGATCGAGCTCGCCCAGGCCTAGAACGGCGGCCAAACCGACCCCGACGTCCTGTTTGATGCCGGCGCTGACCAGCAGCCCGTCCAGATCGCTGAGCGCCAGGCCCGCGTCGGCGACGGCGCGTTGCACCGCTTCGGCGGCCAGCGCGGTCGACGAGCGCCCATAGATCTTGCCGAGCTCCGTCATGCCCAGCCCGACGAGCGCTCCGGTCAACGGTCCGCCCTGACCGGCGGCCGGTAGACCGACTTCAGCGCGAGGTAGGGCGCCAGGCCTTCGGGGCCGAGCTCGCGACCCACCCCGCTGGCTTTGACTCCGCCGAACGGCCCGACAACGTCGAGGGCGTAATGGTTGATTCCGACCGACCCGGTGCGCATCCGCGACGCCAGCGCCGTGCCCCGTTCGGGGTCGGCCGTCCACACCGTGCCGCCCAGGCCGTAATCGGAGTCGTTTGCGATCGCGATGGCCTCGTCCTCGTCGGCGTAGGGCAGCACGCACAGCACCGGCCCGAAAATCTCCTCACGCGCGACCGTCATCGCGTTGTCGACGTCGGCGAACACCGTGGGTTCGACGAACCAGCCCAGGGATTGATCCGCGGGTACGCCGCCGCCGGTGGTCAGCCGCGCGCCGCCGCTCTTGCCGGTTTCGATGTAGCCGAGCACGCGGGACCGCTGGGCGGCGCTGACCAGCGGACCGATCTGGGTCGTCTTGTCCAGCGGGTCGCCGACCTGCAGCGCACGGACCGTATCGGTGACCGCGTCGACGATCTCGGCGTACCGCGAGGCCGGCGCCAGGATGCGGGTGGTCGCGTGGCAGGTCTGGCCGTTGTTGGGCAGACAGATGTCGGCCAACGCGGCGACGAACGCGTCCAGCTCGGCGTCTTCGCCGATGATCGCCGCGGACTTGCCGCCGAGCTCGAGCGTGACGGGCCGCAGCAGGCGCCCGCAGATCTCGCCGATCGCGCGTCCGGCCGCGGTCGATCCGGTGAAGGCAACTTTGTCGACGCCGGGATGGGATACCAACGCGGCACCGGCGTCGCGCCCGCCGGGGATCACGTTGAGCACCCCCGCCGGCAGCCCGGCCTGCACCGCGGCGTCGGCCCACGCGAAGGCGTCCAGCGCGGTTTCCGGCGGCGGCTTGAGCACCACGGCGCAGCCGGCCGCCAGCGCCGGCGCGATCTTCATCGCCGCGAGGCTCATCGGGTAGTTCCACGGCACCACCGCGGCGACCACCCCGATGGGTTCGCGACGGACGCTGACATGTGACAGCGCGCCGGGTCGCAGGTCTTCGTCGTCGAGACGCTCGGCCAGCTCCCCGTAGTAGTTCAGCGCGATCGATGGGAAGAAACCGTTGGCGCCCAGGGAAAGTCGCCGAGGCATGCCGTTTTCGCGGCTGACCAGTGTGGCGATTTCCTTGCCCGCGGCCTGCAGCGACGCGGCCATCGCGCGCATCGCCTCGGCGCGCTGGGCGCCCGACATGGCTCCCCACGGCCCGGCCAGTGCGTCGCGCGCCGCGCTCACGGCGGCGTCGACTTCGGTGGCGCCGGCTAGTGCGGCGCTGCCCAGCACCTTGCCGGTTGCCGCTTCGAGCACCTCGGTGGTGTTCGCCGGTCCGGAGGCGGGCAACCAGGTGCCGCCGACGAAAAACGTGTCCCTGTCCAGGCTGATGTCCACGTGTTCGGTCCTTTCACTGTTGGCTCGCGACGGGCGCGTGCGCCTTCGCGATAGCGGGATCCTCGGGCGGCGGCTGCAGCACCCCGGCCGTGACCAGACCGTCGATCTCGTCGGGTGTCAGGCGCAGCAGCGAGGCGCAGATCTCGCGGGTGTGCTGCCCGGGCGCGGGTGCGGGACGCAGCTCGGGGTCGGGAATGCTCGAGAAGACGGCGATGCGCGCCGCGGTCGGGATCGGCCGCGACAGCAGGGGGTGCGCCAGGGTGTGGAACGAGTCGCGCGCGAGCAACTGAGGGTGGGTGAGTTCCTCGGGCAGGCGCACCATCGCCGCGGCCGGAACCCCGACGGCCTGCAGCGTGTCTTCGACGTCAGCGGCCTGCTGGCCGGCGGTCCACGCGGCGAGTTGTTCTTCGATCTGATCGCGGCGGGCGATACGCCCAGCGGCGCTGCGCAACTCGGGATCGTCGGACAGGCCGGTCACCGCGACCAGCGCCCGCCAATCGTCGTCGTCGCGCGCGGTGATCACGCACCATTCGTCGTCACCGGCGCAGGGAAACACGCCGGCCGGCGCGAATCCGCTGCGGCGGTTGCCTTCGGCGTCGACGAGTCCCGGGCGGCTGGAGTGGGAGGCCAGGGTGGCGCCCAGGGCGAACACCGCCACGTCGGCCTGGGGGACTTCGATCGCGTGGCCGGCTCCGTTGGCTCCGCGCCCGATGACGGCGGCCAGCGCCGCGACCGCCGCGGCGTGGCCGGCGATGTGGTCGGGATAGACCGTCGAGCCGTCGCAGAACGCGCTGGGCTCGTCGGGATCGGCGTCGAGGTCACGCCAGAGTGACGACAGGCCGCACGATGCCCGGACCAACGGGCCGTAGCCCATCCGGCTTCGCCACGGGCCACGGCTGCCGAAGGCGCTGCTGTCGGTGACGACGACGCGGGGATTGATGCGGGCCAGCTCGGCGTGGCTGAATCCCAGCGATTCGAGGGTGCCCGGTTTGAAATTGGCGGACACGATGTCGGTGTCGGCGACCAGCTCGCGGAATAGCCGAGCGCCGTCGGGGCTGCGCAAGTCGAGGCCGAGGCCGCGCTTGTTGCGATGGCCCCACGCGAAGGAGGCGTTCATGCCGCCACCCTTGCGGGTCTGACGCAGACCGTCGGGGAAGGCGGAGTTCTCGACCTTGATGACGTCGGCGCCGTAGTCGGCGAAGAGCCGGCCGAGTTCGGCGCCGAACACGATCACGCCGAGATCGAGCATTCGCAGACCGCTCAGGGGCGCGGCCCCGCTCGGCAACGACGGCAGTCCGAGGTCGTGCTCGGGCCGCGTCGTCCGGGCGCTGCTCAGCAGGTGGTTGTGTTCGCCGGGCCGGGGTGCGCGCCGGCGTAGTCCGGCCCGGGCGCCGTCGACGAACGCGTAGCCCGACGGCACGGTGGCGGTCAGGCCCTCGGCGATTTCGGCCGGCACCAGGGTGCCCGTGTCGGTGAAGTGGTCGCTGGCCAGCACCTCGTCGACGGTGAGTACACCGGCGACCGGGATTCCCCGTGCGGTGCCCTCGGCGACCAGCTCGTCACGGGTCTTCACCGCGCACAGGGCGGCGATCAGCGGGTTGAGCCGGTCGGACGCCGCAAAGCGGGCCGGGATCGCGTCATAGCGCGGGTCGGCGAACTCGGCCGGTTCGCCCAACCAGGAGAACATCGCTCGCCACTGCCGAGCGGCCAGCAGACAGATCCGGACGTGGCCGTCGGCGCAGGGATAGATCGGGTAGAAATTGGCGGCGTCGGGTCGCCCGCGGGGGAAGTCCTCGGAGCGCCCGGCCGCCGCCGAACCCTGCGAACCGAAGCCCGGGTCGAACCCGTGTACCACTGCTTCCAACGCCGAGACGTCGACGTGCTCGCCCTGGCCGGTGCGTGCCCGCTTCACGTATGCCACGAGGGCCGCCCACGCGGCGTGCACGCCGACCGTCAGCGACACCACCCCGCGGGGCGGCAGCAGCGGGATGCCGCCGGGCAGCCCCGATCGCGACAGCACACCGCCGGCGGCGGCGAGGACGTCCTCGGTGGCGACCCGGTCGCGGTGCGGACCGGTACGCCCGAAATCGGTGATCGACACGACCACCAGGGCGGGGTTTGCCCGCGCCAGCGCTGCCGGAGTCAGCGAATGGGCCTGGGCCTGCGCGTGGGAGAAGGACTCCAGCAGGATGTCGGCGTCCGCCGCGAGGTCCAGCAGCGCCGACCGACCGGCGGGGTCGTCGAGGTCGACAACCACCCCGGCCTTGTTCGCGTTGCGCAACGCAAAGCCCACCTGGTCCCCGCGCCCGGGCGATCCGCCGGGCGGCTCGATGCGGATGACTTCGGCCCCGAGGTCGGCCAGGATCCGGCCACACCATTCCGCGGCTCCTTCGGTGAGGTCCAACACGCGCAGCGCGCCCAACGGCAACCGCGACGTCGCGGGCATGGAGGTCAACGCGGGGCCTTTCTATCGTGTTGAGCCCCGGACTGCAGAACAGGTCCAGGACACCGCATTCGGCCGCGAGGGTGCGCCGGCCCGAAGATTTGCCTAATGCTAATAGGTTTACGATCCCGAGGCAATTGGGGTTCCACAGTGCTCACGCCGGAAGTGCGCCGAGCAACGGGGAGGCGCAAAAGTGCCCTCCTCCAATGCTTCCCAATAGCGGTTCTAGTCAGTTGAAAAGGGCCGCGGTGGGTTCGTCGAGGTTGATGGTCTTCAGCTCGTAATAGGCCTGCACGGCTTCCGGGCCGGTGTCCCGGCCGATGCCGGAGTTCTTCACTCCGCCAAAGGGCGCCTCGCTGTTGTACACAAAGGAATTGACGCTGAAGGTGCCGGTGCGCACCCGGCGCGCGACGTCCGCGGCCCGCTGCGGGTCGGCGGTAAACACTCCGCCATGCAGTCCGTAATCGGAGTCGTTGGCGATCGCGATGGCCTCATCGAGGGTGTCGTAGCGCAGCACCGACGCCACTGGTCCGAAGATCTCTTCACGACAGATCCGCATCGAGTTGTCCGCGCCGGTGAATACGGTGGGCTGGATGTAGAAGCCCTTGTCCAGGCCGGGAGGAACCCCACCGCCGGTAGCGGCCACGGCGCCCTCCTCTTTGCCGGCATCGAGGTAGGACAGCACCCGGTCGCGCTGACGCGCTGAAACCAGCGGGCCCATCGTCGTGGCGGGGTCGAACGGATCGCCCACCACAAACGATTCCGCGGTGGCTACCAGGGCCGCGGCGAATTCGTCGTAGCGGCTGGACGGCAGCAGCACCCGGCTGTAGGCGGCGCACACCTGACCGGTGTTGAAAAAGCAGCCCATCGCCAGGCCCGTCATCGTCGTCGCGATGTCGGCGTCGTCGAGGACGATTGCCGCCGATTTGCCGCCCAGTTCGAGTTGCAGGCGCTTGAAACTGCCACCGCACTGCCGGCCGATATCACGCCCCGCGGCAGTCGATCCGGTAAAGCTGACCTTGTCGATCCCGGGGTGCGCCACCAGCGTCGCACCCGTTTCCCGGCCGCCGGTGATCAGATTGAATACGCCGGCGGGCACGCCCGCCTTGCTGAGCGCTTCGGCGATGAAGAAGGCGTCGAGTGGGGTCTCGGGAGCCGGTTTGTAGACCACACTGCAGCCGGTCACCAGCGCCGGAATGATCTTGGAAATCGCCAGATTGAACGGCCCGTTCCACGGCGAGATCGACGCGACCACACCCACCGGTTCCTTGACGACCGCGGCGGTACACATCTGGGTCTGCCTGAGTTCGCTTGTCGGATCAGCCTGTGCGACTTGCAGAAAATAGCGCCCGGTGTCCAGCGCACCGGGGATCTGGACCCCGGCGATGCTGATCGGAAGACCCATTTCCGAGGTCACGAGCGTACTGATCTCTTCGATGCGCGACCCGAGGAGCTGCAGGGCCCGCTCGAGCACATCGGCACGCTCAGACACGCTCATCGCGCGCCAAACGCCTTGATCGAATGCGGTGCGGGCGGCGCGCACCGCCATGTCGACGTCCTCGGCACCCGCGTCGGGCACCTGTCCGATGACCTCTTCGGTGGACGGAGACACGACGTCGATGCGTGCCTCCGACGCCGGCTTGCGCCACTCGCCGGCCACGAGTAACTCCTCATGTACGTTCACGTCGTCTCCTTTAATCCCATCTGGCAGAACCGTAATCCCATCTGGCAGAACCGAATACGCCGCTTAAGCTGTCGAAGCCTCAGGGGTGAAGCGAATGTGCAACTCCAACACTCCACGCACCTGCGCGGTGTTCGACACCGACGGACGGTCGGGATCGGGCTCGACGTCGGGGAGTCGGCGGAATAGCTCCTCAAAGGCGATGCGCAGCATCACGCGTGCCAGGTGCGAGCCCAGGCATCGGTGCGGTCCGGCGCCAAACGACATGTGCCGGTTGGGCGAACGGGTCACTTGCAAGTCGTCCGGGTTGTCGAATTCCCGCTCGTCGCGGTTGGCCGCGGCGAGCACGACCAGCAGCTGATCGCCGGCGCGTAGATGCACGCCGCCTAGTTCGGTGTCGTCGACCACGCTGCGTCCCGCGGATACCGCGGCCTCCATGCGCAGCACTTCCTCCACTGCGGCAGGGATCAGGCTGGGATCTTCGACGAGCGCATCCCGCTGGTCGCGGTGGGCCCCGAGGTGCATCAGGCCCCAGGCCAACGATCCTTGGGTGGTGTGCAAACCGGCGATCAGCAGCAGCATGAAAACGTTGCACAACTCGTCGTCGGTGAGTGGCCTTGACTGTCCGTCAATCTCGATGTCGCTGTTGATGATCGATGCCGTTACATCCGACGCGTCGGCAGCTCCGCTGCGGCGATCCGCGACTATTGCCGCGAAGTAGGCCATCATCCTGCCGGCCGCTTCGGCCCGGGCCGCGATGGACTCTTCCTCGCTGGCGCCCGGGATGCCATGCAGCGTGGTGTCGGTGGCCTCGGTAAACATCGGCGCGTCCGCGAGTGGCCAGCCCATCAACGCCAGGAAGACGCGCGCGGGCAACTCATGGGCGAATTCGGAGATGAACTCCGCCGTCCCGCGGGCGGCGAACCCGTCGATCAACTCGGTCACGATGGCGCGGATTTGCGGTTCCATCGCCTTCATCCGGTGCGGATTGAAAAGCGGTTGCAGCGCACGCCGGTACACGGTGTGGGTGGGTGGGTCGTATTCGAGGGGGATGAACTTGCCAAAACCGTGCGGTATCAAGTTGTTTGGATAGCTGGAGAACCGCGCTGGGTCGCGGAGCACCTCGGTGATCTCCTGATACCGGGTGACGATCCAATGCCCCCCATACAACGGGGAGTAGACCAACGGACCGACGCCGGCCACTTCCACGATGCGCTGGTTGAACACGTCTGCGGGCGCGGCCAGGGTGGGGTCGTACACGTCGAAGTCGACAATCAGTTCCGCGGGGACTGCTTCGGTGGTGGTCATAACCCAACTCGCTCCTGCCGTTCCGATTGTTGTGCTGACCATCGGGCTGTCCCACCGGGTGGCGCAATCGCCCACGCTCTTCGAGCGCGGTCGGATACCGCCCAGCGGCCGGTCAATGCAATTAACTTATGGACCTAGATAAATTGTGTCAAGCATCACGGATGCAGGCACGGCGGGCGCACGCCACATCGCGTCGGCAATCGTCGGTGTGGCCCAGGCGCAGGCGATATGTGAGGCCGATCGGCACGCGGTCGCTTCCACCGCTCCGGTGAATGGTGTAAACCTATTGATGGTAGGTATAGAGATCTGCGGGCGTTGACATGGCGGATCGCGAGGAGGACGTGGCGATGGCACAGGCTTTGACGGCGTCACAGGGACGCATCGCGAAGGTGCTCGACCACCTGAAAAACGGCACCACCGATGAATACGACCAGGTGGTGACGATGCAGCCCGCCGAATTCACCGATCCGGCGATCGCCGCGCGGGAACGCGAATTGGTATTCGGCAGGGTGCCTTCCATTGTGTGCCACGGCGCCGAGATAGCGCGTCCGGGCGACTTTCTCACCGTGCAGATGCCGCGCAACAAGGTGCTTGTGGTGCGGCAGCGGGACGGCGGCGTGAAGTCGTTCGTGAACCACTGCCGGCATCGCGGTGCGCTGCTCGAGGAGCGTGAGCGCGGCAGCTGCCGGCTGTTCTCCTGCGGATATCACCGCTGGTCCTACAATCCGGACGGTTCGCTGCGCGCGGTGACGCGCGGCAACACCTTCGGTGAGGTGGAGCGTGCCGAACACGGGCTCGTCGAGTTGCCCACCCAGGAGCGCCACGGGTTCGTGTGGATGGTCGACGAGGCCACCGCTGCCATCGACGTCGCCGACTGGTTGGGTGAAGCCGTCGACGAGATGCTGGCCGGCTACCGGTTGGATCGGCTGATCACGTTCCGCAGCGCCGGTTACGACGAGCCGGTCAACTGGAAGATCATGCAGGACGCGTTCATCGACAACTACCACATCCAGTACGCACACCCGAACTCAGCGGGCAAGCACGTGTACACCAATGTGCAGAGTGTCGAGGATTACGGCCGCCACGTCCGGATGACGACCCCGCGTAAGTCGATCGACCGGTTGTTGGCCGACGAGCCGGCCTACGACCTCCTGGCCAAGCACATCATCGAGGGGCATTTCCTGTTGCCCAACAGCACCTTGCTGCGCCAGACCACGCACTTCGAGTTGTTGACGTTCCGGCCTCATCCCACCGAGGCGGGCCGGTGCCGCATGGAGATGCGCCTGCTCGTGCCCACTGTCGAGGACACCGGGATGGATGAGGCGAAGTGGCAGCGGCTTTGGGAGAAGAATTGGGACATCCTGCAGGCGGTGCTCTATGACGAGGACTTTCCGCTGCTGCGCGGATCGCAGGCGGCGATGGAAAGTGCGAACGCCGGGCCGATGCTGTTGGGGCGAAATGAATTGGTGAACCACATTTTTCGCCGAGAGTTGCATAAGCTCACCTCGTGAAAGCGGATCAGTCCCACGGCCAGAACGTTCCACCTGGCACCTACGATCTGAGCGGCACGACAGTGGTGGTCACCGGCGGCAACGCCGGCATCGGCGCCGCGCTGGCTCGTGGTGTCGGGCGCGCCGGTGCCGCGGTGGCGATCTGGGCGCGAAACGAGGAGCGCAACCAGGCCGCCGCGGCATCGTTGCGCGCCGAGGGGATCGAGGCATGGTCGGTGGCCTGCGACGTCGCCGTTGAAAGCGACGTCGAACAGGCAATGGCCGCAACCCTGCAACGATTCGGTCGCGTCGACAGCCTGTTCGCCAACGCCGGAATCGCGACCGCGACCCCGTACGTCGAAACCACGTTGGCCGATTGGCAGCGGGTCTTGCAGACCAACCTGGACGGCAGCTTCCTCACCACCTGCGCCGCGGCCCGGCACATGATCGATCGGGGGAGCGGATCCATCGTGGTGGTGTCCTCGATGGTCTCGCGCTACGGTGCCGCCCGCCAGGCGGCGTATGCCGTCACCAAGAGCGGTTTGGTCGGTCTGGGCCGCACGCTCGCCGTGGAACTGGCTCGCTACGGCATCCGGGTGAACATCTTGGTCCCGGGATGGACGATCACCGCGATGAATGAATTCCTGCGCGCCGACCCGAAGTTCATGAAAGCTGCGACCGCGCGAATTCCGTTGCGCCGCTGGGCAACCGATGAGGATTACCTCGACATCGCACCGTTTCTCGCCCATAGCGGACTGACCTATCACACCGGCAATGAAGTGGTTGTCGACGGCGGCTATAGCGTGTTCTGAGCGCTGGCGAACTGGGGAAGGTGGGAAGACGATCGACGGTGTACTCGACCTGTTCCGCATCACGGGGCGGGTGGCGATCGTGACCGGAGCGGGCAGCGGTCTGGGTGCCGGCTTCGCCCGTGCGCTGGCCGAGGCCGGGGCCGACGTGGTGATTGCCGGTCGCCGGCCGGGCCACCTGGAGGCCACCGCCGACAGCGTTCGCGCTGTGGGGCGCGAATGCCTGGCGGTACCCACCGACG
Organism: Unio delphinus; assembly: GCA_029339505.1. Classification (NCBI taxonomy): domain Eukaryota; kingdom Metazoa; phylum Mollusca; class Bivalvia; order Unionida; family Unionidae; genus Unio; species Unio delphinus. Next base: position 64,255 of record JAQISU010000482.1, read on the forward strand.
TCACACGCCCGCAGGACTGTGCGGCCCTGGTCGAGGCGGCAGTCAATCAGTTCGGCCGCGTCGACGTGCTGGTGAACAACGCCGGGGTTTCCCATGTGATGCCCGCATCCCGCGAACTACCCGAAGATTTCGCGTCGGTGGTCGAGGTGAACCTGTTCGGCGCCTATTGGGTGGCGCAGGCCTGTGCCGGTGTGATGGGCAGCGGCTCGAGCATCGTCAACGTCTCCAGCATGCTCGGGTTGGTGAAATCTCAACTGCCGCAGGCTGCTTATGCCGCGAGCAAAGCCGGACTGATCGGTTTGACCAGAGACTTGTCCAATCAGTGGGCCGCCCGAAAAGGCATTCGTGTCAATGCGATCGCGCCGGGGTTCGTCGAGACCGACATGATCAGCGAGATGTCGGAGGAAACGCTGGGCCGTTTCCTGGCTGGGTGTTCGCTGGGGCGGGTCGCCACTCAGCGCGAGATCGACGCTGTGGTGGTGTTTTTGGCCAGTCCGGCGTCCAGCTACATCACCGGCTCAACGATCGCCGTCGACGGCGGCACTTCGGGTCACTGACGACGCGGCCCCAGTTCAGTGCGCGACCGGTTCCAAAGTCTGCGACGCAGAAGCGATCTCGCGGGACAGCTTCTGATGGATGGTGATGGTCATCGACATGATCCAGGTGACGAATGCCACGAGGGGGATGTACAAGCCGACCACTCCGTTCCACGCGAACGGCCCGTGCTTGAAGAACAACACACACCCGGCCGGGATGATCAACATCGCGACCCACAGGTTGAGGTATCCGAGCCATCGCGGTAGCACCGGCTCGCTACGACGATCGATCAGGATCGCCACGGCTATCGCGAGTAGTTGCACCCAGAGTGACCAGATGACCGTCACAAAGAGGATCCACCCGACGTCGTGGAGCGCACGGGTCACGTCGGGCGCGCGGTCGTCGTACCGGAAAGCGACAGCCATCCAGACGCCGATCGGCGTGATGAACTCGAGAGACAGCAACGCGCACGAAACCATCTGCACATCGGCCAGCGCCTTCGCACCGTCGATGCGTCTGATTTGGCCCGAGATCGCTATGGCCCAGGGCACCAGCAGCGCCGAACCCGCCATGGAAATGATCATGCCGAGCTTGATCGCGATCGAGTGATCCGCGTAGAGGCGCACGATCTCGGCTGCGCTGGCGCTGGGGCGTGAGGGTGGGATGAACCCCGCGATGAACAAGAACGCGCCAAGCCACAGCGCGATCATGGCCGGTCCGGTCCAAATGAGAACTCGCTGGACTCTCGCTTCCATTGCTACCTCCTGGCAAAACTGTTGTCGGGCGCCGCGGCCACGTCAAGTATTTAGGCGAAAATAAAAACTCCGAGGAGCAACGCGCACACGATGACGCAGTACGCTTCGAACAATCCGCGCAGGGCGTTCGGTGCCTCTCGCAGCTCCATGAAGTACATGCCGACCAAGCGGACTTTGATGAACGCGATCAGCAAGATGATCACGCTTGCGAGCTGGTGATTGGACATCCCGTGCTGAGTTCCCAGCGCCCAGGACACCGCGGTGGCGGCTATCAGTATCACCCACACGACTGTGGCGGGCGTGCGGACTAGGGCCGTCGTCATCGTTGTCACCTGACCAGGAAAATCAGCGGGAAAAGGACCAGCCACAGCAGATCGACCATGTGCCAGAAGCACGCTCCACCCTCGAAGAACGCCCATTGGTGTTGGGATAGATCGGATCTGCGGGCCAAGAAGAACAGCGCGGTGAGCACCCCCAATCCCAGGATCAGGTGAAACAGGTGCAGGCCGGTCAACACGAAATACAGCAGGTAGAAATTGTTGGTTGTGGGGATCTGGTGTGCCGAAATCCGTTCGGAGTATTCGAAAATCTTGACGGCGATGAACGCCACCCCGCACAGAAATGCACCGGCGATCAGGCGTTGCGCCACAAGCCGTTCGGTAGATCTCATGGCGCGGACGGCCAACACCACGAACAGCGAACTGATCAGCAGAAAGACGGTGTTGACCGCGCCGAAGTTCTTGTTCAGGGTGGATTGGGACAGATCGAACAGATCGACGTGCTTGCTGCGCTGGACCAGATAGTAGGTAAAGAAGACGGCGAACACGCAGATGTCGCCGAGGATGAAGATCCAGACACCCGCTTCGCCGGGAATCCTCTTCGACGTCTTCGCCGCGAGCGGTTCCGAAGGCTCAGTGACTATGGGCTGCAAGCGATGTGCTCCCTATCCGAATCGCAGGATCAGACGGTGGCCAGCTCCGGTTGATCCTCGACCTGTCGTGTCTTCTGCCTGTTGATGGCTTGCAGGGTGAGCACGGACATGGCGATCATCCAGCCGAAGAAGATCGCGAAGGGGATCCAGAACGCGCCGACCCCGTTGTAGGCGAACAGGCCGTCGTGGAAGAACACAATCAGCCCGGCGGGGAAGATCAGGATGGCGCACCAGAAGTTCAGGTAGGCGACCCAGCGTGGATACAGCGTGGGCACATTGTGGTCCTTGACGATCGCCAGGCCGATGACGGCCATCCACAACGCGAATGGTGGCCAGGTGAACAGGAAGTCGAACCACACCCAGTCGTTCATGATCTGCATGACCGCGGGGTCGAGCGACTCCGGGCGGAACGCGATCACACCCCAGGTCATCGGGATCAGGATGAAGAAGACGTAGCCGCCGCCCTGTAGCGCGATCGACGAGTACGTCAGTATCGGCCAGCCGCGCTCCATCTTGCGGATGAAGATGGTGATTGCCATGCACCACGTCGCCCAGAACGACCAGAAGATGCACTGGATCAAACAACCCAGCCGGATCTCGTTACGCCGGTCGATGAACCGTTGGGCCAGTTCCTTCGCGGACAGGGCCGGAGATGGTGGCGGGATGAAATGCATCATGAATCCTTGCGCCACGATCATCGCCACGATCAGCGCGATGCCCGACCAGACGGCGGCCTTCGCCAGGCCCGAGTCCAGTACAACCTTCTTCACGATGCTTCCCCGCTCTCTCACGCCCACTGATAAGTGACACTATCTTAGTTCGTAAGTACCGCTTACGATAGTGGCAATAGTCGGCATCGCTGGGAGATAGCGGTCCCGGTCCGCGGACGCCTCGGGTTAGAGTCAGGGGCAGTGTCGTTGAGTAGGGAGGACCGGGATGTTTCGCTCGGCGTTGACGGCGGGATATCACCGCTAGTCATGTCGGTCGCCAGCCCTCGCAACGGACGCCGCGGCGTCGACGAGATCAGACATCTCGTCCTGCACGCCGCGCATCGCCTGTTCTCCGAACAGGGGTATCACGGCACCACGACTCGGCAGATCGCCGAGGACGCCGGCGTCGGCGAGTCGGTTCTTTTCCGCAACTTCGGCAGCAAGGCCGAGCTGTTCGAGACGACAATCGTCACGCCGTTCTCCGATTTCGTGAACCAGTGGGCCACGACGTGGAACGTGAACGTGACGTCGAAGTCCGATCCCGCGGAGATCGCGCGTTCGTTCGTCAAGGGCTTCTACGGACTGGCCGACGAGCACCGGGAGTTATTTCGGACGCTGGTCGCGGCGCAGGTCAAGGGCGGTGAGCCGGTGCTCGCCGAGGTGGCCGCACGGGTGAGCAGCAAGCTCGCGGATAATCTGCGCACGGTGCGGCTGGTGCTGACCGAACACGGTGCGGCGCGGCACTTCCGTGAGCTCGATGCTCCGGTCACCGTCGCGCTGTCCGTCGGCTCGGTGCTGTCGCTGGTGCTGCTCGAGGATTGGCTTTTCCCGGCCGATCAACGCCGTCCGGGCCGCAGCCGCCAAATCGAAGAAGCGGTGCAGATGCTGCTCTACGGAGTGACCGGCCGCTGAATAAGCGAAAATGCCGGCAATACAAACGTTTTCAACAACATGCGGGTACCCGGATCGTCGGTGCCGGTCACATCGTGGCGGCCGACCAGGATGAACTGCACCAATGCCAGCCACTGGCCGACGGCCAACAGGTCGAGGTCCGAACGGATTTCGCCGCGCTGGATCGCGAGCCGCAACACCGGCTCCCACATCTCGGCGGTGAGTTCGGCGACCAGCGCGGATCCGTTGACGATCGGGGTGGTCACCCCCAGGTATTCGGGACCAACCAGAATCCGCATGATCGGGTCCCGTCGACCGTGGTCGATCAGATACAGCAGCCCCTCGACGAGTTGTTCGTCGAACGACTCAAAGCCGAAGATGTAGGTGCGGGCCCGGTCGAACAGCATCCGGGCGCGCCGTTCGATCAACGCTCCCAACAGATTGTCGCGGTCGCCGAAATAGCGGTACACGGTGGGACGGGAGACTCCGGCTTGCTTGCCGATGTCGTCCATCGTGGTCTTCGAGACGCCGTAGCGCGCGATGACGTTCTCGGCAGCGGCCAGGATTTGCTCGCGCGCCTCGTTGGCGTTCGCGCTCAGCACGCTGGTGTTGGTGCGCCGCTTGGTCCTGCCGTGGCCGGCGAGCCGCAACGACGCTCCCGGCGCGGGCAGCATCCCCGCGCCAGGCCCGGCGTCATCTCGCGCGGGAAAATCGTTGGCCGATGTCATGATATTCCTCTCGGACGGCCCGTTTGGCGATCTTGCCGCTGGGCAACCGGGGCAGCGGTTCCGATCGCAACACCACATACCGAGGCACCTTGTAGTCGGACAGGAGTTGTTCGCAGTGTGCGATGACCGCCGCCTCGTCGAGGCCTTCGGCTTCGGGTGCCACCGTGATGATCGCGGCGGGTGTCTCACCGAAACGTGGGTCGGCGGCGGCGATGACGGCGACCTCGGCGACGCCGTCAAGGCTTGCGATGGCCGCTTCCAGCTCCACCGGTGAGATGTTGATCCCGCCGGAAATGATCAAGTCCTTGATGCGGTCGACGAACGTGATGCGCCCCTGCGCGTCGCGCGTACCCAGATCGCCACTGTGCAACCAACCGTTGCGAATCGCCGCGGAGGTGGTTTGCGGATCGTCCCAATACCCCGGAGTGACACCGGGACCGCGGACCACGATCTCGCCCGGTTGTCCGGGTCCGACCGGCGAGCCGTCGTCGCCCATCACCGCCACTTCGGTGAAGATCGAGCCCATCCCGCACGAGTCGGGATGGCCCAATGCGTCGGCCGGCTGCGTCGCCGTCGCCACGCCCCCGGCCTCGGTCATCCCGTAGATCTGGCGCAGCAACACCCCTTTGTCGGCCCAGCGCTTCAACAGGTCGGTCGGGACCGCCGCGCCGCCGACAATCGCGGTTTGCAGGGAGCTCAGGTCCGCGCTGTCGAATTCCGCTGCCCGAGAAAGAGACTCGAAGATCAGCGGAACGCCGAAGATGGCGCGCACCGAGTGTTGTTCGATCAGATTCACCGCGCGTGACGGATTGAGTTCCGGTTCGACCACCAGGGTTCCGCCCAATACGGTGGTGATCAGCAGTCCGTAAACCAGACCCGGGGTGAACGCCAGCGGCAACACCAGCAATGTCACCGTGCCCGGTCGAAAACCCTGTTCGGTCAGCGTGTTTTCCAGCACGATGGAGAGCAAGGTGTTGCTGGTCAGGATCACACCCTTGGACAGGCCGGTGGAGCCGCTGGTGAAAATCACCGCGATCGGCTCCTCGCCGGCCGGGTCGACACGGAAATCATCGGGAGCACCGCCGCGTTCCGCATCGACGCCGTCGAAGGCCAGTACCCCGAATTCGCGGCCTGCCTGACGTGCCTCGTGGGCGACGGCGGTATGGGAGGACGCCGTGATCAGGAGGCTGAGCCCGGCGTCGTCGGCGATCTTGCGGATTTCCGCGGGCTTGAGGCGGGCGTTGAACGGCACCAAGACCGCTCCCGCCTTCATGATCGCCAACGCCGCTACCGGCCATTGCAGCGTATTGGGTGCCAACAGTCCGACGCGGTCGCCGGGCTTGACCCCGTCGTCGGCCAGGCGCCGCGCCAACCGCCCGGACCAGTCGTGCAGTTGCCGATAGCTGAGTTGGTCCTCGCCGAGGACGATCGCGGGCTGGTCGCCCTTGGTTCGTGCCCACCAGTGCAATGCGGAGCCGACTGTCGCGGCCATGTTCCTCCTCGATTCCCGACGGGTCAGACCGTGGCCGCCGACCCGAACACCGTCGAGCTGACGAGTGGCGCCATCGGGCCGCCGATGAGCAGCGAAATATCAGCATCGGCAACGGGATTGGGCGAACCGCCGCGGATCTGGCGTGCCGCCTCGGCCACCAGTCCGATCCCGTGCACGAAACCTTCGGCGATGTTTCCGCCGGCGGTGTTGATCGGCAGACGGCCGCGCTGGACGGTCAGGTTGTCGACGGTGAGGAACTCACCGGCTGCGGGCCCCGGCGGGCACAGGCCGTGGTCGATCATCGAGGCGACCGCGGGACCGGTGAAGTTCTCATACACCTGTGCCACGTCAACGTCGGCCGCGCTGATTCCCGCCCCTTCCCATAGCCGGTTCACCAGTGCCGGATGGAAACCCGCACTGGTGTATGGGTTTTCGTTTTCGACCGATTCCGTCCAGCCGGCGTTGGCGCCCTGCACGCCGGCCAGTATGTAGGCCGGCGTCCCCCGGTAGTCACCGACACGTTCGGCACTGACCACTAAAACAGCGGTGGCGCCGTCATTTTCACGAGAGCAGTCAAAAAGTCGGAGCGGCTCGGAAATGAGCCGGGAGCCCTGGTAGCGGTCGTGATCGAGTGGCTGGCCGTAGGCGACGGCGTTTGGATTGTTCTGCGCGTGGTGATAGCCGGCGAGTGCGACCGCCTCCAGTGTCGAGGGCGGCACCCCGTCGACGTCGAGCATTCGCTGGGTCCGCATCGCGCACACCTGGGCGGGGGCGATCATGCCGTGCGCGGCATAGAGGTGCCCCATGTGCCCCTTGTTGTAGGCGCCCCGCCCGTCCGTGCCCTCCGACAGGCCGCGGTAGACCGCCACGCAGTTGGCCTGCCCGCTGTGTACCGCGGCCGCGGCGCAGTTGACCGCGGCCGCCACCGCGCCGCCGCCGCCGCCCCACACCTGGGTCGACCAGCGCAGCTCGTGGACGCCGAGCGCCGCGCCGATGGCCAGCCCTTCGCTGGAATCCCCTGCATAGGAGACGAACCCGTCGACGGTGCGCGGGTCGGCGCCGGCGTCGTCGCACGCCCGCAATATCGCCTGCAGCACCAGCTGCGCCGACGACAGTGGACTGGTGCCGCGTTTGTAGTAATCGGTGGCCCCGACTCCCACCACCGCGGTCGAGGCGCGAAACCCGCTCATCGTGCCTCCACATCCGAATCGGGGTCCAGGTGCCAGCGCACCAGGGGCCAGTACTGGTCGTCGGACGGCTGGTCGATGACGCCACGCACCGTCGCGCCGATGCGAGGGGTGACGCCGTCGCCGTGGGCGAGCACGCCCAGGACCCGGCGCCGGCCGGCCGCGGGAAGTTCCACCAGCACCACGACATAAGGCAGATGGCCGGTGGCCTCCGCGGCGAACGGCTGCCAGGTTCGCGTCCACGCGTAAACGGTCCCGACCGGTTCGACCGCCTCGAAGACGGTGTCGAAGCTGTGGCACGCCGGGCAGAGGGGGCGCGGTGACCAGATCCAGGTCGAACACTCAGAACAACGCTGTAGCAATAGCTTTCCGGCGCGCAGCCCTTCCCAGTGGGCCGCATCCAAGCCGTCGTCGGACGGGCCGGTCAGGCTCACCCACGGTGGCGTATCGGGGATGTTGCGCACGCTGGCCACCCGCCAGCTGCCGTCGGTGAATTGCACCCAGCGGCTGCGCAGTTCGAACCATTCGTCATCGAGCTTGGTGTAGCGGATGATGACGTCGTAGCTTCCCGATTCGGCTTCGCTGATCGAGCGCACCTGGGCACCCTTGAGTTGGGCCGGCACATCGGCCGAGGCGATCAGTTGCCCGATGCGGTCGGGCAGAAAATCCGCCAGCACTGTTTTATTGTCACCCGCGGCAACGGCTTTGCCATGGGCCTCGGCGGTGCTTTCCAGATCGGCCGGGATCGTCGCGGTCATTGTTGGCCACCAAGTTGATAGCGCACATCGGTGCGGTCGTGTTGAAACCCGGACAGGCGGCAGGCATTGACGATGAGGGTGTCATCGGAGTCGACGTAGATGATCACGCCGGCCATTTCGGCCTCGTGCACGACGGCTGCCGCGCCGTCCAGCAGCCGGCGGCGCTGTGCCACATCGGCGGCCGGCGGGGCGAAGACCGCCGCGATGGTGGCGCAGCGGCCGAATTCCTCGGATACCACGGCCCGCATGTCCAGGGCTGCCACCCCGACAATGCGCCCCGACTCGCGCAGCGCGTACGTGTGATCGCCGCCGGCGTTCGCCGGCACCCAGCTGAGATCGGCAAGCGCCACGTCGTCGATGGGCTCCAGAACCGGTGCAGCGGTGGCGTCCTCGATCGCGTCGGCCGAGCGGATCAGTTTCCACACCCGCCGGGTGCGAGGAATCAAGAAGCGGTCCGAAAGGCGGCCGGCCGCGGGATGGTTGCCCTGTGCCCACGCGGTCACCGTGTGAGCGCCCGAGTCCAGCCAGCCGCCGGGAGTTGTCGTGTCCAAGCCGACTCTTTCCACCAGTAGTGTCATGATCCCGATCGAACGCAGGCCCGGGTCGACAACGGCGCTGGCGTGCGCCGTTCCGTCCGGCAAGCATTTCAGCAGAAGCAGTCCGGCGATTCGTTCGGGTTGATCGGGCTCACCCATCGCGGTCGCGTGCGGCAGCATCCAGATCAGCAGATGGCGCTGCGACGAATCGGATTGGGACATCGCACGATCGACGTCGGCGAAGTCGATCCGGTTGTATTCGGGTTCGGCGTCGTAGCCGGCGGCACGCTCGAGAAGGTCCGATAGTTCAGCCGATTCGTCGGGGCTGAGACTCTTTCGCCACTCGTACTTGATCATGGCAACGTCACTATGGCGTGTCGCCTTCGGCGAGGAGCTTTTTGGTCTCCCGCCGAAACACCTGATTAGCGGTCTCGTTGCGGCCCAACAACATATCACCGGCATCGGCGCTGGCCATGCCGCGCTGCGAATTGCGCAGCAACGGGAAATCCTCGTTGTGCAAGACGGCCAGCAGGATCTCCCAGTTCTTGTCCCACCGGCCGTTCCAATGTGCCTCGTCCATTCCCGATTCTTCTTGGCTCGGGACCATCAGCCGTTGCTCCATGCGGGACTTGGTCGGATCGCTGGGGTGGGGCCGGAAGGTCAGCAGCTGGAAGTGATCTGGCTGGCGCAACAGCGTGCTGTTTGGTAGCAGAAAGTGCGTCTCGGTGACATAGCGGTCCAGTTGCTTGTCGCCCGGGTCCTCTTCAAGCCAGCGGTCGATGGACTTACGCGGCGCGATGAACCGGCAGTGCCGGCCGAAATCCTCGAACGCCATCACGTTGGTGTGGATGATCTTGCCCGCGGTGTTGGGGTGGGCGTATTGGATGTGGTAGCCGTCGAGGAACGCATCCTGCATGATCTTCCAGTTTGTCGGCTCGTCGAACCCCGCCGACCGGACGCACTGCAGCTTATCCAGGTGGTAGCCGGCCAGGATCGCGTCCATCTCGGGGCCCAGCCAGGCCTCGACGTCGATCTCGGCGTGCGCGTTGTCGACCACCCAGATGAACCCGTGCCGCTCCTCGCAGGGTATCTCGACCAGACCCTGCTTCTTGCGGTCGATTTCGCCGAACGTGGCGTCGCGGGTGACCATTCGCAGCGAGCCGTCGGGATCGTAGGACCACCGGTGGTAGGGGCAGGAGAAGAATCGGCAGCGACCCTTCTCGCTGTCCTCCAGCAGGGCGCCGCGATGCCGGCACAGGTTCACAAACGTCTTGACGCTGTTGTCTTTTTGGCGCACCACGATGACGTTGTTGCGTGGCATTTGCACGGTCATGAAGTCGAACGGGCGCGCGATCTCGGACCCGTGGGCAACGATCGACGGGACGCGGCCGAAGATGCGATCCCGCTCCTGTTGCGCGAGTACCGGATCGGTGAATTCGCCCGCGGCAAAGCCGACGACTTCGTCGAACTTGTCGGTCGTTTCGTTCCGCAACAGCTCAAGTGCCCGACGGATCCGGTCTTGCCGGGGAAGCGATGTGGTCATGGGACTCAGTTCTCTGGTGTGAACGTGATTGGCATGCGAAGGCAGCCACGCACTTGCGTCGAGTGGTAGACCGGTGGGTCCGATTCCACCAGTTGGTAATCCGGGATGCGACGGTGCAGTTCCTCGAGAGCGATGGTCAACTCGATGCGGCCGAGGTGTGAACCCAGGCAGCGGTGCACGCCCGCGCCGAACGACAAGTGCCGATTGGGGGAGCGGGTGATGTCGAATTCGCCGGGAGCGCTGAAGGTACCCGGGTCGCGGTTCGCCGAACACAGCATCAGCAGCAGCTGGTCACCCTCGGCGATGTTGACCCCGCCGAGTTCGACGTCGCGGATCGCGCGGCGGCCGGCGGCAACAGCCGCTTCGATGCGCAGAATCTCCTCGACCGCTTTGGGAATCGTGGTCGGGTCGGTGATGATCAGGTCGCGTTGGGCGGGGTTGTCGACCAGATGCGCGATTGCCCACGCCAGCGATCCCTGCACGGTGTGTAGGCCGCCCATCAGCAGCAGGTAGAACATCAGGATGAGTTCTTGATCTTGGAGCACCCGGGTGCCGTCGGGCAGTTCGACCTCGGTATTGATCAGGGTGGATGTGGCGTCATCGCCCGGGTTGTTGCGCCGATCCTCGATCACCTTCTGGAAGTAGCCGGCCACGCTCAGACCCGCTTCGATGCGGGCTTGGTCGGACTCCTCTTGGGTTCCGCCCGGCTTGCCGAACAACACCACATCGGTGGCCTCGGTGAACAGCCCCGCGTCTTCCAGCGGCCAATCCATCAACGCCAGAAAGATCCTGGCCGGCAGCTCGTGGGCGAACTCGGAGACGAATTCGGCGCTGCCTCTCGCAGCGAACCCATCGATCAATTCGTTGACCACCGCACGGATATCGTCCGAAAGCTTCTTCATGCGCTGGGGGCTGAACAGCGGCTGCAGCACGTGGCGGTACGCGGTGTGCTCCGGCGGGTCGAGTTCGAGTGGGATGAACTTGCCGAAATCCATTGGGGTAACGAGGTTGTTCGGGTAACTGGAAAACGATTCATGGTCCGTCAGGACTTGATGGACTTCCTTGTACCCGGTCACCACCCAGTGCCCGCCATAAGCCGGCGAGTAGACAACAGGGCCTTTGGCCGCCAGATCGGCCACCCGCTGTTGAAACACGTCCACGGGGACGGCCAGGCCCGGCTCGTAAACGTCGAAGTCCGTCATCAGGTTCGGCGGCACTCGATCCATTGCTGTGGTCATTCGTCTACGCTCCAATCCTTCTGTGGTGCCGGCTCAATTCGCGTTGGGAACGGGCTCGGGGTTGAGGTCTTCCGGGAACCACATTCCGACGCGGGCCAGGGTGCCGCCGTCGGTGGCGCCAAGGGTGGCCCCAGAGATGTAGGCCGAGTCGTCGGAGACCAAGAACAGCGCGACCTTCGCGTTGTCGTGCAGTGACGGCGGCCGGGGCACCTTGAGCGGAATCGGCGAAACGGTGGGATTCCACGGGCCCGCGACCTCTTCGTAGGATTGGCCGACCACCGGCGCACCCGGGGGCAGCAGGAAGTTGGGCGACATGCCGTGGGTGGGCGCGATGGCATTGACGCGGATGCCGTAGCGGCCCAGATCCAGGCTCAACGCGCGCACCAAGCCGTTGACGCCGGCCTTGGTCGCGCAGTACAGGGCGATCTTTGGATACGCGACCAACGACGCCGCCGAGGACGTCGCCAAGATGGTGCCGCCGCCGTTGGCTTTCAGATGGGGAACCGCGGCTTGTGCCGTGTAGACCACGCCGCTCAGGTTGACGCCCAACACATGCTGCCAATCGGCCTCGGTCATGTCCTCGAATTCGATGGGCTCTTCGGTGCCGAGGGCCGCTGCGCCGCCGCGCGACACGATTCCCGCATTAGCCCAGGCGATATCGAGCTTGCCGAAATGGTCGACCGCGCTGGCCACCGCGGCGGTGATCTGATCCTTCTGCGCGACATCGGCGGTGATCGCGATGGCATCCCCGCCCTGCTGCTCGACCAGCTTGGAAGACTGCTCGGCCCGATCGGCGTCGATGTCGACGATTGCGACTCTGGCGCCCTCGGCCGCGAACAGTTGTGCCGCTTGTCGGCCCAGGCCAGAACCTGCTCCGGTGATCAAGGCAACCTTGCCTTCGAGTTTCATCGTTCTCCTTCGGTTGGCTGTGTCCCCGGTCCGAAAAGCCTCACATGTCGAAGCCTTGATGCGGTTGACGAGCGAGAGGCTGTACCCACGCCGCACGCGATGTGAGATCAGCTACAGTCTCACTGTCGTTAAACTTACGACACTAGGTATGAGACGTCAATCAAGAAATGTCAGCTGATTTGCGGCCGATGGGCCGGCGCGCGTTGTCGGGGCAGGTGCGGTAATTGGAAAACATTGTCTGTACACAGGCTGAAGCGCGAAATGCGATGCTCATCGCACCCGGCCGGACCTAACAGGCCGGACCGCGACGCGCAACTTCGCGCCCTGCTACCCATCCGTGACCCACAGGCCGTAATCTACGACAGCAAGGTTATTGGTTGCGGCGCGGAGGTGTAATGGACAGCGACCTGTTCGATGCGGACCACGAACGGTTCCGCGCCTCGGTACGCGGATTCGTGGACACACATGTGGTTCCGAAGCTGCAGCAATGGGACGCCGATCGCCTGATCGACCGCGAGACCTGGCGAATCGCCGGCAAGCTCGGCTTTCTCGGCCAGTCTGCGCCCAAAGAGTTCGGCGGTGCCGACGAGCAGGACTACCGCTACCGGGTGGTGATCCAGGAGGAGATTGCGCGGGTGGGAGCCTCGGCGCTGCAGTCGGGCTTCTCCACCAACGACGACATCGTCTTGAACTATCTGCTTCGTCACGCGGGCGAAGGACAGCGCCAACGGTGGCTCCCGGGATTCGTGACCGGTGAGACCATCGGAGCCATCGCGATGTCGGAGCCCGCGGCCGGCAGCGACCTGCGCGCCATCCAGGCCACCGCCAAGAAGGACGCGCGTGGCTGGGTTCTGAACGGCACCAAGACCTTCATCACCAGCGGCATCCTCTGTGATCTGGTGATTGTCTTTGCCAAGACCGATCCGGACGCGGGCTCGCGGGGGTTCAGCTTGTTCGTGGTCGAGGACGGCACCCCCGGTTTCTCCCGCGGCCGCAAGCTGGACAAGGTGGGACTGCATGCACAGGACACCGCCGAGCTGATGTTCGACGACGTGCTCCTCGGACAGGACAACCTGCTCGGCGACGAGGGCGCCGGATTCTCCTACCTGATGCAGAGCCTGCCGCTCGAACGCCTCGGGATCGCAATTGCCGCACAGGTTTCCGCTGAGGCGGTGTTCGACTGGACGATGACGTATGTCAGCCGACAACGCGGGTCCGGCGAACGAATCGGCGATCTTCAGTCGCCGGGATTCCTGCTGGCCGAGATGAAGACGGGGATCGAGGTGTCCCGGGCGTATATCGATCGCTGCGCGCACGCGTACAACCGCCGCACGCTGAGTGCCGTCGATGCCGCCAAAGCCAAGTATTGGGCGACGGAGTTGCAGGGCAAGGTGATCGACGCCGGTCTGCGGCTACACGGCGACTACGGCTACGTTCCGGAATACCGGTTCGCCAAGGCACTCATCGACGCGCGCATTCAGCGAATCTACGGCGGCACCAACGAAATCATGCGAGAGATCATCCGCCGGGATCTGATGCTTGCCGCGGGATAATCGCAAACCACCGCCGTCTAGACGGTGCTCGCGACCGGTTGGCCGTTCAATTCGCGTAGCGCGTCGAAGGTCTCGGCCAGCCGTCGAGCGCCATTGACCGCGGAGCCCATGTCGCCCGAGGTGACCAGCGCGCCGTAGTCCCCGATCATGACGTGCGTGCATCCGGCCTCGATGAAAGGCTGAATCATCTTGGCCACCTCGCTGGGCGTTCCGGAGAAGCGCATGTTGCGAACCATCTCCGGCGAGACCTTGTCGATCGCCTTCAGCGCATCCTCGCGACTGACTTCCATCGGCAACAGGTCGCGGACGTAGGCGAAGTCTGCGCCGAGCGGGTTGACTTGCCCGTGTCGCGCCCATGCCTGCGGACCCGGCACCAGAGCAGCCGAATCCCAACGGATCACCGGGTTGTTGACCAGCTCTTCGACGTGGGCGTCGTCATCGCCAAGCACGACCCCGAACAGCATCAGCTTCGTCAACGTCGACGGGTCGCGGTCGACCTCCTGTGCCAAGCGGTTGAATTCGGTGATCTGTTCCACGTACTCCTCGGCGCTCGAACCGGGGAAGTACGAGCACCAACCATCGGCCAGTTGTGCGGCGTACCTCATTGCTTTCCCGGGACCGCCCGCTACGAGTAGGTCCGGTCCGCCGGGTGTGTAGGCCGGGGTCGAGATACCGCCATTGTTGACTTGCCAGAACTTTCCGTCGAAGTTGACCGGCTCGTCGGTCGAAAACCACAATTTCAGCAGCTTGAGGGTCTCCTCGAGCCGTCCGAACGGGCGGTCTCGAGAAATGCCGTAGGGCGTGTTCTGCTTGTTTTCTCCCGCGCCCAGCGCGAGGAAGAACCGGCCCTCGCTGTAGTGATCGAGCGTCAGCGCCAATTGCGCCAGTACGTCCGGGCTGCGGCGCGAGACGTCGCTTGCCGAGAGCCCCATGCGGATGTTTTCAGTGACGATGGCGGTCTCGGTGAGTTGAGGCCACGGCTCGAGCCACGCGTCGATTGTGGAACAACTCGGCTGCGGGCGCCAAATCCGGGGTCCAGATCGAGCGAGGGATTGTCAGGCAGTTGCTGATCCCAATAGGTCAGGAAATCAAGCCCGCCTTCGTCGTACGCCTGCACGGCCTGTCGGTGTCCTGCGACCGGGGGAATTGGACTGGGGCGACACCGTATTTCACATCCCGCATGACTCTCCTTGCGAGGCAACGATCTGATGGTTCGAAACGTATGACAAATTTCAATTCGTGTCAATCGTCTGAATGATAGTGTGGCGATGTGCTCGACTTCGGTGAAAGCCGCACCAGCAACGGAGAGGCGCTCAACAAGGTCGTCGCCGCCGCCCGGGAAGTGTTCGCCCGCTACGGCATTCATCGCACCCGGATGGAGGACGTCGCCGCCGCTGCCGGGATCCCGCGTCAATATCTCTACCGATACGTCGCCAGCAAGGAACAGCTGATCGAGTTGGCTCTCCTCGAGCGCTGCCGCGAGTTCTCCGACGAGATTCTCGAGCGAACCCGGGTTGGCACCAAGAGCCCCCGAACGGGCTCTGGCGAACGCCATCGTCGCCTGTGTTGTCGCCGGTCGCGGCGATACCGAATTTGCTTACCTCGCCGAAGCGCTCTCGCGCACCCGGCTGAGCCTCATCCTGTCTGGCTCGGGGTCGCCGATGCATACCTATGTCAAGCGTTGCTTGAGCCCGATCCTCGAGCGTGCGCGGTCCGCTGGACGTCTCCGCACGGATGCGACCGAGGATGCCATCATCGACTGGTTGCAGGGACAGATGACGTGGCTGACTCCACGCGACGATCTCGACGAGGCCGCAATGACGAAGCTGCTGCTGACGTTCGTTGTGCCGGCGTTGTTTGAGTCCTGATCAGAAACTGGTTGCTGCGGGCTGGACGCAAACCGCCTGCGGGTGCTCGTTATTCGTCCTCGATGATCAGCGCAATCTCGGGGGCAGGCGTTCACGCCCAAGCGGGTGGCTTGCTCGTCGCCGGCGGCAACGGCGTGGTCCTGCAGGATCGAGTAACCGTCGTCGTCGATCGGGAACAAGTCCGGCTCGACCGCGTAGCACTGCGCGTGCCCGGCGCACTTGCCGCGTTCAAGGTGAACCTTCATTACCTATCGCCTCCACTTTCTCGACCGCGGCGCGCGGGCCAACGGGGCTGATTTAGTCGGCTCGGGCACACCGCATGCCACAAAACTATAGGCATTAGTTGATTTCGAGTCCAGGACCGGCCCGCGGCTCGGCGGCGGTCGCGCTACGTCGAGGCCGGATCGAGGAAGCTGGTGGCCTGTCCTTCGGGCGCGGCGACGCCGATCATCCGGGCCAACAGCTGCGTGGCCGGATTGTTGACGGCCATCGTGTGATCGGCCGGTAGTGCGCCGGCGTCGATGAGCATGTTGCCCGCGCGGTTCATCAGCACCGCGAATCGTAAGCCCCCGTAGACCACGAACCACCTGATATTCGGAATCGCAGCGCCGCTGAATGACGCATAGCGAGAGATGGTTTCGTCGCAGCTGGGCAATCCGGTGGGCCACGGAGCGCCGACGCCCTCGCTGTGGTGCCGGTCGCAGAACAACCACCAGCCGAGGTCGCAGCCGGCGGGTGCCAGCGTCGCGAGTTCCCAATCCAGGACGGCCGACACGTGGCTGCCGTCGAACATCAGGTTCCCCAATCGCGAGTCACCCCAAGACAATACGGTCGGCCCGGGGTCGGCGGGCCAGTGCTCGGATAACCAGGCGAAGGTGTCCTCGATGATAGAACAGGGCTTGCCGGCCCGTCCCCAGTCGAAGAACGCACGCCACCAAGCGACGTGCTGAGTCAATGGGTCGGACCCCAACTCGGGCCGGGCCAGGGCTCCGAGTCCCAGGCCGCGCCAGTCCAGCGCGTGAATGGCGGCCAGCGTGCGCAGGGCGTCGTCGGCCAGCACGGTCCGCTCCAAGTCGGACAGTGCATGCACCCAGCTGTTCGGGTCGGCGGGGAAGGGGGGCTCGTCGCCGGGGATGCGACCGTCGCGACGCTCGATGACGAGGAACGGGCTGCCCAGCACTGTGGGATCGGGTTCGTAGAACAGCACTTTGGGCGCGGGTATCTCGGTCTTGCGCGCCAGCGTGTCCATGACCAATGCCTCTCTGGCAAGGTCGTATTCGTAGACGACGCGAAATGCGCTGGGTTCGACTCGAATGACGAAGCGTTCACCGTTGTCGAGGTCGACCAGGAAGGTATCGGTAGATCGTCCGTTGCCGACAGGGGTGCTGACTTCCGCGACGGCAGCACCCGCGAAGGCGTTCGGCAATCCACGACGCCGGCCTGGTCCGAATCTCTTCGGGTGTAATCCCGCCGACGATGGCCATCGTCAGACCAGCTTCCGCAGAATGCCGTAGGTGGCCAGGCCAGCGCCGCGGCGTCCGTCACTGAGCCGCAGATTGACGAACTCGTCGTACGCGGAAAACGTTGGCCCGGTTTGACGTCCGCCCTGCGGAACCCAGAAACCCACCGGCCGGTCGGTGATCTCGATGCTGACTGCCCCCGTCGGCAGCACCGTCTCGACATCGTTGAGCAAGCCGGATCCGTTGCGGGCGAAGGCGAAGTGATCGAGCCGCTGCTGGCCGTCGTCGGCGAGGCGAAAGGCAAGGTCGATCTGCGGGCCCTGGACACCCTTGAGCTTCCAGAAGACCAGGAACTGGTCGCCGAGATCGGCCATCAGGTACTGGTATTCGTCCCATTGCGACGATTCGCTGCGGTAGCCCCAGGTGCGATCCCGCAGTCCGACGCCGTCGAAATTGCGTCGCTCGCCGCGCACCGTGATGGTCCCCTTCGCAGCCTGGGGTTGTTCGTAGTGGTGCAGTGGCCGGCCTGCCTTGTTGGACGGCAACGCGTTGAGGGAGTGCAGGTCGATCGGTTGGTACTTCGGGTCCACGGTCGCGTCCAACTGCAACTCGGGATGGTCGACGACGAGGTGGCCGTCGGGATCGACGGAGATGTGCTCACTTTGGTGCGTGCCCGGTCGGGGAGTTTCGATGAGTTCGAAGGATTTCCCGCCCGCGAACGCGGACACCCGGGTGCGGCCCGGGAAGGAGGGGTCCGGCGAGGACATGTGGTGGGTCATCACGTAGACGTCGGAATCGGGATCCCACCAGCAGAACAGCGCATAGTCGCCGCCACGGTGTGCCGTCGTCGTCGATCGGCGCCACGTCGTGGTGGATCGGCGTTGCCAACGGCCCCCAACGCCCCAGGTCCACGTTCTCTTGGACGGTCACAGTTACCTTTCCCGATCAAAACGTGCGTCATACGTATTGATGGGAAAACTACTCGCTCAACGGGTGTGAGGGAACCCCTCGGCGCAATTCGTTGTGACGGGGTGTGTGACAAAATGCTCGACCATGGCTCGCAGCAAGCTGCTGACGCACGAGAGCATCGCCCGGGCGGCGTTCGACTTGGTCGACACCGAGGGCGCGAGCGCGTTGACCATGGGGCGGCTGGCGAACGGCCTCGGCGTCGCCCAGATGACGCTGTACAACTACGCCGCCAGCAAGCAGGAAATCGTGAACATGCTGCCCGACGTACTGCTGGCCGATCTTCCGCCGATCGATCCGGCCGGTCGGTGGCGCGAGCAACTTGACGCCTGCTTCGCCGAGGTCCATGACAGGTTGGTGCGCCACGGCAATGTCACGCGGTTGATCGCGACGCTGCCGGTGTCCAGCGACGCTCAAACGACGCTATTCGCAGAGGTGCTGGAAGTGCTTGGTGGCAACGGCTTTTCGAAGTCGGAAGCACTAACCGTGCACCGCACGCTGTCAACCTACACGCTCGGGTTCGCGCTGTTCGAGATTGCCGAAAACACGGTGGCCTCGCCGCGGCCCGGCACCGATGCGGCGCAGTTTCGCGCGGGATTGAGCGCGGTATTGAGTGCGTTCGCGCCATCGGGTCCTAGGCGGGGTCTTGCTGCGGGTCCTTGAACTCGCTCGGTTGGGCGCGTCGTTGGCTGGCAGCGCGAAACGATGGGTCCAGCCTGCGAACGGTGAAAATGAAGGCCAGCGCCACGAATAGCGCGAGGATGCCGTACACCGCGGCGGGGATGGCCATTTCGGCGTTGTTGAGCAGCTGCGGACTCAGCGCGATCCCCAATGCCAACACGCCGTTGTGCATGCCGATCTCGAGGCTCATGGCAATGGCCTGCCGCGGCGCCAGGCGCATGAAGCGTGGGGCCAGGTAGCCGACCGTCAAACTGGTGAGGCTGAAGGTGATTACGGCCCCGCTCAGCACGCCGAAGTAATGCGAAAGTGTGCCCCAGGATCGAACGAGCGTTGCTGCGATGATGAGCACCAGCAGCGTTGCCGCGGCCACTCGAATGGGAGTTTGCAGCCGCCGGGCGAGCCGGGGAAACTTGTGGCGGATGGCAACACCGATCGCGGTGGGCACCAGCACGAGCCCGAACACCCCGAGGAACTTGTCCCACTGCAGCGGAAGAAATCGTCCGTCCCCGAGGAACCAGGTCATCGAAAGCGCCAGTATCGCGGGTATTGCGATGATCGAGAGCAACGCATTGATCGCGGTCAACGTCAGGTTGAGCGCCAGGTCGCCGTTGAACAGATGGCTCAAGATGTTGGCGGTGGTCCCGCCCGGGGTCGCGGCCATCAGCATCAGCCCGACCGCCAGGTTCGGTGGCAGGTCAAACGTTTCGGCGATCAGCAGACAGAGCGCCGGAAGCAGCAGGGCCTGGATGGCAAGGGCAACCGCCACCGGTCGCCGCAGCGTCGCGGCGCGCCGAAAGTCGGCGATCGTGAGCGTCAGCCCCAGCGCGAGCATGACGACCCCAACGACCAACGGAAAATACCGGTTGTCCATGACGCTCCGTGTTGCTCATCGAACGGATCCGCTTACCAGTTTCACTTTCTAGCATCATCGTTGCGAACGCGCGCGCGGGTTCAGGCGGCGTTGATGTCCGACACCACCGGCTTGCGCGACAGCAGTGCGGCCAACAGCCAGACGGCATAGGCGGCCAAGCCAATCGTCACCGCGGCGCCGAGGTAGGTGGCCACCAGCGACGTGTCGGAACCGAGGGTGAGCCAGATGGGGAGCGCCAGCCCTGCGTTGACCATGCCGTCGGCCATCGGCAACAGGGGGATGATGGCTGCCAATTTCCAGCCGTCGCCCAGCCTGCCGCGCAGCGCGAAGATCAGCGCCCCGGCCGCCATCGGCATGATCGACTGAACAGCGGCCTGCCACAACGGAAATCCCCAGAAGTTCAGGGGTTGATTGCCGTAGTACGCGTGAAAGCCGGTAAGCACGCCCGGCGTCTCGACCAGCACGTTGCTGACCGCAAACACACCCCAGAGCTGCCAGATACGCTTTGCCGCTACTCCTTTGGCGAAAACCCGGTACGACAGATACCCCTGGCCGCCGACGAACCACGGGTAGGCGAACACCAGCGCCCAGGGGATCGGACGGCCGAGCGCGCTGAAGGCGGTGTGCTGGCCCAGGGCGGGGAAGTACAGGCAACTCAGGACATCGGCCACCGGCTCGAACAAGGCGGCCAGCCCGCCGCCGATGAAGCAGAACAGCAGCAAGGGTCCCTTACCCCGGCGGATCTGGTCGAGGGCGATACCCAACACGATAACCATCGGTATGCCTGTCACCGCGGTGAAGAGCAGTTGTGCGGCGGCAGGCATCGTCGTGCTGGCGATGTCGGGCACGTGATGGCTCATCGGGTGCTCCTGCGGGTACGGCCCACGGTCAGGACGGCAGGGTGGGCATGGGTTCCGGTGGTGGATGGTCGATTCCGATCAAGGGGGCGAGCGCCTGGGTGCCGATGTTGTTCACCGGCCACGGGGAATTGGTTGCGATGACGCCGAACGTTCTGAACATCGTCCCCATCCGCTGGAGGTGGACGGCCAGCCGGAATGCCGCAAAGGCTTCATAGAACGCGAAATCGTCTACGGCGATACCGGTCTTTTCGCCCCACAGCGCCACGGTGTCGGCCTTCGACGGGAATCCGGGCAGCCCGCACGGGTCGTCGGTAATGCCGGTGTGAGCATCCCCGAGCAGTGCCTTCTCGACCAGGAACCACCAGCCGAGATCTTGCAGCGGATGACCGATCGATGCCATCTCCCAGTCGATCACCCCGACGGTGCGGAAGTCCCGAAAGATGAGATTTCCCAACCGGGCATCGCCCCAGCTGAGGGCCAGCGGCTCGGGACCGGCGGGGCGGTTTTCGGCCAGCCACTGGCGCCCCGCCTCGGCAATGGGATTGGGCTCGTCTTCTGCGGCCCACTGCAACGCTTCGTCGTAATAACGCAGCCGCCCGGCGAGACCGGCCGGATACATCTCGGTGAGAAAGCCCAGTCCGGCCGCGCGCCAATCCAGGGTGTTGATCGAAGCCACCGTGTCCAGCGCGGACCGCCACAGCGCACCTTGTTGTTCGGGCGTGGCGTCGTGCAGCCAGCCCTGTTGCCAGTAGGGCGGCATGTCGGGCTGCACTTCGCCGGCGATCCGATCCATCACGAAAAACGGTGCGCCCAGCCACTCTTCGTCTTCCTCATACCAGTGCACGCGTGGCACCGGGATGCCGTCACGTTCCGCCAGTGCCGTCATCAATCGATACTGGGGTTCGAAGAAATCCGGGGCACGGTAAAGGAAGTTGAAATCGGTGGCCTTGACCCGCAGGGCCAGCGATTGCCGAGTGCGTTCACCGTCGGCGGTCCACGCAGCGTCGAAGAACAGGGTCTCGTTGGTGAAGCCCGCTCCGGACGGGTTGGTCACGGCGCTCAGCTCGATCTCGGAGGTGCCGCTCAGCCGGGTTCCCAGCCACTTGAGCAGAATCTCGCGGGTCTGCGCCAGATCGCGCTGCGTCGGTACGCCCATTGTCAAGCCTGTCCCGAGCCCTGCAGTGCCTTGTCCCGTAACCACTTTCGGAAGTGGCGCGTATAGGTCCAGTCCTGCAGCTCGCCGCAGACGGAGTTGTTTCCGTCCCAATCCCAGCGTTCGTAGCACCAGTACGCGGCCAAGTCTCCCCACAGTCCCGGCCAGTCCAGACCGGAGACGATGCGGCCTTCGGCATGCAGCGTGCGGCCCAATTCATCTGTGGCATCGATGATCTCGCCTAAGGGCCAGCCGTCGGGTGCATTGATGCGTTCGCGGGTGCCCGACACAATCGTCGCGGGGATGCCGTCCTTGACGTGGAAACCCGCCGTGATCTTGTCCTTGACCCCGTCGAGCGGGTCATCCTCCCAGGGAATGTCGCACGTGGCGAAGGTATTGAAGGCGTTGCGGTCGTCGGCCATGCCTAACGAATAGCCACCGCGAAGACGATGCATGTTCGCCAGAATCTTGCGTGGTCCCCAGGTGTGGTCGCGAAATACCACTCCGTCGGTGACGTCAATCGTCTCGCCCTCGAGGACCAGCGTGCCGTTCATCCGTCCGAAGTGCTCGTAGTGACCCGTGGTGATGTCTCCCGCGACGTCGCGTACGAAGTCGAACATGCCGGCGTCGACGTCATTTTTCTGTTTGTCGAGTTTCAGGTAATGAGGCGGATACGAAGCGGTGAACGTCAATTCGAATTCGCATCCCGGAGACTCATACGTGTAGCGGTGCTCCTGCTGCGCGACCACGGTTTGGCACCCAAAGCCGTTTTCGAGCTTGAAGTCGAACATGTCGGCGCCCTCGGGGATGCCCATGTGCCAACTCCACCCATTGTGGGCGATGGTGTTCATCGTCCGGCCGGTGGGATCCCAGATCAGCGGGCCGCCCATCGCGGTGTTCTGATTTGGCCGGAAATAGAAATACAACAAGCCCATCAGGTCCCGCTCTGGAACCCGGAAAGAGATGTAGGACGCCTCGTTCCACCACGGGTCCGCATTCCGCGGATGAAAGCTATCGTCCGCGATGTTGACGACTTCCGACCAGACCATCCAGCGACCCTCCTGCGATATGAATGCACAGCCTTCGGCTAGTCGGCGATTGGTCCGAGAAGCCTTGCTACGTCACAGGTATACGTGTATAGTTCCGGCGGTGTCAAGACCCACAACTGGGAGTCGTGAATGACCGATCAGGGTGTCGACATCGCCATCCCGATCCTGGCCGACCGACATCTGCCCGCCTCGGCGTTCCTCGATGCGGCGCGGGCCTACGGGGCCAGCGGAGTCGTCGATTACATGCAGGGTTGGGATCAGCTGTCGAGCATGTTCCCGCCTCAACTGTGGAACGTCGGCAACGCACCGATGGCGGCCATGGTGCCGGATCTGGACTCCTATCCTGATTTCGTCGCGATGCTCTCGGCGGCCAGCGTCGTCGCGCCCGAGCTGGGCACCGTGTTGAGCACCGATGCCGTGCGCCGTGGTCCGGCCGAATTGATGCAGACGATGCTTACCCTCGCCAACCTGACCCAGGGCGTGCCCAGTTCCACTTGGGATCCGGAGAAATCAAGCAGTGCAAGCCCTTTGGGTGGAAGCGATCGGAGGGATGGGACAAGCTCGAGGATGTGCTGCGGTTGTCTCACCTGTTTTGGGAGCACGGCTCGGAGCCGTTCGACTTCGACGGCAAGTATTGGAAGTTGCGCGACGCCTGCTTAGGGGGAGCGCGCAACTATCGGCCGCAAATATGGGGGCTGGGCGGCGGCCCGAAGTTGATGGACTACGCGACCTCGTACTGCGATGGCTTCGCGACCCTGGCGCCGTTCGTTGCCTACAGCCCGGAGCGTTGGCACCAGATGGTGACGTCGATGAAGGACCAGCTGGAACGAAAGGGCCGTGATCCGGCGCGATTCGGATTCGGTTTGTACTGCGCGTATTTGACTCATGATGATGAGAACCTGATTGAGGCCAAGCTCAGCAACCCGATGGTGGCGTGGTTTACCGCGGTCGTCGGCAGGGTGGTGATGACCGATTGGGATGCAGTGGGAATCGAGCCGCCGATGCCCCGGGATTGGCATTATGCGCTGCACCTGAAGCCGCACAGCCTAAGCGACGATGAGGTATCCGATATTTTGTCGCGAGTCACCCCGGCCATGTCGGACCGGGCATGGATAAGAGGCACCCCGGCAAGGGTTTCCGACCAACTCCAGGCGTTTGTCGACGCCGGTGCGACGTGGATCAGTGCGATCGACATGATGCCCTCCATCCTCGAAATCGAGGAAGGTGCAAGTGCGGTGACCCGGACGTTCGACATTGCGGGGCGGCTCAAGTCGCGCAACGCCGCGCTGGCCGGGACGGTCTGAAAGCGCGACGAGGGCTACCTGCGGCGCGCAGATCGGCGGGGCTCATTGACCGCCTGTTTGGCAATGCCGTCGAGGATCAGATTGAGGCCTTCCTCAAAGCCGCGGGCAGCGTCTCGTGTGGTGAGCAGCTCGGCAAAGGCTGCTACATGCGGGAACTCGTCGGCGTCGATTTTGCGCAGCTCGGCCAACCGGGTCGATGCCGCGGCCGGCGACCGGCGGCCGGTGTGCTGCTGGTTGAAGCCCGCGGTGTAGGAGGCAAGTGTGTCGTAGGCGGCGACGATCTGCGGATCCGACAAGCCCGCCCGCTCCAGTGCCGCGAACACTCGCTCCATCCACCGATATGCAACCTTGCCGTCGGCGGGCTGGGCGGCAATGATCTGTGCGAACTCGGGGTGGGCCAGCCACATTCGGTGCAGCGCGCTGAACACCGCGGCGAGGTCTCTTCTCCAGTCCTGGCTGTCGACGTCAGGGACGTCCAGGTGGTCGAGCAGCCGATTGGCCAATATGACCAGTAGCTCCTCTTTGGTTTGTACGTGCCGATAGAGGCTCATCGCCGTCACGTCACAGCGGGCGGCGAGCCGGCGCATGGTGAGCGCCTCGAATCCTTCTTCCTGGAGCAGCGAAGTCGCCTCGGCGATGACCGCCTCGAAGCTCAGCGGCGAAGAAGCGGGAATCGACACGACCGCAGTATACGTGTATATCGACGATCGGGGTGGCGTCAAACGCGGGCAGCGGGTGCCGGTGTCTCCAGGGGCGTGACAGCGGCAACAGGCTCGAGCCGCACCGGGATTCCGTCCAGCAGCGTCATCCCGGCGATCCTTTCGACGTCGGCGATTTCGCTCGAAGCCAGAGCGTTGATGTTCGGGCCGCCCGCCTCGTTGGCCAATCGCCATCCGGCCGCACGGTGACCCCAGCCGTGCGGCACGGCGATGGTGCCCTCGATGATCTCGTCGGTCACCATTACCTCGGTCTCGATCTCACCGGACGCCGACACGATGCGTACCCGATCACCCGTCATCACCCCAGCGTGGGCGGCATCCTTCGGATGCACCCGGGCGGTGTGCTTGCGGCGCGCGGTCATCAGCGAGGGCAGATTGTGCATCCACGAATTGTGGGAATGCAGCTCGCGCAACGTGATCAGCGACAGCGGCAGGTCCGGGTCGGTGACGTGTCGTTCACCGAGTCGGCGCGATTCGGCAAGCACTTGGGTGGCGTCCAGATGTACCAGGCCGTCCTTGTGGCGGATCCTCTTGCGTTGTTCACCGGTGGGTTGGTGCTTGCCCAACACCATCCCGTTGTCCGCGGCCGCCAGCTTCTTCAGGCTCAGGCCGTTGCGGCGTAGGCCGAAGAAGTCGCCATACGGTCCCAGCCGGACGGCGAGGTCCACCAGGGTCCGGGGCGTGAGCCTGATCCCGAATCTGGCCGCGGTGCGCAGCATCGGCGCGCTGTAGGGCGCGACGCCGATGCGACGGCTGATTTCCTCGATGATCTGCCACTCGTGCTTGCATTCGCCGCGCGGCTCGATGACCGCCTCGGTGGACTCCGCATAGGGCAGCGTGTGATTCTGCAGGAATTGCAGTGGCACGTCATGCTTTTCGAGGAACGTGGTACCCGGCAAGATGTAGTCGGCCAGCAGCCCAGTCTCCGACACGTACAGGTCGATCGAGACCATCAGGTCGAGGCCCTCGATGCCCCGGGTCAGTTCGTCGGGATTGGGGTTGGCCAGCACGGGGTTTCCACCCACGGTAAAGAATGCCCGCAATTGTCCGTCGCCCGCGGTGAGCATTTCCTTGGCCATCATCACCGACGGGAGCATGCCGAACGCGTCGGGGAACCCGCCGATGCGGCCGAAATGCTTGCCGAACGTATCGGCTGCCTTGTTGAATGCCGGTGGCGTCAAAGACTTGCCGAGCAGGGAACCACCCGGTCGGTCGAAGTTGCCGGTCACGACGTTGAGAGCATCGAGCAGGAACACGGTCAGGGTGCCGTGCCGGCCGCGACAGGTGCCGATTCGCCCGTACACCGCCGCCGTCGGCGCGGTCGCGAGATCGCGTGCGAGCTGGCGGATCTGGTCGGGGTTCAGGCCGGTGCGCCGTGCCGCCTCCTCGCAGGTGTAACTGTCACCGGCGACCATCTGGCGCAGCATGTCGATCCCGCGCGAGGTCTTGGCGATGGCCGCACGGTCCTCGAGCCCCTCGTCGAAGATCACCCGCAACATCGCGCCGAGCAGCCATGCATCCGAGTCGGGACGCACCTGCAGATGTTCGAAGACGCGCGCGGTCTCGGTCCGTCGCGGATCGACGACGACGACCCGGCCGCCACGCTTGGGGATGGCGCGCAGGGTCTCCTTGATGTGTGGCGCGGTCAGCAGGCTGCCGTGCGATACAAAGGGATTGGCGCCCAGCATCAGCAGGAAGTCGGTGCGTTCCAGATCCGGAATCGGGAAGATCAGGGCCGAGCCGTAGAGGAACGCGCTGGCCGCCGATCGGCTCGCCGTGTCCTGTGAGCCGGGCGTGTAAAAGTGCGGCGACTGCAGGGCATCGAGAAACCCCTTGACCCACATCGGAGGTGAATACGAAAAGTAGACCGGATTGCCCAGGTATGCGCCCACCGCGCCGCCGCCATGCGTGTCGATCACGGCCCTGAGCTTCGACGCGATCTCGTCGAAAGCCTGCTCCCAGCTGATTCGCTCGAACTGTTCAAGGCCGCCGTGCCCCCGCGGCACCCCGGCCCTGCGGCGCAACGGGTGCAGCACCCGGTCCGGGTCGTTGACCAGTTCGGTCATCGCGACGCCCTTCGGGCAGCCGAACCCCCGCGAGATCGGGTGATCCTTGTTGGGCCGCATCTGGATCAAAACGCCGTCTTCCACGGTGGCGACGTACCCACAGAGCGCTTCGCAGATGCGGCAGTAGGTGTGCGCATGCGTCACGGTCATGGGGCGCCTCCGGATCGTGGATCGATTACGAAACTTGGTGCTTCTTACTGACGCTTCTTCGATCGCCGTTTCGCGCGGCCAGGAACTTCAATGCCAAATCGTTGAACCGGTCCGGGAATTCGACCATCGGCGTATGCCCCGAGCCAGAGAAAATAGCGAGTTCGCAGTCGGGCAGCTTGTCGTGCATTTGGTGCGCGGACGAAGGAGGAACAACGACGTCGTGCTCGCCCCATACGAGTAGCACCGGGCAGGTGATTGATTCGGGCACCGTGGCATGCACGGAGCGTGCGGCGGCGGGGATGGCATCGACCGAACCCGGCCCACCGAATACCGGCATGGTCACGGCCGCCAGCTCCGGCGACATCACCCGGGGATCGCGGAAGGCCGCACCAAGTGCTATCCGCCGAACCCACGTCTTGGTGGCCAGCGCCCGGCGAACGAAGCGTCGTCGCAGGATCGCCGAGCACAGCCGCAGCACCACGAGAATCACGGCCAGGCGTTGCTCCGACATCGGCACACCGCCGGAGTCGACCAGAATCAGGCTGCCCGTGCGCCGCAGGTCGGCTTTGAACATTTCTATCGCGACCAGACCGCCCATGGAATGTCCTGCGACCGTTGCCGCTTCGATGCCGAGCTCGGCGAGCAGATCGAGCACCGTGCGCGCGTGCGTGGCCATTTCGGCCGGCGCCGGCAACGGCTCGGATTCGCCGAAGCCGGGTAGGTCGACGGCGATCACTCGGTGCTGCTGTGCCAGTGCGGGAATGTTCTCAAGCCACCATTGCCAACTGGAGGCCATGCCGTGTAACAGAACTACGGTCGGGCCGGTGCCGTAGTCGAGGTATTGCAACCGCAGGCCGTTGATCATGCGATTGGCGATCGACGGAGTCCAGTCGATGTCGGTCCAGTGCGGGACAGCCGTCTCCCGGCTGGCCGGTGACGACGTCACCAGCGCAGCCTGTGCCGGCGGCACGGACTAAACCTCATGGCGCTAGGTTAACCCATGCTGAATGTTTCGAACAGAGTTTAAGTAATCAATCGGTTGCGGGATGGCGGCGTCGAACGACCTGGATGCCCACCATCGTCATCACCAGGTCGCCGTGTTGATCCACCATCTCGTACAAGCAATGCACGTCGGCTTTACGGGGACCCATCTTGACGTCGAGGACCTGCAGCGATCCGGTCAGCACCGAGCCAGGACGGACCGGATGTGGCAGCCGCATCCGGTCGAACCCCTTGCCGGCGACCAACGCGATCCGGGCCATGAATTTGGGCGACGAGATACTCGCGAACAGCGACAGGGTGTGCATGCCGCTGGCGATCACGTCCCCGAACGGGGATTCGGTTCCGTCGACATGAATCGGAAGTGGGTCGAATTGGCGTGCAAATTCGATGATTTCGTCGCGACTTACTTCAACCTCGCCTAGGTCCATCCAGTCTCCGACCGTTAGATCTTCCGCGTACAGCGTCTGATGGGGCGTCATGGACGCAAGATCGCGGCCCTCGTGGCGCGGCAGGCTCATCCGATCAGGTTAGAGGGTGGTGTGACCGATCGTTCGCGCGACTCTGGTGTGTCACCGGCCTTGGCGGCAGGCGGAAAGCCTGCCAATTTGGTACCAAACATTGTTAGGATATCGGCACCGCAGTCCACCGAAAGGACCGTCGATGACGACGCAGACCGATTTGGGCGTGAGCGACTCGCTTCGCGGGCCTGGCTTCATCGAAGTCCGCTGCCCTGCCGATGGACGGGTGGTCGGCACCGTGCCGGACATGACGTCGGCGCAGGTGCACGAGATCGCTCAGCGGCTGCGGGCCGCGCAACCGGAGTGGGAGGCGCTGGGACCGTACGGCAGGGCCAAACACCTTCTGCGGCTTCTGGACTGGGTTCTCGATAACGAGAAATGGTTGCTCGGCCTGATGCAGGAAGAAACGGGCAAGTCGTGGGGTGACGCCCAGGTCGAGACCGCCGTGGTGGTCGACACGATCAACTACTTCACGAAACATGCGGCGGAATTCCTCGCCGACCGCACCGTCGAGCGTTCGGGCGCGATGGCGTTGACCAAGAACCTGCGCGTCTTCCATCGCCCACACCAGCTCGTGGGTGTGATCACCCCGTGGAACGGCCCGCTGGCCACCCCAACCATCGATGGCATTCCGGCGTTGATGGCCGGAGCGGCCGTCCTGTTCAAGCCGTCCGAGGTGACGCCGCTGACCTGGGCCGAGGTGACCCGCGGCTGGCTGGAAGAGATCAAAGGGCCGCCGGTGCTGGCGTGCGTGACGGGCGGTGGCGCCGCCGGAGCCGCGGTAGTCGACGAGGTGGACATGATCCAGTTCACCGGATCAACGGCCACCGGCCGCAAGATCGCCGCTCGAGCGGGGGAGCGGCTGATCCCGTGCGGCCTGGAGCTCGGCGGCAAGGACGCGATGATCGTCCTCGACGATGCCGATATCGACCGCGCGACAAGCGGCGCGGTGTGGGGCGGTCTGTGGAACTCCGGCCAGATCTGCGTGTCGGTCGAGCGAATCTATGTGCAGGACAAGGTCTACGACGAATTCATGGCCAAGCTGACCGACAAGGTCGCGGCGCTGCGCCAGGGTATGGACCGCGACGGCAGCTTCGAGACCGACATCGGGGCGATGGCCACCGAGAACCAGGTACGCATCGTCGAGCGTCATGTCGCCGATGCGCTGCAGGCCGGCGCGCGCGCCGTGACCGGCGGTATGCGGGGCAACGGCGGGACGTTCTTCCAGCCCACGGTGCTCACCGGCGTCGACCATTCGATGGCGTGCATGCGCGAGGAAACGTTCGGTCCGACGCTGCCGGTGATGCGGGTCCGGGACGAGGAGGAGGCGATCCGGCTGGCCAACGACTCGCCGTACGGCTTGGCCGCCAGCGTGTTCAGCGGGAACAAGGAACGGGCCGACCGGGTAGCGCGCCGGCTGGAAACCGGCGCGGTCAACATCAACAGCGTGCTGACCGCGACGATGCTGCTCACCCTGCCGATGGGCGGATGGAAATCGTCCGGGGTGGGCGGTCGCAACGGGGGTGCCGCGGGACTGCTCAAATTCTGCCGGCAGCAGGCGGTCGTGACCGAGCGATTCAATTTGAGATCCGAACCGCATTGGTACCCGTATCTGCCGCGGATGAGCCGACTTCAGGCCCGGTTGGTGCGGATCACCGGCGCGCACGACTGGCGGCGGCGGCTGGGCCGCAAGGGCAAGAACAGCAAGGGGTGATCGACGTTGTCTCGGGTGACCATCGACCCGGCGAAATGCCAGGGCCACGGTCGGTGCGTGCTGATTGCGCCGGCGTACTTCGACATGGATGACGCCGGTTTCGGGACGGTAGCGCGTGACGATGTCGACGAGGCGGACAAGGCCGACATCGACGAGGCGGTGTTGAGCTGCCCGGAGCACGCCATCACCTTCGAGTGAGTAGCGCTGTCTAGCCGGACGCTGCGACGGTCCGATCGGCGATCAACGAATTCACTTCGTCGTCGCTGAAACCCGACTCCCGCAGCACATCTCGGGTGTCCGCACCGGTTTCGCGGGGGGTGGGGCCGGTGCGTCCCGGAGTGCGGGACAGTCGCGGCGCGGGGCCGGCGGTCACCGAACCGTCCGGCGCGGCGACGATCGTGGAGCGTGCCCGCAGGTGCGGGTCGTCGGCGAGTTCATCGAGTTCGAGCACCGGCGCTCCGCACCCGTCGACATCGGCGAACACCGCGGTCCAGTGGGCGCGCGGCTTGGTCGCGAACACCGCTTCGATTCTTTCGCGCAATTGGGGCCAGTGCGCAGGATCGAGCTGAGCGGTGACATCGACGTCGTCGATGCCAAGGGCGCCAAGGAAGTTCGCGTAGAACTTGGGCTCGATCGCGCCCACCGCGAAGAACCGGCCGTCGGCGCAGGAGTAGGGGCCGTAGAACGGCGCGGATCCGGACAGGATGTGGCGGCCGCGGCCGGCCCAGATGCCCGCGTTGAACTCGGCGAGGTTGGTGAGGTTGAGCAGCGCCGAACCGTCGGCGATCGACGCGTCGATGACCTGGCCCCGGCCGGTGACGGTGCGCTCGTAGATCGCCATCACTATTCCCAGCGCGGCGAACAGCGAGCCGCCGGCGAGATCGCCCAGCATGGCCAACGGCGGAACCGGCCGATCGTCACCGATCACACCGAGGGTGCCCGCGATCGCCGCGTAGTTGATGTCGTGCCCGGCTCTGTCGCGGTAGGGACCGTCTTGACCCCAGCCGGTCAACCGCGTGTAGATGAGCCTCGGATTGCGTTCGCACAGCACGTCCGGGCCCAGCCCGCGGCGTTCCATCGTTCCGGGGCGGTTGCTCTCCAGCAGGACATCGGCGGCGTCGGCGAGTCGCGCGATGACCTCGGCCCCGCCCGGCGCCCGCAGATCCACCACGACCGACCGTTTGCCCCGCGACAGCGACTTGGCCGGATCGAAGGGGTGCGGCGTGGCCGGCCGCTCGACCGCAATCACGTCGGCTCCGAAGTCGGCCAGCAGCATCGAACAGAAGGGGCCGGGACCCAACGCGCTCAGGTCCAGCACGCGCACGCCGGTCAGCGGTGGCGCGCCGGTTTCCGTGCCGCTCGACGGTGGAAGCTGGACCACCCGGTCAAGATACCAAACATAGTTTGTTTGTGACGCCGCAATCGTCCGTTCCGTACGACGCATCCCCAGGTGCCAGGTCCGTAGGTGGTCGGCTACAGGCATGCAGTTCAGCGGATCTGGGGAACGGCAACGAGAAGCGAGGATTAAACCAAATGATGATCGTCAAACACTGGATGATGTCCTATGCTGACGCCATGACCATGCGAACCTTGATCCAGCTCAGCAAGGGCAAGACGAGCAGGCAGGCCCACCGCAATCTGCCCGGCACGGGTACCAACGGCGAACTCCTCAAGGACGACGAGCTCACCCGGCGGGGCTTCGACGGCCGCGAGGCGGTGTTGTACCGCTCCAACGACCCGACGGTGTTCCGCACCGAGGGCCGCTTCAAGTCGACCAGCGCGATGCTTGGCGACATCAAGCCGGACGACCTCACCGATCCGCGCGGCAATCCGCAACGGCTTTACTACAACGCCGACGCCACCATCTGGCTGTCACGGCGCGCCGAGCCCATGCCGTTCTACCGGCGCAATGTGGACGGTGACGAATGCTGGTTTGTCCATCGGGGATCGGGAACGGTCGAAACGGAATTCGGCCCAATCAGTTACGGCCAGGGCGATTACGTCGTCATTCCCAAGGCAATCACGCACCGATTCGTGGTCGACGCCGGCGAGACCATATTTTTCGGTATCGAGACGGTCGGCGAACTGCGGGCACCCAACTACGTGGGGTTGGGGCGCCATGCGCCGTTCGACCCCGACGTCATCCGCGTGCCCGAACCCGCCGACACCGTCTCGGATCGGGACGAATACGAGATCAGGGTCAAATACGACCACGAGTACTCGTCGATCTATGTCGACCATCACCCGTGCGACGTGCAGGGCTGGAAGGGTGACTACTTTCCGTTCGCGTTCAACATCGCCGACTGGAACGTGATCATGTCGGACAGCCTGCACCTGCCGCCGTCGATGCACTGCTTCCTGGTTGCCGACGGCATCAACATCATCAACCTGCTTCCGCGCCCGTTCGAGGGAGTCCAGGGAGTCGAGCGCATCCCGTGGTTCCACCGCAATGCCGACTATGACGAGATCGCCTTGATCCATGGCGGGAAATCGTTGGGACGCCCGCTCAAATCCGGCCTGGTGAGCCATGATCCGCAAGGAATCCACCACGGCTTCCCCGACCGCGCGCGCATCAAATCTCGCCGCGAATGGGACGAACACTCCAGGATCGAGTGGGAGATCATCATGGTCGAGGCGGCGCGGCCGCTGAAGTTGGACCCCGTCCTGCAGGGTTGAGGGCAGGGGCGACACCGGCGCGCTGCGCGGGTCACATCGGGTGTTGGACGTGATCCACTTCATATGGCATGCTGGCCAATTAAATACCAAACACTGTTTGAGAAACCTATGCCCGGAGATTCTGGAGCCGTCTCGATGACCTCGTCCGCCGTTGACCGCACCCTCGCCGCGCTGCTCCCCACTTTCGATCTGTTCGACCCCGAACACGAGAACTGGAAGTACGACGCATTCGCCTACGCGCGCGAACACTGTCCGGTCGTGCGCACCGAGACCGAACTGACCGGTCCGATGTGGATGGTTACCCGGTACGCCGACGTTCGCCAAGTTCTCGAGGATCCGGAAACGTTTTCCTCGCAGGGAGGTTCGCCGGCACCCACCCCGATCGGCCTGGGCCCGCTGGACTCGGATCCGCCGCTGCACACCGGATTTCGCAAGTTGCTCAACCCCTACCTGTCCCGCAAGTACGCGCTGACGTTCGAGGCCGAGATGCGCGCCATCGCACGCGAGCTGATCGACGGGTTCGTCGACAAGGGCGAGGTGGAACTCCTCGGCGAGTTCGCCGGACCTTTCGTGTCCCGGGTGCTGGCGTCGGTGGTCTTCAAGGAAACCGACATGGCGAAAATGGAGCGGGCCAAAGAGGTCGTCTTCGCCGTGACCGAAGACGGAACCGAGCAAGATTTCATGAATCTCGGGCTGCTCGCCGCCGAATACCTGGCCGCGGCCACCGAGAACCCGCCGGAGGAAGAGGGGATCCTGCGCTCGCTGGTCACCGGAACGGTTGACGGCAAGCCGCTGGAAATGCCGCAGGCGCTCGGCGCTATCGGCGTGCTGTTCCTCGGCGGGTTGGACACCACGCGTTCGGCGATCGGCACCATCGCCATGCACATCGCCCTGCAGCCGGAACTCGAAGCCCGCGTGCGAGATCCGCGCTGGGTGCGAAATGACATGGACGAGTTCATCCGCCACGCCTCGCCGGTGGCGACCTTTGGTCGCACGGTCACCCGCGACACCGAGGTCGGCGGCTGCCCGATGCGCACGGGCGACCGGGTGCTGGTGCGATTCGACTCGGCCAACCGCGACGAAGAGAAGTTCCCCGACGCCGACCATCTCCAGTTCGACCCACCGCGCGGTGGCAACGCCGGGTTCGGGCTGGGCATCCACCGATGTGTGGGCATGCACCTGGCCCGCGTCGAGATCGCCATCGCGTTCGAAGAGCTGCTGGCGCGGATCACCAACCTGAAGTTCGACGCAGATCCGGCCGACCTCAAGTGGGCTCCCGGTATCGCGAACTGTCCCGACCGCGTCCCGCTGACGTTCGAAAAGGTCTGAACAGAAACTAATTTCGTCCACTCTCGATTGGAGAAATAGATGACCGGACGGGTGGCCGGCAAGGTCGCGCTGATCACCGGAGCGGCCCGCGGGCAGGGTCGCAGCCACGCGCTGCGGCTTGCCGCGGAGGGCGCCGACATCATCGCACTCGATATCTGCCGTCAGATCGAGTCGGTGCCCTATTCGCTGGCCACACCCGAGGATCTCGAGGAGACCGGCCGCCAGGTCAAGGAACTCGGCCAGAACGTGGTGACTCGCGAGGTCGACGTCCGCGACGGTGAGGCGCTCACCGCGGCGGTCAACGACGGAGTGAGCCAACTCGGGCGGCTCGACATCGTGGTGGCCAACGCCGGCATCATGTCAATCGGTCCATCGTTCGAACTGTCCGAACAGACCTGGTCGCAGGTGGTCGACATCAACCTGTCCGGGGTGTGGCGAACGACGAAAGCCGCGGTGCCGCACCTGATTGCCGGAGGAAATGGTGGATCGATCGTGCTGACCAGCAGCATCGCCGGTCTCATCGGTCAGCCCGGACTCGCGCATTATGTCGCGGCCAAGCACGGGGTGGTCGGGTTGATGAAGACGCTGGCGCTTGAGCTGGCCCCGTTGAGCATCCGGGTCAACACCGTCAACCCGACGTGTGTCGATACCGACATGATTATGAACGAAGCGACTTATCGGATCTTCCTGCCCGACGATCCGAATCCGACGCGGGACAAGTTCGCCGTTCCGGCCGGGGAGATGAACGCATTACCAGTGCCGTGGATCGAAAGCGGCGACGTGAGCAACGCGGTGTTATTCCTGGCCAGCGACGAAGCCCGCTACATCACCGGCATCTCGCTGCCCGTCGATGCGGGCGCCGTGGCCAAGTGATACTTCGGTGGCACTCGATGCGACCGCAAAGAGGGTGAGAGACAGCGTGTCTCAAAGCGTTGACGAAGTCTTCGACGTGCTGGTCATCGGCGCGGGAGCCGGTGGCATGGCGGCCGCGGCGCGCCTGAACCGCCTTGGCTATCGGACCCTGTTGGCCGAGAGCCGGGATCGAGTCGGGGGCCGCGCCTCGACGGTCGAGATCGAGGGATTCCGGGTCAACACCGGTGCGTTGATCATCGAGACCGGTGGCGAGAACGGAAAGCTGTTCGAAGACCTGGGGCTCCCGATGGGGGCCAGGTTGCCGACTCAGCCGCTCGTGTTGCGGTTGGGCAAACGCGACGTCCCGGTGATGAACGGAATGCCCGGCGCGGTATTGCACGGGTCGATATCGCTGCTGGGCATCGCGGCCCGCCGATTTCCCCGGTTGCGACCTGCGCCGCGGCGCACCCTCGCGGATGTGACGGCCCGCCGCGGCCCGTTCCTGCGTGGCCTGCTGCGCAATCTGACCAGCGCGCTGTTCGCGGCCGAGCCCGCCGACGTGGAAGCCGCATTGCTGTTCGACTACCTCACCAAACCGAAGGCCTTGGACACCTACGCGATGCATCCCGAGGGCAGCATCGGCCCGTGGCGCGTGCTGGCCGACGACTTCGAGCGCACCGGCGGGGTGCTGTGGCTGAATAGCGAGGTCAGACGGCTGACATTCGACGACGCCGGTCGGGTCGACGGAGCGATCGTGCGTCGAGACAACGCCGACGTCTCCGTCGCGGTGCGCGCCGTGGTCAGCAATGCCGGCCCGGTGGCGACCGTGCGCATGTCCGGCGAGGACAACCTGCCCCCCGGCTACGGGGAACGGATCCGGACGCAGTCGGCCCCGAGCACCCTGATCACGGTGAACTTCGCCAGCAGGCGACCGCTCACCACGGTGCCAGGAGTGGTGTTCTTCGGCCCGACCCGGCGGCTGGCCTACGCGGCGAATCTGACGGAGACCTGTCCCGAGATGGCACCACCGGGATGGCATCTGTACGCCGGCGCCAGCACGCCACATCCTGCTACCGGCGCCTTCGATGAAGCTGCCGAGATCGAGATGCTGAAAGCCGATCTCGCCGAACACTTTCCGGGCTTCGACACGGCGAAGATCTTGTCGGTACAAATCTGTGCGGGGGAGGACTGGCCGGCCCAACGGGCCATCGCCGGTCGTGACCTTCCGCAGACGACCCCGATTCCCAACCTGTTCAATGTCGGCGATGGGGCACGGGAATGGGCAACGGCGGGCCAAAGTGGTTGCGTGCACTCGGCCCGGTTGGTCGTCGAACGCATTGCGTCGCAGGTCCCGGTGCTGGCTAAGCGGGTCGACGGTGTGGTTTGATGACAAGAACCAATTACCGTTTGGTTAATCGACCGCGAGTGGTGAGGCCATGAAGACGCTTGTCATCGGTGGCAGCGGATCGACGGGCGTGCCGGTGCTGGAGGGTTTGCTGCGTCGGGGACACGACGTGACGATGCTGCATCGTGGCGTGCACGAACCCGACGGGTTGCCCGATGTCCCACACATCCACGCGGACCCGCACTTCCCCGAATCACTGACCGAGGCGATCGGTGACGCGCGCTACGACCTGGTGCTGGCGATGTACGGTCGGGTCGCCACCATCGCCGAGGTGTTCGCCGGCCGGTGCGGCCACCTGATCAGCATCGGCGGCGTGCCGGCCTATCGTGGCTGCCTGCAGGCGGCGCAGGTGCATCCGTACGGCATGGCGCTCAACGCCCGCGAGGATGGGCCGCTGTCCGACAGCAGTGAGCCGGTGCCGAAGTTCGCCAAGCTGATTCGAGCCGCCGAACGTGCCGTGCTCGACCGGGCCGTAGCCGGTGCCTATCGGGGCACGGTGATCCGCTACCCGGCGATCTATGGCCCTCGCAACCTGGTGCCCTGGGAGTGGTCGGTGATGCGCCGGGTGCGTGACGGCAGGCGCCGGATGGTCTTGCCGGACAACGGATTGTGGATCATCTCGCGGTGCGCGGGGCGCAACGCGGCCGAAGTGGTGCTCAGCGCGGTGGACCATCCCGACACGGCGAACGGGCAGGCCTACAACGCCGCCGATGACGACCAGTTCACCGTGCGCCAGTGGGCCGAGACCGTCGCCGACATCATGGGGGCCGACATTGAATTCGTCGGGGTCCCGCGGGAGATGGCGCCGTCCGCGCTCATTGAGCTGCTGCCGCCGGGCGGCGATCCGCACATCCTGCTGGACAACAACAAGGCCAAGCGCGAGCTCGGCTATGCGCAGGTGGTGCCCGCCCGGGTGGCCATGGTCGAGGCGGTCGAGTGGCTCAGCGCCAATCCGGTGACGCCCGCGGACTATCCGTTGTATCCGGCGCGCTTCGACTACGACGCCGAAGACCGGCTCATCGATGCCTATCTGCAGGCGGTGCAGTGGGTGCGAGACCAGGCTCCGGATGAAGCGCCCGATGTGCGGCACCCGATGCCGCATCCCAAGACCGTGTCCGTCGGCCGCGATGAAGGCGGCCGGTGAAGCAATGACCAGGAGGCCTTAGGAGGGCATGGTGAGCCGTATGTGGCGCCGATTCCAGGATCTGGTTGGTGTCGAGTACCCGGTCATGCAGGACGGCATGGGCCCCTCGCCCACGACGTACCTCGCGGCCGCGGTGTCGGCTGCCGGCGGCCTGGGCACGGTGAGTTGCCCGAGCATCGTCAATACCTCAGAAGAATTCCTGCGCAAGGGATTTCGTGGTGCGATCGAATATGTCGCCGCGCACACCGATCGGCCGTTTGCGGTCAACGTGCCGGTCGGCCGCACCCCGGACGGAGAGCTGTTGCTGGTGAGCCGGACCTGTATCGACGAGGCGATATCGGTCAAGCGGGACGGCGGCCGGGTGGGCGAGCAGTTGCGCGCGATCGTGACATCGGCGGGTTTCGCCGGCGAATTCGGCTCCGCGATCCGCGAATCCGGTCTCGTGCACATGGCCAAGGTGGGGTCGCTCCGACACGCGCTGAAGGCCGCCGAGTACGGCGCGAACGTCATCATCGCTTCGGGCTACGAGATGGGTGGGCATACCCACGCCAAGGGCGTGCACACAATGGTGTTGGCACCGCAGGTGATTGGTGCTCTCGATATCCCGGTGGTGGTCTCCGGCGGCATCTGCGACGGGCGGGGGCTGGCCGCGGTGCTGGCGATGGGCGCCGCCGCGGCGGCGATGGGAACCCGCTTCATCGCCACCCAGGAGCACCAATGGCATCAGGCCTACAAGCAACGCATCGTCGACGCCAAAGAATGGGATGACGTTGTCTACGGCGGCATCTACGCGCCGATCCGCGGGCTACGCAATGACGCGATTGCCGCGCTGGACAAAGCGCGAGAGACCCTGTCGCCCGAGGAGTTTCAGGCTTGGGAAGAAGAACAGATACGCGTAGCCCAGCGCGACGGCGACGTCGAGCGCGGCCTGCTGGTAGCCGGGCAGGTGTCCGCGGCGATCCACGACATCCCCACCGTCGCGGAACTGGTCACCCGCATCGTCGCGGAGGCACGCGAGTTGCTGGCCGCTTCGGCGTCGGTGCTGGAAGAGCCGGCGTGTCCGTAACCGAGACGGTCGATGCCGACGGGGTCGCCGAGCTGGTGGTGCACCACCCGCCCGCCAATGCCTACACCATCGGCGATCTGGCCCGGCTCACCGAATTGTTGTGCAGTTATGCGCATCGCGAAGAGGTGCGGGTTGCCGTATTGCGGGCCGATGGCAACGGGTTCTGCGCGGGCGGTGATCTCAAGGAGGTCCAGTCCCTGCCCGGGTTTGAGGGAATCCTCGGCCAAGCCAGGGGTTCGCAGGATTCCAGCTTGGCCATCGCCGAGTGTGCGGTACCCGTGATCGGCTGCATCCATGGTTACTGCGTGGGCGTGGGAGTGCTGCTAGCCGGGACTTGTGACGTCATCATTGGTTGTGCCACAACAAAATTCGTGCTTGCGGAACTCGACAACGGAGCCACTACCGGTGGCGTGCAGGCGCTTGGGCTGCTGCCCGAAAAGCGGATTCGCACGGCGATGTTCACCTGCGAACCGGTCGACGTCTCCGAGCTGTACGCCTACGGCAGCGTCTACCACGTGGAACCGACCGTGGCCGCGACGGTGGACAGGGCCAGGGAGATCGCCGCGACGATTGCGAAAAAGACACCTCGGGTGGTGCGCGCGCTGAAACGGTCGCTGAACAACACCGCCGCGCGTGACCTGCGCACGCTGTATCGGCAGGAGCTCAGCTACACCTTCGAGCTCAACATGCTCGGCGACGCCTCGGCTGCTCGGCAGACCTTCCTGGATCGGACGCGCGCGGGCTATCTGGACGGCGACTGAGCAACGGCTCGCTCAGGCAGTTGTGGCCGGTTCCAGCCGGACGGGTAGCGCCGCCGCGAAACCGGTCAGCACGCGTGTGCCCGGAGTGAACGTGGCGGGCATCGCCAGATAGCCGTTGACCAGTGGGATTGTCGGATACTGGCGGACTTTCTCGCGGTCGATCACGTAGTCGGGCATCCGATGCAGGACCTCGCCGAGCAGAACGGTCAGCTCCATCGGTGCCAGGAACGATCCGAGGCAGCGATGCACGCCGAACCCGAACGACAAGTGCTTGCCGCTGTTCTCGCGGTCCAGCAGCACCTCGTCCGGGTGCGCAAAGACGGCGGGATCGAGGTTGGCGCCGCCGATCGCGCAATACACGCGATCACCCGGCGTGAATTGATGCCCTTGGATCTCAATGGGTTTGACGACCGTGCGGGCCACCCCGGTACCCGGGGGAAAGTAGCGCAGCATCTCATCGATGGCCGACGGAATCCGGGCGGGGTCGGCGATCAGCGTCTCGCGGTCGCTGGGGTGTTCGCCCAGGTAACCGAACATGTGCGCGATGAGCGCGGTCGAGGTGTCGATACCGCCGTTGAGCAACATGAACAACAGTTCGGTGACCATGTCGTCGTCGAGTGGCTCGCCATTGACCTCGCCGGTCAGCAACGCGTCGACCAAATCACCGCGTTCGCCGGCGGTCGCTCGCCGCTCGACCACGGTGGCCCGCACGTCCTCGACGAGCGCCACCAGATCACGCGCCGAACCCTTTTCCCGG
The DNA here is from genome assembly GCA_029339505.1 of Unio delphinus. NCBI lineage: Eukaryota > Metazoa > Mollusca > Bivalvia > Unionida > Unionidae > Unio > Unio delphinus. The sequence continues at coordinate 104,394 of JAQISU010000482.1, forward strand.
TACACGGCCTTGTGCAAGGTCGTGGCGTATTGCTCCCACTTGTCCAGTGACAGGCCGAAGTAGTCCAGGGACACCATCGCGGGCAGCGGATTGGCGATCTGGTCCACGAAATCGACACTGCCGGAGTCGATGACGCGGTCGATCGTCCAGGACACGATCTCTTGCATGCGCGGGCGGTAGGCGTCGATCGCCTTGCGCGACAACAGCGGGGCCAGCAACTTGCGGTAGGCCTGGGATACCGGCGGGTCCATCTCCATCATCCCCATCCGAACGGGGTTGGTGGGCACCGTCGCGCCGCCCCGTACGACGTCGTCACCAACCGACAGGTCGCGGCCGCTGACAAATGTCTCCGGGTCGGCCAGCACCTTTTTGATGTCGTCGTAGCGGGTCAGTACCGCGAAACCGTCATGCCGGTCGCTGTGAGCGACGGGGCAGTGCTGTCGCATGCCTTCATACATGCCGCGCCAATGCTCGGCGAAGTCTTGCGAGTGATGGTCGAACTGATCCACTAGTGCTCTCCCGGGCTCTCCCGATCCGGATGGCGACGGTCGCCACGGTACCAAACGGCGTTTGGTATAGCAAGGTTGCCCGTGTAGCTGACAGCGGCATCGGGTGCCGTTCCCATTCCGCCGTACCGAGATTGCGCGGCGTATTCAACCAAACGGCATATGGTTATGATGAGCGGACCCCGATGTGCCGCACGAAACGTTGAAGAGGATCGGCGATGAGTATCGAGCACCATGCGACCGACGTTGTGCACTATCACTCGCGCCGGCGGCCGGATCGGCCGGCGATCGAGGACGTCCGCTCCGGTGCGGTGTTCACATGGCGTGAACTCGAGGATCGGGTCGCCGGTTTGGCCGGGGCGCTCGCCGACGACCTTGGCGTCGGTCGCGGCGACCGGGTCGCGGTGCTGGCCGCCAATCACCCCTGGGTGTTGATTTTGCAGTTCGCGTGCATGCGCCTCGGGGCGATGCTGGTTCCGCTTAATTTTCGGCTGGCGCAGCCCGAGCTCGAATTCTGCTGCGCGGACTCCGAACCCGCCGTGCTGGTTCACGACGCGGCCTGGGCGGAGACGGCCGCGGGGGTAGCCGCCGCCGCACGGGTTCCCCGGCTGGCGTCGTTCGGCATTGAAGACGCCGGGTACGACATCGTCGCCGCCGCGGAACGTTCGGCACCCCGCAGCGCAGCGCCGGTTGTCGCGGTCACCGATCCGGTCCAGTTGATCTACACCTCGGGTACTACGGGACGCCCGAAGGCCGCGATCTGTACGCACCGGATGCTGCACTACCAGATGCTGAATTCGCTCGACCCGTATGAATTGACCTCCGGCAGCCGCTATCTGGCGGTCTTGCCGTTTTTTCACGCCGCGGGCCTGAACAGCATGACGAACCCCATCCTGGCCCTTGGCGGCACGGTGTCGGTGCTGCCGGCATTCGACCCGGCCGAGGTAGTGGGCTTGCTCCGTGACGCGGCGAAGGGATTCACACACTTCTCCGGAGCGCCCGTGATGTATCAGGTCATGGCGGGGGTTCCGGGATTCGCCGAGGCGGACTTCGGTCACATGCGACACGGTCAGGTCGGCGGCGGGTTCTTGAATTACGACGTAACCAAGGCTTTTTACGAGCGCGGTTGGCCGCTGAGTCCGGGATACGGCGCGACGGAGATGGGGCCCATCGTCAGTGTGATACGGCCGTCGGACACGCTCCGGAAATTCGGTTCGTGCGGTGATCCAGTGCAGTACACCAACGTTCGCATTGTCGGGAGCGACGGCCGCGACGTCGAAGTGGGTGAGGCGGGGGAGCTGTGGGCCAACGGACCGGCGGTGACGGCGGGCTACTGGCGCCGGGACTCCGATGACGACGCGGCCTTTCACGGCGATTGGTTTCGGACCGGTGATGCGGTCAAGCGCGACGAAGATGGTTTCTTGACGATGGTCGACCGCTTCAAGGACATGTACAAGTCGGGTGGGGAAAACGTCTATCCGGCGGAGGTGGAGCGTGTGCTCCAGGAGCATGCCGATATCGCCGACGCCGCCGTTATCCCGATCGCCGATGACCGCTGGGGTGAGGTCGGTCGGGCGCTGATCGTGCTGAATTCCGGCGCTGACCTGGACCGCGACGCGCTGGCGGAGTACTGCCGCGGTCGGCTGGCGCGGTACAAGGTGCCGGCTGAGTTCGTGGCGGTCGAGCCTTTTGAGCGCAATGTGACCGGCAAATTGCCCAAGGCCGATCTGAAGAAGCGGTACGGGTCGCCCGCGTCGAGTATCGCGGCGCCATGAGTGTCGGCCACCCGGGCGCGCGGTGTTTGGTTAATCTGAAACCACACATTCCCGGAAGGCGAACGGCATGGTAAGGCCCAAGGTCGCGTTGATCTCGCGGCGCAAGGTTCTCGAGGCGGCGCTCACCATCATCGACGAGGACGGTCTGGCGGGCCTGAGCATCCGCCGGCTGGCCGATGTGCTGGGCGTCAACGGCGCGTCGCTCTACCATCACTTCGAAAACAAAGACGAAATCCTGGTCGGCGCAACGGAATTAGCGCTCAGCAAGGTTCGCACGCCGGAGAAGTCGGACGACAGCTGGCGGCACTGGCTGTCGCAGAACGCGCGCAATCTCCGCAACGCGTTGCTGGAACACCCCGGACTGGTACCCCTTGTCGTGTCCAAACGGTCGCTCGGGATGGGCTTTCGGATGCTGGACACCTCGGCGGAGCGGTTGATGGCCGAGGGCGTGCCGAGCGCGGCGGTGATGCCGCTGCTCGACGCGCTCGAATTGTTCGCCATCGGCAGCGCCCTGCATGACACGCAGGGCTATTCGCCCGAGGATCAGCACGATATCGACTCCGACAAGTACCCGGCGCTGGCCAAGGCGATGTCGGAGAGCGGTCTGTCCTCCGAAGAGATCTTCGACCTCGTGACTACGAGCATCCTGGACGCCATCGACGCCGCGATAAAGGTGCGCCAGGCCAGGTGGCTGCCGGCGGCCCAGGCCGACGGCGAATCCGGCGCCAACGGTCGCAGAAAGCGCGCCTAACGCCGCGGCCGCGAAAGCTGCCCAATCTCGATCGTCCTGACGATATTCGTTGTCTGACAACATTTTTCCGAATAGTCGATCTAGCGCTGCTCGCGTGACGCGCTGAACTAAACGCGCCCCGTCCGCGTCGTCCAGCCGCCGCGACGGCCACCAGCACCGGCTCGCTAGCGCCGCAAAAACAAGCGCAATGTGTCACTTGACCCGCCAGGTGTGCACTATGTATGAATAATGTGTACATTGGCGCCGCGTCGGCACGCACAATTCAGGAGCGGGTATGGAAAGAATCGGTGGCGGTCAGGAACATGTCGACGTGGTGGTCGTGGGTGCTGGCCACAATGGCCTCACGGCCGCTTGTTATCTCGCGAAGGCCGGATACGACGTGCTGGTCGTGGAGGCCTCGCCGTCGATCGGCGGGATGACCTCGACCTACGCAACGATCCCGGGTGCTCCCGACCATCTGGTCAACGAGGGGGCGGTACAGGCGTCCCTGTTCCGCGCCACCACGATCGAGTCGGACTTGGGTTTGGCTCGGTACGGCTTTCGCCAGATCGTCGCCGACCCCCAGCACCTGCATCTGGGACCTGATGGCGAGTCGCTCGCCATCTGGAGCGATCCGGTCCGCACCGCGGATGAGCTGCGTCGCTTCTCGAAGAAGGATGCTCAGGCGTGGCTCGACATGTCCGAAACGCTCGACGTGATGATGGACGCGATGCTGGCGTACATGGCATCGCATCCCACGCGTCCGAGCGTGAAGGAAATGCTGAAGGGTGCGCGACACATGGCTCGCCATCCGAAAACCAGCGTCGCGCTGAGTCGCTATTTCTCGGTGTCGCACGCCCAGATCATCGACGAATCATTCGAAACACCGCTGGTGCGAGGCAGTCTCGCGCAGATGCCGACGTTCGACTGGATGCGCCGCGATGGAACCGCGTGGGGAATGATCTATGTTGCGCTTGTCCATCGGACGAACTCTTCGCGTTTTGTCGGTGGAACGGGCGCTCTGACAGACGCTCTGGAAGCGTGTCTGGTCGCCCACGGGGGTCGGGTGCGGACTTCGGCACCGGTTGAAGAGATCATGTGCCGCAACGATCGTGTTGTCGGCGTCAAGCTCCGCAACGGTGAAGAGATCCAGGCGAACGCGGTGCTCGCCGCCTGCGACCCGAAGCAGGCGCTCGACCGCTTGCTGCCCAAAGGGACGTTGCCGGCCAAATTGGAGACCGCTGCGGCCCACATCCCGACAACGACAACCGGTGCCGGTCATATGAAGGTCAACGTGGCGCTTCGCGGTCAACTTCAGTTACCGCGGCATACCGCTTGGCGCAGAGACGAATTGGACCTACGCAAACCGGTGACATGCTGGCACACGTTCGAGGAGCATGTTGCCGGATGGGATCGGGCGGTGCGGGGCGATTGGCCCGAGCGTCAACCATTTCTCTCGGTGATCCCAACGGCGATAGATCCGACACAAGCGCCTAAGGGGCAGGACACGCTGTGGATCTGGAGCGGCGTCGTACCCAACCAATCCCGTGAACCGTGGGAGAGCATGCGCGACCGAGTGGGAGACGCAATCCTCGCGGACTGTGCGGATTACTACGACGGAATCGAAGAGCTGATCATCGACCACACCGTGCTCACCCCGGGCGATGTCGCGACGCGATTCAACGTTAGCGACGGCAACGTGTACCACGTCGATCCATCGTTGATGCGCTTCGGACCGCTTCGGCCCGCACAAGGCTTGGCGGACTACGCGTCTCCAGTCCATGGGCTCTTCCTGGGCGGGGGAGGAATGCACCCGAGCGCAGGTATCTGCGGGCTCCCCGGCCAGCTTGCGGCCCGCACCATGATCCGCAAGCTGCGGAAGGACCGCGTGATGCGGCGGTTGCTGCCCACGCGGTCCGGCTCATCGACCGCGGTGAGCACATCGAACGTCACCGTCGGCTAGAAAGGGAATCTCGCGAATGTCGACCATCATCTGGTTTCACGACTCGGACGCCACCGACAGCGAACGCGTGGGGGGCAAGGGGCTCAACTTGGCCCGTCTCTCCGCGGCCGGGTTCAAGGTTCCCCCCGGGTTCACGGTGAGCACCGAGGCGTACACGTCGTTCGCGGCCACCGTGCAGAGCGAGATCGATCAAATCCTCGGCGACATCGATTTCGCCGACCCGCAGGCCGTCGAACGCGGGACGGGCCGAATCCGCGCCCGCATCGAGGCCGCTGATCTGCCTGACGGACTGGCATCCGACCTGGAAAGCGCGTACGCCGAGCTGGGCGCGGACACCTTCGTGGCCGTGCGATCGTCGGGAACAGCGGAGGATCTCGCGGAGGCGTCGTTCGCCGGATTGCACGACACCTATCTGAGCATCCGGGGTGCCGATGAGGTGGTCGCCGCGGTCAAGCGGTGCTGGGCGTCAATGTGGAACGCGCGCGCGACCGCCTACCGCCACGACAAGGGCATCGCGCATGCCGGTGCGCGCATCGCGGTCGTCGTGCAGGCCATGGTCGAGTCCGAGGTGGCCGGCGTGCTGTTCACCGGCAATCCGCTGACCGCCGCCACCAACGAGTTCGTCATCAACGCGAGCTGGGGCCTGGGCGAAGCGGTGGTGGGCGGGCAGGTGAATCCCGATGAATTCACGGTCGATGAACGCGATTTGACAGTGATCGGCCGACAGCTGGGATCCAAGGAACGCAAGTTCGTCCGCGATCACATCGACCGGTCCGGCGCGATCGAAGAAGTGGTCAACGTCGTCGACCGAGAGCGGTTCTGCCTCGACGACGGGCAGGTTCGCGATCTGACGCGGCTGGGACAGCGGGTCCTGGCGTATTACGACGGCATCCCGCAGGACATCGAATGGGCCTATGCCGCAGGGGCTTTCTATCTGCTGCAGTCGCGTCCGATCACCGGTGTCGAGTTCTCCTGGGACGCCGACGTCGACCGGTGGCAGTGGCTCGAGTTCGATCCCGAGACCACGTGGACCAGGGCCTGGGCCGACTCGAACTGGACCGGCGCCAAAACGCCGATGTTCTATTCCCTGCGGGCCTACTCGATGACTCGGGGGGAGGAGTTCACCAATCGCCGCCGCGGCCTGGAGGGGGCCGCCAAAAAGCCGTACCTGCGCTACTACCAAGCCGAGGTCTACTACAACTGCGACCTCGACCGGGAGGTCGTCACGGGCACGACCCCGAAGGCATTCCGGCCCCTGCTGCCCGACTTGAATTTCATCCCGCCGGCCTGGCAGCAAGACGTTCTCGACGCCGACTTCAATGTCGTGCACTGGTTGCAGTTGCAGGCGCGCATCGCGTTCCTCGGAGGACAGCACGCCCCGCACAATTGCCAGGTCAAATGCCGCGAATATATCGCGAGTACCAGTTGGCACCCATCCAATCTGCCTGTGTTGACCGAACTCTCGGACGAAGAGTTGAAGGGATACATCAGCCGGTTCAACGAGGTCGAGGCGACCTATTGTGAGGACGTCTGGTTCTTGTTTCTGCAGCACGCGCGCGACGCATTGTGCTTGCTGCCGATCTTGCTGCAAAAGTGGTATGCGGGTGACCCTTTGATCGCGCACGACCTGTTGGCCGGCACCACCCGGCCGTCGCGCACCCTGATCGACAATGCGGCACTGTGGCGGTTGGCGGAACGCATCCGCGCCACGCCCGCGCTGCGCAGCGCATTCGACGAGCACGAGGGTCCGGCGTTTTTCGAACACCTCACTCAACTGCCGGAGGGCAAGGAGTTCCTCGCCAGTTACGGAAAATTCCTCGAGGAGAGCGGATTTCGCGGCCACGCCGATCGTGACCTGATCTTTCCGCGACGGATAGAGGACCCGTGGATCGACTACCGCAACTTCCAAATACTGCTGTCCGTCGATGACCCCGTCGATCCCGAGGTCCGCGAGGAGGCGGTCAACGCGCGCCGTGAGGCAGCCGTCGCGACGGTCGTCACCGCGTTGCGGGAGCAGCCATTCGGCACTCTCAAAGCCGATGCGTTCCAAGCGCTTGTCGGCTACATCCACGATTTCATCGTGCTGCGCGACGACCAGCGTTGGAGCCTGGATCGCCTCACCCTGTCGACGAAGCTTGTGCTCGGCGAACTTGCGCGACGGGCCCGCGAACGTGGTCTGCTGGCCGGTGCAGACGACCACTTCTTCCTGACCAAAGACGAGTTTTACGACGTCCTCGACCAGCGCGCCAGTATGCCGTTGGTACGCGCGAAGATCGCTGCGCGCCGTCATAATTGGGAGCGCAACGAGAACAAGATCGCCACGTTGCCGTTGTTCATGCGTCATGGCCGAGCGGTCGATGTCGGTGTGGAAGAAGTCCCGTTAGGGGACGGCCCACTGCAGGGAATCCCGACCAGCCGCGGCACGGTGACCGGCAGGGCGCGCGTCGTGCGCACCCAAAAGGAGATCGGCATCGTCCGGTCCGGGGAAATTCTGGTCTGCAACAGCACGGATCCGGGTTGGACACCGGTGTTCGTGGTGGTTGGCGGCGTCGTCACCGAGACCGGAGGCATGTTGTCTCACGCGTCCTGCCTATCTCGGGAATATGGGCTGCCCGCCGTGCAAATCGCCTCGGCGATGCAACGCATCCCCGATGGTGCGACGATCACCGTTCACGGCGACACCGGCCAGGTTGTCATTCACGATGCCGACCTACCCGCGACTCCCGATCCACTCACGGGCGAACCAGCACTGGCGTTGGAAGGTGTCTCCTGAGCGCGAATGCGAGCTACGAAGGATCGGAGATCGGGACGGCAACCGGCCGGCCGTCATTCCGAGACGTAGGCGGGCAGCGGGTTGCGACGGGTGGGCGGGTCGCGCTAGGCAGCGTCTACCGCATTGGGGGTTCGTTGGTTTCCGACGACGATCTTGATGCGTTGGATGCCTTGGGGCTGCGCACGATCATCGACCTTCGCGGAGCGGGCGAAGACCGTTCGGTCATGCAAGGTTTCGCGTCGCAGCGGTCAATACTGTATGGGAACATCCCGATTCGCGTCGCAACCGTCGCCCAACTCGGCTCGGTGCCAAGCTCGGTCGAGGGTGCACGCGCCTTCATGGCGCGCCTATATCGACAATTGGTCGAAACCCACGGACCACAGTTGGCAGCGGCCATCTCGGCCCTGGACTCGCCGCCTCCGATCGGCGTCGGCTGTGCCGCCGGTAAAGATCGCACGGGGGTGCTGGTAGCACTGCTACATGAAACACTCGGCGTACCAAGGGAAGTGGTTTTGGCCGAATACCTGCGGTGTCCCCCCGACCCGGCGCTCGTCGGGGAACGGTTAGTGCGGTTGATGCCCGCAGGCCATCGTGTCACTCCTGGCTTCCGCTACATTCTGGAAGCCCAGCCAGATGCCCTCCTGGCGGCCCTGACCTGGATCGACGAAACCCACGATGGCGTCGAGGGCTACCTCATCGCAGCTGGCGTCGCGCCGGCGACGGTCGAACGTCTGCGCCGCACGATGGTGCTGCCGCCCGATGTGCCGCAGGCGGGATAAACCGCCGGGCGCCGATACCCTTACGTGAATGAAGGAGAACCAGCTTCGTCGGCGATGGCGTGAGCACTCAGGTGGCAGCAGCCCTGAGACGGCCATCTTCGCTGCCATGGAGCGTCTGCTGGCCGACCAGCCGTTACACGAAGTGAGCGTGGAGAAGATTCTGCAGGCCTCCGGGGTGTCACGCGCGGCGTTCTACTATTACTTCTCCTCGAAGTACGACGTGGTCGTGTCGCTGGCTACGACGGTTCTCGACGAGATCTATCACCTGCTCGACGCATGGACCGACAGCGGCGGTGAACCGCCGCCGGCATTGCTGCACCGTGGCCTGCGCAGCGGTGTGGATCTGTGGACCGCGCACGGTCCGCTGTTGGCCGCGATGATCGAGAACATGCACGCGGCGGACGGTTTGAAAGAGATCTGGGTGGGGTTTCTGGACCGGTTTACCCAAGCGGTCACCGCCAAGATCGAGCGGGATCGGCGCGATGGGACGGCACCCGGTGGGTTACCGGCGGACGCTGTCGCGGGCGTTTTGGTGTGGTCGGCTGAACGCCTGCTGTATCTGGGTCTGCGTGGCCTGGATCCAGCGGTTCCGACGATCGAAGCGGCCGGAGATGCGTTGATCGTCCTGTGGACCACGGCAATCTACGGCCCAGTCGACATACAGAGCACGGCTACCTGATGACCGCGAAAACCAAGAACGGCAATCCGCAGACCCGCCAGGCGATCCTCGACGCTCTCGAACGCACGCTCGAGAGCCGTCCGCTCGGCGAGATCAGCGTTACCGAGATTCTTGCCGAGGCGGGGCTATCGTCACGCACGACGTTCTACCAACATTTCGGTGGCCGCGACGACGCATTCGTCGCCCTCGTCGGTCGTGCGCTCAACGAAATCGAGAACGAGGTGACACCTGTCATTCTCGATCCCGGTGTGCGTCGAACGGCGATGCTGCGCAAGGCTGTTGATCGCTGGATGGTCCGCGGCGGTCGCCACCGGCACCTGGCTCGCAATATGTTGCTCGAGTGGCCACGGATACCTGAATTCAGGGAGATCTTCGTGGCTTTCATGACCGGGCTGTCTGCGCAACTCGCCGCCGCGATCGAGGAGGACCGTCGGGCCGGACTGGTTGTGACCGAAGTCCCCAGCAGCGCGGCCGCGTCGATGGCACTCTGGTCGGCCGAGCGCGCGATGCACGCGACCATGGTTGGTGCCCATGGCTTTGCGAGTTCCGCGGTCACCGCCGATGCCCTGGTGGCGCAACACCTGGCTTTGGTCTATGGCGTCGAGGCGCCCACGAAATAGTCACGGGCAGAATCGGTTTCGCTTCAACGGCCGCGAAAAGCGGGCTTGGCCCCCGGTCCATGGGCGAGCAGCGTCTCCACACCAATCGCGGCGTCTTCGCTGCTGAGCACCGGTCCGGCCAGGTCGGGGGTGGCGGCGTCGGCGGCCGCGACCCCGCGATCGCGGGCGAGCGTGATGATTTGCTTGGCGATTCCGGTGGCCATCGTCGGTCCTGCCGCGAGTTCGGCGGCGAACTCGCGAGCTCGCGCCAGCAACTCCGATCTCGGTAGCACTTGGTCGACAACCCCCCAGCCGTGCAGCACGGCGGAGTCGTAGGTGCGCCCGGTGATGACCATCTCGGTCGCGTGCGCCACTCCGGCGCGTGCCACCAGCCGTTGGGTGCCCCCGGCGGCGGGCGTGATGCCCACCCGCGCCTCGACAAGTCCCATGCTCGCCTCCGCGGCTGCCCAGATAAAGTCGCACGCCAACGTCAGCTCCAGGCCGATGGTGAGATTCAATCCGTGCACCACGGCGATGGTGGGCAGCGGCAGCTGCTCGATCCGTTGAATCAGGCCCAGCAGGCGGCGACTGAACTCGGTGCCGGCCGCCGCGTCCATCGTGGTGAATTGCTGCGCCTGCACGCCGGCGCAGAAAACCTTGCCTTCGGCCCGCAGGATCAGCGCGCGCACGCCGTCCGGAAGATCGTCCAGGACGGCGTCGTACGCATCGGCGACTTCGGGGGTGAACAAGTTGAGTGCTGGCGCCGCCCAGACGATCTCGGCCACGTCACCGTCGCGGTCTAGCCGAAGATCGCCGTGCCGGATGGTCATGTGCGGAGCGTACTGACGTCGGGCGTAGTTAATCAAGCACTGTTTGTATAACCGGGCGCACTAGCCGTCGAACGCCATGTACAGTCATTCGAACATTGTGTTCGACCGGGGGGTTGCAGACGGAAGCGGGTAGCAGGTGGCCGTAACCAACAGTCCGGTGAACACCCGATCCGGCGCGCAGACCGCGTGGTCGAGAGTCAACTTCTCCGAGGCGATCCAGGGCGTACAGACCCCGCTGAGCTGGACCTTCTGGCAGCTTGCGATGGAGACCGCGGTGCGCCGCGGGTTCGGTGCGCTGGGCGTGCTCACTCGCGCCGAAGTACCGCCTCCGGCCAGCCCGGACGATCGCATCAGCGCGGCGTTCTATGGACTCCCGGCGGGCAATCTCAATACGTTTCACCGCATCGGCCAGCGGATGCCCGGCACGGATGGCGACACCGTCGTGCAACAGATGTTCGGCGAACCCCGGGGCAGCGTCGGGGGCGGGCACTCGATGGCGGCGCGGGTGCGCACCAACCTGCGGTATCCGGCGATCCTGGCGGGCACGATCTCGAGCGCCTATATGCATCGCAAGCGAATTCGCCCGACCCGCGAGAGTATTCGGGTGTGGTGGCGGCGTCGTACCGTCGATTCTCCGCCCACCGACATCGCCGGTGCCCAGCGACTGCTGCGTGAGGCCGCGGAGAAATTCGTCGAAATCGGCACCATGCACACCACCGTGTCGTTGGTGGGTCAGGCGCTCGGCGAGCAGGTGGAGTTACTCGCGTTGGCCGCGTTCGGTACCCGCGAACGGGCGGCCGAGCTGATGACGGGCTACGGGCGCGTCGACGAAACCGAGGTCATCGCCGACCTGTGGAGCGTGGCCAACGGTGCGTTGCCGATGACGGAATTTGTTGCGCGGCATGGCTACCACGGTCCCAGTGAAGGAAATCTGCCCAGTCGTGTCTGGCGTGAAGACCAGACACCGGTGTGGCTGTTGGCGAACCGCTACCGCTGCCGGGACGCGGTGCATCCCGACGAGGTGTGGCAGCGTCAGCGGCGGATTCGGCTGAGCGCGGAGCGAGACGTCATCGCAAAACTCAATGCCGTCAACAAGATTCGTGCACGGCTTGTGCTGCGGCTGGCGGCTGAATACATCCCGATCCGCGAAGTCGGCAAGGCCGGCTTTCTGCACTGCGTGGACGCGGCCAGGTGCGCGGCACGCGTCATCGGGAACGTCTTGGCTGCGGCCGGCAAACTGGCGGATCCCGAGGACGTGTTCTTTTTGACCTACGACGAACTGGTCAGCGACGCCCCGGCCCGTTCGGCGGACGAATTGCGCGCACTGGTGCTCGCCCGCAAGGCCGACCATGAGTACTTTCGCCTCCTCGAGGTGCCGGACCGCTGGGTGGGCAATCCGTTGGCGACGGTGACATCGACGCCGGTCGAGCAGGATCGGCGCGCGGTAGCGGAACTCACCGGAATCGGCGTGTGTGGTGGGGAGGTGACCGGAACGGCGCGGGTGATCTTCGATCCGGACCATGCCGACCTCGAAGATGGCGACATTCTGGTGTGTCCCACCACGGACCCCAGCTGGACGCCGTTGTTCATGCTGGCCGAGGCGTTGGTGATCGACACCGGCGGAGTGATGAGCCACGGTGCGATCGTCGCTCGCGAGCTCGGCGTCACCTGTGTGATCAACTCCAAACACGGCACCCGCGATATTCCGGACGGTGCGCAGATCACCGTGGACGGCACTTCGGGTCGGGTCGTCATCCACGAGCCACTGGCTGCCTCGGAGCTGAATAGCGGTTGATAGGTAAGCGATTTGGGCCGTCTCAGCGAGGGAATTGCCCGTCGTCGACCTTGACGATGGTTCCGGTGACGAACTCCGACGCCGGCGCGGCCAGATAGAGCAGCGTGCTGTCGAGTTGGGCTGGATCGCCGATGCGCTTGCGCGGCAGGTCGTCGGTGAAATCGCCGACGCGGGCGATCCGGCCTTCCATCATCTCGGTCATGAATGCGCCGGGCGCGATCGCGTTGACGTTGATCCCATAGCGGACCCACTCGACCGCGAGCGCCTCGGTCATCCGGTTGATGGCCGCTTTGGTCACCGAGTACAGCGCGGCCCCGTCGCCCTGGTAGTGATATGCGCCCATCGACGAAAGGTTGATGATCCGGCCCGGTAATTTGGCGGCGATCAGGCGCCGGGCGACCTCGCAGGTCAGCACGAATGGTCCGCGCAGATTCGTGTCGATGACCGCGTCGATCAACTCCAGCGACATCCGATGTGCCCGTTGGGCATCAGGGATCGCGGCGTTGTTGACCAGCGTCGTGATCGTCCCGAATTCCCGCTCGGCGCGATCCAACGCCTCGCCCAACCCGGCGGGCCGCGACACGTCCATCGCCACCGCCGCACAACGCTGCCCGCGCTCGTTGATCTCCGTCGCGACCTGCTGCAAGCGCTCGAGGCGGCGGCCGGCGACCACCACCGCCGCGCCGGCGTCGGCGAGCACCTCCGCGAAGCGGCGGCCTAGTCCGGCGCTGGCGCCCGTCACCAACGCCACCTGGCCGCTCAGGTCGACCGCGTCGTGCGGAGACGGAAATCTTTTGGGCGGGTTCATGATGGGCACCGTTGCCATTTCTCTCGTCGCGCTGGGGGTCGAGCGGGTCGACCCTGACGCACCAGCCTAGTGGCTTTAGGTTATCGCCTTGCTTTCGGGCCGCGGGGCTGATTTGAGACGTTCAAACTCAAAATGTTAGGGTGGTGTCCGTGCGCCACTCGGAGACGGGCCCGCGGGCATGACGGACACTGCCTCTATGACGGAACATGATCTGCGAGCCGACGTCGATGCGACGCAGCGGCTCGCCGGGCTGCGTCAACAGGTACGTGAGCTGACCGCTTCCTGGCTGGCGGAGGGCCGCTACACGCCACGCAGCGACTGCTGGCTGCGCTCCTTCGATCTCGAATTCAGTCGCGCGCTTGCCGAGCGTGGGCTCATCGGCATCACCTGGCCGGTGGAGTTCGGAGGCGGCGGACTCGACGCTCGCTCACGCCTTGTCGTCACCGAGGAACTGCTCCGTGCCGGAGCGCCCGTCGCGGCCCACTGGATCGCCGATCGCCAAATCGGTCCGGCCATTTTGCGCCACGGCACCCCTGAGCTGCAAAAAGAACTGCTGCCGGGCATCATCCGCGCCGACTACATCTTCTGTTTGGGGATGAGTGAGCCGGAGGCCGGCTCGGATCTAGCGGCGGTGCGCACGACCGCGAAGAAGGTTGACGGCGGTTGGTCGGTTACCGGCCGCAAGATTTGGACCAGTGTTGCGCATCGCGCGACGCACGCCTATCTGCTGGCTCGCACCGATGCCAGCGGCAAAAAGCACGAAGGCCTGTCGGAATTCGTCGTGGACATGTCCACCGCCGGGATCGACGTTTCGCCGATAGTCGACATGTCGGGCGAGCACCATTTCAACGAGGTCACGTTCGCCGACGTCTTTGTCCCGCAGAATCGCCTGCTGGGCACCGAGGGAAACGGCTGGCGTCAGGTCATCGAGCAGCTGTCGTTCGAACGCGGCGGTCCCGAGCGGGTGTTGAGCACGTATCCGCTCCTGGCCGAAACCATCAACCATCTGCGCGATCGCGCGGACGAACAGCACGACGTGGAACTCGGTGCGCTGGTCGCCCGCCTGGCCACGCTGCGGCGACAGTGCTGGGAGATCGCCAACGCCCTGGATGCGGGGCGCGCGCCTGTCGTCGAGGCGGCGAGTTTGAAATATCTCGGCACGGAGTTCGAGAACGACGTCATCGAATTCGCCCGACGAGTGGGGCTGCCGACCTCGCGCACCGACCCCTTGGCGGAAGCGCTTTTGGCCTCGCCCGGGTTCACCCTTCGCGGAGGGGCCTCAGATGTCCTGCTTTCGATCGTGACGAAAAGCGAGACCAGGCCATGAGCGAATTCGCCCGCGAATTGACCGACCTCATCACCAACCTCGCTGCGGACGCCGACGATCCGGGTTCGGTGTGGGGCCAGGTCTGCGAACTGGGGCTCGCCGGAATCGGAATGCCCGAAGACAAAGGCGGTTCCGGCGGGAGCCTGGGCGACCTGGTGGTCGTCGTGCGGGAGTTGGCGCGCGCCGGACTGAGCACTCCGATCGTCGAGGCGTCGACGGCTTCGTACGCTGTCGACTCCGCAGCCGGCGGTGAGGATTTCGACACCATCGTCGTCGTTCCCGAGCTGGATGTCTCCTCAGAAGCCGTCACCGCCAACTTGACTCAGGTGCCGTTCGCCGACCGCGCTGCCGGGCTGGTGATCGTGACGGCATCCTCGATCGTGACCGTCCCGCTGACGGGGGAGTCGGTCACCGTCGAGCCCAGCCGCGACATCGCCGACCTGCCCGACGCGCGGGTAAGCCTTTCCGGCGCGTCGGCCGCCCAGATAGCCGGCGGACCTGGCGCCGCGCGGGTCATCGACCGACTGGCGCTCGCACGGTCGGCAGCATTGCTCGGCACTGCTTGGGGGGCTTACGAACTCACCCGTAAGTATGTGACAGAGCGCGAGCAGTTCGGTGCGCCGCTGGTGAAGATCCCCGCCGTGTCGACCGCGCTGGCGCAGATGGCGGTGCGAACCAGGTTCGCTCAGTCGGCGCTGGACCGGGCGACGGCGGCATGCGCGGACGTCGATACGCCCGAGACGCGCCGGTTCGGCGCGGTGTCGGCGGCTCGCATCACCGCGGCCACCGCGGCGACCCTGGTGGCACGGACCTCGCACCAACTACACGGGGCGGTGGGCATCACCGCCGAGTACGGCTTGCATCGTTACACCAGCAAGTTGTGGGCACTGCGGGACGCCGATCAGCCGGAATTCGCGTACAGCCGCCGGCTCGGGGCACGGGTGCGAGACGAAGGCGAAATTGAGCTGTGGGAAAGCATCTCGGCATGACCGGCTGCGTTGCCGGCGAAATCTCAGGAGGCAAGCGATGACTGACACCGTCCTGGTCGAGACCGCGGATCGGATCATGGTGATTACGATCAACCGTCCGCAAGCCAAGAACGCGATTGACAGCTCGGTCGCCGCGGGTATCGCCGCCGCCATCGACGAGCTGGAGGCACGCGACGACCTCACCGCGGCCATCCTGACGGGTGCCGATGGAACATTCTGTGCCGGAATGGATCTCAAGGCTTTCCTCAGAGGTGAGTCACCTTCCATCCCGGGTCGGGGCTTTGCCGGGCTCACCGAAAGTCCGCCGACCAAGCCGTTGATCGCGGCGGTGGAGGGATGGGCGCTGGCGGGCGGCTGTGAACTGGTCTTGAGTGCGGACATCGTGGTGGCCAGCACGGCCGCCAAATTCGGTCTGCCGGAGGTCAAACGGGGTCTGGTCGCCGCGGCCGGGGGGCTGCTACGGCTCCCGAAGGCGTTGCCCTACTCCCTGGCGATGTTGACCGCGTTGACAGGCGAACCGATCACGGCCCAGGACGCCGAGCGCCACGGGCTCGTCGCCGTGCTCACCGAACCGGGCGAAGCACTGGCAACGGCGCGTGAAGTCGCGACCAAGATCGCCGCGAATGGGCCGCTGGCCGTCAAGGCGACGAAGAAGATCCTTGCGCATCAAAGCAACTGGACCGATCTTCCCGCGTTCGAGTGGCAGCTCGCGATCACTTCAGAGGTGCGGAAATCTGCCGATGCCAAAGAAGGGGCGCTGGCGTTTGCGGAGAAGCGTGCCCCACAGTGGCAGGGCAAATAGAGATTCCTAACCGCCGCTTTGGCTGACACTGGGTTGGCCCGGCCTGCCTTGCCTGGTGTCAGATTGTGTGAACGTGCTTTGCCCACCGGTGGGACCGTTGGGATCTTGGGTCAGATCAATGTCGTGGTCAAGGTCGGGCATCATCGGGACCATTCGACAGATCGGATTGAACACCGAGTGACAGGGATCGTCGCCGGGATCAGCACCGGCGGGAACCGCGAAATTGAGACCGGTCGCGACGGTGCCCAGCAGCACAATCGCGGCCTTCCGCAAGGTGGGCACGAAGCCTCCCTCCCCGTCGTCTCAGTAGCAGGCTGACCTTCTCGATGAGATCGGGCCAGTATATTGAGACGTCAAATCTCACACAACCCCCGATGTGCGAGCTATGTCGATGTGGTTTCGTGGGTGAGCGACTCGTGGCTCGGAGTCTCGGCGGCGGCCTGAGTTTCGCGTGCCTCGGAGTTGATGGCCTTGATCAGCCAGGTCGTGGTGATGATGAATAGTGCCGTGAACACCGTTGCGGGCATCCAGAAAACGAACAGGCCATTCCAGGCGAATGGGCCGGACTTGAAGAACGGCAGCACGGTCGCCGGCGTGAACATCAGTTCTACCCAGATCAGGAAATACGCGAACCAGCGTGGGAACAACGGCTGCGGCCTCGGATCCGCCAGGATCGCGAAGGCGAACGAGAAGAACTGGGGCATGAACGGCGTCCAGGGCATCACCAGAATGATCCAGCTCATGTCGTTGAACAGCAGCGTCAACTCGGGGGAGCGGTCGGGACGGAACGCGGTGACCGCGAATAACAACGCCGGCAGCAAGAACGTCACGCACCCGAACGCCCCGCCGACCAGTTGCGCGTTGACGACAGTGGGATGCACGCCGGGGATCCGCCGAATCTGCCCGGAGATCACGGCGGTGAACCATACGTAGAACATCGAGCTCAGGAAGATGAGCCCCGCGCCCAACCGGATGCCGGCGGTGTGCGCCTGGTAGTGAGCGACGACCTGGGCCGCGGACATGCCCGGTGACAGGGGCGGTATGAATCCGGCGGCGACAAAGCCGCCGAAGAACAGCAGCACGCAGATGATGCCGCTGAACGCACAGAACCGCTGAAAGGTCATCTGAGCGTTCATATTTACTGCCCTCGATTCCCAATGAAGCTCGTCGTTGCACCGGTGGGCGCCGGCAAGCCCAGCAGCTTCGCGACCAGCTGGCTTGCCGGATTGCTTTGTGCCATCGGAGATTCCGGCGGCAGTAGTCCGGCGCCGATCATCATGTGCGCGGCGCGGCACATCAGGATGGACAGCCGGGTGCCCGCCAGGACCTCGTAGTAGTCGAGGTTGCGCAGCGTGTGGCCCGTCTTCTGCTGGTAGTAGTCGATGGTTTCGGCGTGGTCGGGGATACCCTCCGGCAGCGGGAGGCCGACACCCTCGGTGTGGTGGCGCATCAAGAACAGCCACCAACCGAGTTCCTGTTCGCGACTGGACAGCACCAACATCTCCCAGTCGAGCACACCCACCGGGGCGAGCTCGTCGGAGAAGATAATGTTGCCGACCCGGGCATCGCCCCAGTTCAGCACCTTCTCTTCAGCGCCGGCCGGACGGTTCTCGTCGAGCCAGCCCAGCGCCGCCTCGATCGTCGGGTTCGGCTCGCCCTCGGCGGCCCACTCGAACGTGCGCCGCCACTTAGCCAGGCCCGCGTCGAGCCCGCTGTGGTTCTCTGGGGTGTCGAGGAAGTCCAGCCCGAGTGCTCGCCAGTCGACGTTGTGGATCTGAGTCAGCACGTCGATGCTGTTGTGCCACATCTGCCGCCGCTGATCCGGCGTCAGATCCAACACCCAGCCGGCCGCGGTGAAAGGCGGATCGTCGGCGGGGATGCGACCGTCGATCCGTTGCATCACCAGAAACGGCGAACCGAAGACGGACGGATCTTCTTCGAAGTAGTACACCTGAGGCACCGGTACCGGGGAGTGGTCGGCCAATGCCTTGATGACCGCCGCTTCCTTGCTCAGGTCGTAGTCGGGAAACACGCCGGGTCCGTCGGGTTGCACCCGGGCAACCATGCCGCGAGTCTGCTCCCCGTCGGCGTCACGCCAGTTCGCCGTGAACAGGACCGTCTCGTTGGAGAGCCCGCCGGCGCCGGGCACGGACACGTCGGTCACGGTAATACCTTGTGCGTCAGGTTGTTTCGACGCCAGCCAGTCGGCAAGCCGCTTGGCGGCCAACTCGGTGTCGATAACGTTCTTCAGGGCCACCGTCTTCTCCTCTTCGAGTCAATGTGCCGATGAGACAACGCGTTATGAGTGCGAGGCCGCCAACGCCCGGCGATTCATCATTTGCTGGTATTTGTCGAACCAAATCTCTTGATACGTGGAATGGGTGGTTCGGCCCTGCTCGTCGGTCCAGCGGTACACGCTGTCGTGGAACGAAGTGTTGGGCCAGGCCGGTAGTGGCGCGCACGCGATTGCCTCACCCTGGAACCGGTACACCTCGCCGTGCTCGTCCTCGGCGGTGATCTCTTGGCGCATGGGGAGGTGAATGCGCGGGTGATACTCGAAGACGTTGCGCCGCACCCACTTGATCGATCGGGTCTCCTCGCCACGCTGAATCCAGGCGTAGTGGTGTGAGGGGCGATCCCCGACGTCGTACAGCCCGGCCCAGGCGGGGTCGGTATCCAACGGTTCGAAACTGATTTGGTTGAAGATCAGGTCGGGGCCGAAGTACATCGGTGACCAGCCGACGGGCGGAACAGGCACCGCACCACGGCGTTCCACCCGGATCTGACGCCAGGAGCGATCGCGCGGGGCATAGCAGTCCACCGGATAGGTGGTGCCGTCCAGCACTAATTCGCCGGTCATGTGCATGAATTGCTCGGTGCCACCCGGTTCGCGTGCCACGTCGTGATGGTCTTCCTCGCCCGGCATCACATGTCCGCGAGCCAGCAGCGGAGTCACCGCCTCGGCAAGGACGTCGACGGAGGCGGCCCCGTCTGCGCTGCGGTAGGTGATCCGCGCGGTCCGGCCCGGCTCGATGAAATCGATGGTCAGCCCGTTGTCGGTCGTGATGGTGCTGCCCTCGATGCGCGGCCAGGGCATCGTGATCTCGTAGTCGAGGAAAGCCATATCGGTGTGTTCGACGTTGTCGGTGCCCTGGAAGATACAGACGCCACCCTGCGACAGCGGGAACGCCGGCTGGTAGCGCACATAGAGGAATGCGCCGATAGCGGCTTCGGGGATGGAGACGCCGAAGTAGTGGGTGTGGATCAGATGCGGATCCCACTGCTCGCCGTTCGTCGGCATCGGCAGCAGCAGGTCGGTGTCGCCGGACTGGGTGGCAAGTGCCATGCCTAAATCGCTCCTATGCCTTGACGGTTGGGGAATTGCCGGCTTCGTGGGCGAGACCGAGCTTGCCTCGAGCTTGTGCCACAACGCCTCCGGCTCCGGGTGCGTCGGGCTCCCCGCGACCGCGCGTCGTCACCATTGCCGCTCCGTCGGCTGTGAGCCAGTTCACCCCGGTGGGGTTAAACTAACAAAAGATGAATATGATTTCAAGGGTGAAACTTAGTTCATTCGGTAATAATCCGGGTGTGAAGTCGGAGACCGAAGGCAAGGCGACGACGCGCGTCGAACGTCAGCGGCTGCGCACGCGGCGCCTGCTGCTGGACGCCGGGCGGACGCTGATCGCCGCCAAAGGGGTTGCGAGCCTGCGTATTCAGGACATCACCGAAGAGGCCGACGTCGCGTTGGGCTCGTTCTACAATTACTTCCAGTCCAAGGAAGAGCTCCTCGAGGCGGTGATCACCGAGAGCCTGTCCGACCTGACATCGGCGATCATCACCAATGTCGAGGACGACACCGACCCGGCGGAGGTGGTGGCCCTGGCGAATCTGCGCGTCATCCGGCTCGCCTACGACGAGCCCGACTTCGCCCGGTTGATCGTCAACATCGGACACTCCGAGGAGCTGTTCGGCGATGCCGTCCACAACCCCGCGCGCATCGCGGTCGAGCGCGGAATTGAGAGCGGTCGTTTCGTTGTCGCCGACATCGAGGTCTTGCTCACCGCGGTGATCGGCGGTGCCTTCGCCCTCATTCGAGAAATACTCAACGGTCGTCACGGCGCGGACGCGCACCAGGCTTTCGCCCGCCACGTGCTCGCCTCACTCGGGTTGCCCGCCCGCGAGGCCGAAGCAATCGTGCGCGCGGCTGCCCATCGAGAGTAGAGGCGGTTGCGCTCGGCGGCTGAGCGGCTAGGTCATCCGCCTCCGTTTCACCGTCCGGGATTGTGCGCCCCGCCGCCGGGGACCCTTGACCTCATTCGTATCTTCTTATTACCGTATGCCCATACCGAAATGTCGAGCGGAGCGGGAGCCACTAGATGATTACGACGGCCGACGAGTACTTTCACGAGCGATCAGCAGATCCGCACTGGAACGAGAGTGGCTGGTTTCCGTTCAACGTCGCGGAGCGCCGAATCACTGGATGGGTCTACGCGTACCACCGGCCAAACATGCGTTACACGGTTGGCGGAGTAGCGATTTGGGACCCGACGGGCGAGCACACCTGGGACTGTCTGTTTCACGATTGGCATGACACGATGGCGCTCGGCGACGACCACAATATGTTTGACTTCAAGGCGGAGAACAGCCTGAGCATGCACTGTGTCGAGCCGCTCAAACGCCATCGCCTCGGGTATGACTCCGAGGGATGCACGCTGGATCTGGAATGGACCGCAATCATGGAGCCGTTCGATTCCGGGCTCTCATCAATCTCGAAAGATTGGGGTGGTGGCCATTTCGAGCAGGGCGGCCGGATCAGGGGCACGATCACGCTGGAGTCGCTGGGCGGCGAGACGCTCGAAATCGATTGCTACAGCAATCGCGACCACTCATGGGGTCCGCGCAGGGTGACCCCCGCGGTACCCCGCGGCGACTTTCCGTGGGCGATTGCCACCGATGACCATGGCTTCCACTGCACCGCGCGCGGTGATCTGCCCGCCGACGAGGATCCGATCGACGGTACGACGGAACACATCATCTCGGGTTGGTATATGCGCGACGGCGTCATCGGCGAGCTGGCGTCGGGCACGCGACGCTGTGTCGAGCGCGGAGAGGATGGGCGGCCGCTCACCGTGGTCCTCGAGGCCACCGACTCGCTGGGGCGCAACTTGTATGCCGAGGGGCAATGCGTCAATTGGCTGTATTGGCCTGGTTATCCGCACTACTTCCAATGGTGGTCGATGGCGGAATGGGAGTTTGACGGTGTCCGCGCGGTTGGGGAAGTCTCCGATTGGTACCCCAGTCATCACTCGCGTCGTTGGCTGCGTTCTCGTCGCGGCGTTTCGGGCCTGGTTGCGCGGTAAGCCATCAGGATGAATGACGCTCCGCCAGAAGATAACCCGGTACATAGCGCGACCGATCCCCATTGGCATTGGACCACAACCAATATCGGCGAAGGCATGCCCGGGGTGCAGACTCCACTATCGTGGAGTATCTGGTATCCGGGCGCCGACCGCGGGCTGAGGGCGGGCGCTTTCGCCATGGGCGTGCTTTCGCGTGCGGAGAAAGATTCCGCTGAGCCTCGCTTCTTGTCCGTGTTTTACGGACGGGGTGCGTTGTTGGTCGAGTTGTTGGCCCTGATTGGTGATCGTCTGCCCGGCACGTCGGGCCAGGAGGCGGTTCGGAGTCTGTATGGGCGGGTGCCTGACGATCTCGTCTTCCGGCCCACTCGCCGGCGGTATCCCTTTGTTGCCCTGCGCTTCCCGCGAAACTTCTTTCGCGGGCCGCGAATCCTGCGGACATTTGCACGTGACCAGGACGATTGGTGGCGCGATGCGATAGCCCGCGTGCCGACGATGGATAAGGCCCAAGCGACTGCGTTGCTTGTGGAGTCGCGTCAGCGGTTCGAAGATTCGACGATTGTGCAAGCCATTGTCGGACTAAACGGCATCCAGCCCGTCTACGACGCGCTCACCCGAGTGGTCGCCCGGCTACAGGCGGGGGACCTGTCCAAGCTGAGTTCGCCGTCGGGCGGTGCCGAGATGGCGGTGGTCGAGGACATCTGGAATGCGTCGCGAAAGAGTCTGACGATTCAGGAAGTCATCGCCAGACACGGCTTTCACGGGCCGCTTGAGGGGGACGTCGCCGCGCGTGTCTGGCGCGAGGACTCAGAGCCGTTGCAGCGCATGGTCGCTCGCTACGAGCTTTGTCCCGAAGATGAATCGCCGATGGCGCGGGAATCCCAACGTTGTCGCGAACGGCAATCCGTCGAAGAAGCTCTCGTGATCGCAGGTCCGTTGATCTGGCGGCCGTTGATACGACTGCTTCTGCGGTTCACCCGCAGCCGCCTGCCGCTTCGGGGAGTGGCCAAACGATCGATGCTCCAAGGGATTGACGGCGCACGCGCCGCGGCACGAAGACTCGGAGCTCTTCTTGAGGCTGAAGGAAAGCTCGAAGAGGCCGATGACGTGTTCTTCTTTACCGTCGGCGAACTTGAGGTCGGCCTGCCGGCTGATGCCCACGGCATTCTCGCGCGACGCAAGCAACGACACGTTGACTATCAAACGCTGGCTCTTCCGGGAAACTGGGTCGGACAACCCAACCCGGTGACGATCGACGACGCCGGCTCTCAAGGCGAGACGTCCGGGGCTCCGCCGGTTACGGTTCTGAGCGGAATCGGGGTCAGTGGTGGGCAAGTGGTCGGGATCGCGCGAGTTGTCGACAACCCGGACTTCGTTGACGTCGAACCTGGGGAGATTCTGGTCGCATCGACGACCGACCCCAGCTGGTCTTCGATCATGTTCCTGTCCCGTGCGTTGGTGGTCGATGTGGGCAGTGCGTTGAGCCACGCCGCGGTGGTCGCCCGAGAACTCGACATTCCTTGTGTGGTGAACACGATTACGGGGACTTCGACAGTGCGGACTGGCGATCTGATCCGCGTGGACGGAGACCGCGGGATCGTGGAGATTCTGCAGGCCGTGCCGGGCGAAAATGATCTCCCAGCAGCGGCTTCCGCTGAGACGGTCGCGGGCAGCTCCTCATGACCGTACGCCAATCGGCACCCGCGCGGGCACGGAAAAAGCGGGAAAAGCCTGGACGTCCGCCGCTGTCGACGCGCGCGGAATTGCTGGACGCGGCACTGCGGGTGATCGATGAGCACGGACTCGCGGCCCTATCCATGAAGCGTGTCGCAGACGAGCTCGGAATCGGCGTGATGACGGTTTATGGCTACGTCAAGACAAAGGACGAGCTGGTGGATGCGGTCACCCACCATGCACTGTCTGCACTGACGGCAACACCCCCGGAGGGTTCACCTGCCGACCGGATCACGAGCGCGATTCGATTGCTGTACAAAGCACTTGGCCAACATGCCGGTGTGCTGGAAGTCCTCCTGAACGGGCCGGCCCCGGGTGCGGCCCTCGATCCGCTGCGCGAGGACTTGCTGGCGATACTCGACGAAGTCGGCCTGACCGGCCCCGAGGCCATGGACGCGCTCAGCATCCTCTACAGCTACGCGGTGGGGTTCGCCGCCACCGAGCGATCCCGCAATCGTCACTCGACCGCCGCCGAGCAACGGCGCGTCGAAGGCCTTTCAGCCGAGCGCTTTCCGCACTTGTCGGTGGCGGTTGACGACTATGCGTCGCGGCTCTCGGTGCGGGCATTCGAGGCGGGCCTGCACAGTCTCATCGCGGGGCTCACGGCCGGTCGCGATAGTCCCGCATGACACGACGGTGTTGATTGTTCCTCGAACAGAGGAGGATTCGCTCCTAGAACACGGTTACTGGTTGTCCTGACGGAACTTCGGGGACCGGGTCGGCCTTTTGCTGCCGTAGCGCCCGGAATATCAGCCACGATTGGATGATGATCCACACGGTGAAGAGGATCAATGGCGACCAAAATACGAGGAGGCCATCCCACGCCAGTGGACCGCTGCGCGGGATGAACGCAAAGGCACCCGCTTCGAACATGATGCTGATCCACAATGAGGTCCAACCCCACCAGCGCGGGAAAGGATTGTGCGGAACCAAGCGGGTAGCCGGGCGCAGACAGATCACGGTCACCGCGATCCACAGGAAGATGTAGAACTGGTCGGTGGTGACCGTTGTCAGGCAGGCCAATTCGTGCATGAGCGTGGTAACTTCGGGATTCTTGCGGGGAGCGGTATAGGCCGCAACGCCCCAAAACAGTGGCGGCAACATCAGGAAGAGCGACATCAACGCTCCGCTGACGAGCGACAGCACAGTCCAGATCTTGAGCCCACCGGTTTCCACACGGCTCATCTGTATTGTGACGACCGCGAGGATGGGCATCATGAAGGCGCCGCACCAGCCACATATCACCGCCCCCCACTTGATCGGTGTGCTGTTGTGCGCGTACCAATCAGCTACCTCCTCGGCGGTCCAAGCCGGGTTCTTCAGCGGCACTTGGCGAATCAGGAAGACAAAGGCGATGAGGTAGACGATCGCCATCACTATTCCCCACCAGAGGATCGCGCGTTGGCTCCGCTCCGAAAATACACTGCGATCTGGTGTCATGACTCTCTCCGTCGTCGGCCACAAACTGGAGTACGGCGCGCTCTAGCGAATAGTGTTGTTATGAAGTGTGATTCGATGCAATCCCGATCGCCGGGGCGACCAGGCAGACGTTTAGATTTCTATCGTCTCAAAATAAATTCTGAGCAAGCCGTCTGTCAAGATATCGGCAGGAGGAGTCTTCAAGACTTCGCCTAAGCGGACGCCTTGTCTACTTTCGGCCGGCGTGCGTCCCGGCGTCCTGGCCGTAGATCAGCGCCCATCCGATCTCGGAGATGGATCGTACGAATGCGCGGTCGGCAGATGCGGGGGTCGAGGCGACATGACGGGCGGTGAGTCGTTCGAACCCGTAAACGATGAATTCAGCGACGGTCTGGGCGTCAAGGCCGGTCGACACCCGGCCGTCGCGTTGGCCTGTCTTGATCCGTTGGCGCATGACGGTCACGACCTCTTGGAGCCGGTCGTTCCACAGCGCGGCGATTTCGGGTTCGTAGCCCGCGGCTTCGAAGTAGGCCTTCAACAGTGGCGCATGCTCGCGCCATACCCGAACGGTGTTGGCCTGCGCTGCGATCATCGAGGTTTTGCCGCCGGTGCCCGCGGCCCAGGCGCATGCGGTATCGAACAGGTCAGCCGTGGCGTCGGAGACCACTCGGTGGAGCAGGTCGGTCTTGTCGGTGAAGTTCTTGTAGAACGCCGAACGCGCCACGCCCGCCTCGTCGCAAATGCGCTGAATCCCCAGGTTGGTGAAGTTTTCTCCGGCGGACAGACAGCGGATCGTGGCATCGATGACATCGCGCGCCACGCCGTTGCGACGGGTGCGACCACTCGGAACCTTCCGTGTTGCCATCGGGTCAGCCTACATATCTCCAGAAATTAGTGGACATAGTGTCCATTAGTGCTTATGGTGTGATTCGGGTCGTACCGACTCGATTGAGCCCACTGGCATCACGCTCAGACCAAGAAGGGGCCGATGTTTTCCACGGCATCTCAGAATCCATTAGCCACCATCGAGCAGCGCGATGGCGAAGCACTTGCCATGCGCGCCTTGGAATCTAATGCGGTAACGCAAGCGCGCGAGCTCGTCGCCATGCGCTGGAAGACGCTCGCCGGGCAAGGTGCTCCGCAAGAGGCGTGGGGGGATCGGTTCGACGAGCTGGTCGAGGAGTTCGCCTTCAACTACTGCCTCAAGGCGACTGCCGGCGATGCGAACTACCCAATCGTGTTGGGGATGCACTATTGCCCGCCTCATGAGTGGTTCGGCACAAGAGTGCCGGGTTCACGCGGTTCGGGCGGCGACGGGCCCGACCAGCACTATGTGTTGGTCCCGGTCAGTTACGGCGCGCACTATGAGATCGAGGGCCAGCGTTTCGACCCCGTGCCAGCCGATATCCCGTTGACGGTCATCGGAAATCCTTCGATCACAATGACATTGGGCAGTCTGGATCTGTTGGGTATCAAGGTCGACGACGACGGCCGGTATCGGTTGACCGTCGGGCCTGAACCGGCGAATGGCGATCCCAACCACGTACAGGTTCCGCCGGGCGCCTTGTACCTATTCAATCGGGAGTGTCGATCCGATTGGCGCCAGGTACCCAGCAGCTGGGTCGTTCGCAGGCTCGATCCCCCAAGCGCGCCACAGTGGACCGAGGAACAGGTGGCCGCTCGCGCAGCATCGATGATGGTCGAGGACGTACCGCCGATGTACTGGTTCCTCAGCATCTACGCCGGCATGGAACCCAACACGGTGGCCCCGCTGTTCAACACCGGCCGGGTTGGCGGCCTTGTCTCGCAGACAATCATGTTCGCGCGCCTGCTTATCGACGAATCGCATGCGTTCGTCTTCACCATCGGCCCCGGTGACGCACCGTATCGAAACATCGTGCTGCACGACTACTGGTTTCGCACCATCGACTATTGGGAGCGCCAGAGCTGCTTGAACAACGGGCAGTCGGTGCCCAACCCAGACGGCTCGGTTACTTACGTTGTCGCTCAAGAGGATCCGGGGGTAGCCAACTGGCTGGACCCCTGCGGCTACTCCCACCTGCTGGTGGTCAACCGCTGGCAGGGGATGCGCGGCGGATCCGAACCCACCGCCGACGGCCGGCTGGTCCCGATAGGCGATCTGGAATCCGCACTACCCATCGACATCCCACGTGTCACACCCGAACAGCGAGCCGAGCGACTACGCGAGCGCAGGGAGACCTTCCTGCTGCGCTTTACGAACGGAGATGCATCATGAGCGAACGCACCGCGCAATGGGAGCCGCCAGCACGCCCCGACTGGGTTCAGCGCATCAACGAAGAGGGTGCGCAGATGAACATCAAAGGCGTGGTCCCGCTTGATCCCGAGTCGTTGATCTCCGCGGCTCAACGAACCACCGGTCTGACCGACTTCGGCGACGATCTGTGGCGCGAACCCCTCGAGGTTCTTTGCAAATCAATGGAGGAAGAGGCGGACCTCAACCTGATGGGCCGGCTGCGGACCCGCTCGGAGCTGCTGCAGCTGCTCGAGGGGCGGTTGCAGATCGAGGACTGGTACACCAGGCATCCCGAAATCGATGACGAAGTGGTCAGCGAACCCGTCTTCGTCATCGGTCAAGGTCGCTCCGGGACCACGATGCTGGTGAACATCCTCGATCGCCATCCGGACAATTGTGCGCCGAAGCACTGGGAGATCATCTTCCCGTGCCCACCCCCGGAGGCTGCGACTTACGAGACCGACCCGCGCATCGAACGCGGACACTTCCTGATCGACCAATGGAACCGGGTCACGCCGAGCATGGTGTCGATGCACGAGTTCGCCGGCCGGTTGCCGATGGAGTGCTGTCAGATCCTCGGATTCGGCTTCCGCTCCTCGACCTGGTTCGACAGCCTGGGGCAGGTACCCAGCTACCAGATGTGGCTGGCGGGTCAGGATCCACGTATCGGGCTGGCTTATCACAAGCGGGTCCTGAAGCTATTGCAGTGGCGGAATCCTCGCGAGCACTGGGTCCTCAAGGATCCCATGCACCTCGATCGCATGCCCGAGATGCTCGAGGTATACCCGGATGCCCGGTTCGTCTGGCCGCACCGTGATCCCACCCGCGCGCTGGCCTCGGCGGTGAGCCTGCTCGGAACCGTGCAATGGGGCCGTACGGACCGGCCGTTCCAATTCGGCGCCTTCGACTACGTGACCGACCCCAATCTGTCCGCGGGGCGATTCAACGCGGTCATCGAACAGATCGAGGCCGGCGAGATCCCCAAAGACCGCTTGCACCATATGCTTTACACCGACCTGGTCGACGATCCGATTGCCGCGATCACAGCCATGTACGGTGCGTTCGGTCTGGAACTGACTCAAGCCGGTCGCGACGCGATGCAGCACTACGTTGATTCAAACCCACGGGGTGCCAGGCCGGTGCACAAGCTGAATCTTGGTACTGAAGAGATGAATTCGCGCGATCGGATCGCATTCGCGCGCTACCAGGAGTACTTCAGCATTCCATTTGAATAGGCGAAACGCTAAGCGTCCGAACGCGCCGCGCGCTCGTCCGTCGCGGCCTCGTCACGAATGGCGCGCAGCAGCACGACGGTCATCACGATGTACCAGACACCGAAGACGGCCGCGGGTATCCAGAATCCGATCACGCCGGTCCAGGCAAAAGGACCCGTCTTGAAGAAGATGATCATGCTGGCCGGAAGCAGCAACAGTGCGACCCAGAGGTTGAAGAACCCGAGCCAGCGCGGGAAAACCGGTGTCGCACTGCGGTCGTGGAAGATCGCAACGACGAGGGCGCCGAGCTGGCCGAAGATCGGCGGCCACGGAAGGATCAGCATCACATAGGACAGATCGTTGACGAGCTTCGTCAGCTCCGCCGGGCGTTCGGGGCGAAACAACCCGCCGATGAACAACAGCATCGGGATGATCAACACGACAGTGACGATGATCCCGGAGGCGAACTGCAGAATTGCCAAACTGGGCACGCGCAACTCGGTGCGCCGGATCTGCATGCTGATCGCGAAGAAGAACGGGATCGTCAAAAAGATGCCGATCAACGCGAGCAGCGCTCCGAGCCGGTGGACGTTGACGTTGTCGCCATAGACCGCGGCCACGTGCTCGGCCTGGTACGACGGTGGGATGAGCGGAATGAATCCGCCCATCAGTCCCCACCCACCGAATAACAGCACCACGAACGCCGGACCACACCACGAGCAGAACGTCTGTATTCTGCGCGACAATTCGATGTCACGCAGCAATGCCTCGGGCGCCGTCACCGCTTCTTCTGGTCGCGAATGGCCGTCTGCGCGGCCAACTTTCCGGGCAGCGCGCACACACCACCGACCGGGTGGGTACCCGCGCCGCTGAGATAGAGCCCCTTGACCGGGGTCCGATAGCCGCCCAGCCCGGCCGCGGGCTTCAGCGGCCCGAACCGGGTGATCAGCGGGTCGACGTGATAGACGTTGCCCGCCGGGGCATTGAACCTCTCTTCGAGGTCGGGCCCACCGAGGACGGCGCGATCGATCTCGAGCTTGTCGAGTCCCTCGTAATACTGTGCGGTATCCCGCAATACGGCGTCGCCGACCTTGTCACGGACGTCGTCCCATGGCTCTTCCGGCGTCACCGGAATGACGCCGGACCACAGCCACAAATTGTCGCGTCCCTCGGGGGCCTGGGTGGGATCCACCGCGGTGGGGATGATGGCGCAGCTCACCGGGACCGGGTCGGGCCACTGGCCGCGAACGACGGCGTTCCAGGCGTCGTCCTGTTCCTTCAGGGTGTGCCAGGCAATGAGGTACTTGCGGAGGTCCAGCCCGTCGCCGCGCCAATCCTCGTGCTTCTTCATCGTCACTTGGCCCTCGAGGGCGACGTTGATCTTCAGCGACGTCGCGTGGGTCTTACGAATCGGGATGTCCTTGGCGCGCGCCGAAAGTTTGGTATCCAGCGTGCCCTCGGGGAGCAGTTCGTTGAGCGTGACGACCGGGTTGCAGGTCGTCAGGACACCCTCGCGCGCCGTGATGAACTGGCCGGACTCCAGCTGCACGCCGGTCACGCGGTCGTTGGACACGGCGAGCTGCTGGACCCGGGTGTTGGTGTGCACCGTGCCGCCCAGCGCGGTGAGGCAGCGATGCAGCGCGGCGGGCAGCGCGCCGGTGCCGCCGACCGGCATTGCATTCGCGACCTTTTGCACGACACCGAGATAGATCATCGCCCACGCGGTTGCGTCAAGACGCATCTGAGAGAAGGCGGCCATGGCCGCCAGTGCGCCCTTGGGCAATTCGGTTTCGAAGGTCTCCTCGAGGAATTCGGTGTGCGACGCGGTGACCATGTTGCGCAAGCCGGCGATCTTCTTGAGGTGGCGGGTCGCGCCGAACAACGAGCCGGCCATCTCGCGGTTGAACGGTCGCGTTGGATGTGACTTCATGTAGGCCACGACCACGTCCATGATCGGGTCCAGCGCATTGGCCATGTCCAGCCAGGCCCGAGCATCCTTCGGCGAGAAGCGTCGCAGTTCGTCGGCGGTGCGGCTGGCGTCCTTCCAGATGGCGAGCGAGCTTCCGTCCGGGGCCAACTGAATGTGGGCGGGATCCACCGAGATTCGCCGCAGGCCGTATTTGTGTAATTCGAGGTCCTCGGCGACTCCGGAGAGTTGGAAAATCCCGGTCAACTGGATCGCGCCCTCGTTGAAGTAGTGGCCGGGCGCCTTCGACAGGGTGGCATTGGTGGAGGTCATGCCGCCCACAGTGGGCGACGCCTCGAGGACGGCCACCCGATATCCGGCGCGGGCCAGGTAACACGCCGCGGTCAGTCCGTTGTGTCCGGCTCCGATGATCAGGTAGTCGGCTTCGGTGGGCAGATTGTTTTCCGTCATACCTGCGATCCTGATCGAACTCGATTACAAAATCAAGATTGAGATACCGATCGAATGCAATACTGCTGTCGTGACACTTCCCGCTGCCCCGATGGGGCGCCGCGATCGGCGAAAGGCCGAGGCTCGGCAACGGCTCCTCAACGCGGCCCATCGGCTGATCGCCGAGAACGGGGTGGCGGACCTTCGAATCGGTGATGTCACCGATCTTGCCGATCTGGGCTTCGGCACCTTTTACACCTATTTCCCGTCCAAGGACGCGCTCCTCGAGGCGGTCGTGGCCGACCTGCTGGCCGGCCTGGCCGCGAGGATTGGTTCCGACGCACTCGAGTTCACCGACCCCGCCGAGGCGGCGTCGGCGTCCTACCGGCGTTTCCTCAGGTTCAGCCGGGACGAACCCGAATTGGCACGGGTGCTCGTCGAACTCGACCGGGTCAATGCAATTTTCGAGGACGCTGTGACGCCGTGGGCTATGGAGACCCTCGCCCGCGGCCGTAAGTCTGGCCGATTCGCCATCGACGATCTGGAGCTCGCCCTGACATCGATCGTGGGTGCCGCGCTGGCCGCCATCCGGTCGATCCTGGCCGGCCGCCTGCCCTCGGGTCCCAAGACCGAGTCGCGCGGTGCGGAGATGATGCTGCGCGGCTTCGGCGTCGATCCGGAGTCCGCGCGAGAGATCGCGCGGCGCAAGCTAGCGTAGCGGCACCCATAGTTCCTCTGACGTAAGGGATTTCGGTCTCGACGACGTCTCGTTCGGGTGGCCCTCCCTCGCGAGGACAGGGCCGGTTCGACGCCTATTTTGAATTGCGATTCACTATTGAAAAGTGATTCATTGTGGACTAGCTTTGCCATCACTGGGTGATCTGGGTAAATCGTGCCGGCCATCGCCACTCAATGAGCCTCGAACGGCTGGGCCCGAGCGGCTGAACCTGTCGGCCTGGTCTTAAGGAGTAATGCGTCATGGTGCTGCAGCACGACGTTGACCGCGAATCGTCCGCGATCGGAGCTCAGCAGACCTTCCAGCGGCTGTGTGCGTTGAGCGGCGTGGTCTGTCCGTTGTTGTTCTTCGGAGGCCTGCTGTTCAGCGGGTTTTTGCCGCCGTTGCGGCCCGGTGCGTCGGCGGTCGAGATCGCTCTGCACTATCAGCAACATGCGACCGGTGTCCGGTTCGGTGCGGCGCTGATTCTTCTCGCGTCGATGTTCTACATCGCCTATTCGGGAGCGATTTACGGTCAGATGCGCCGCATTCCGGGGTCTGGACAAACCGCCGCGGGGGTGGCGTTGGCCGGCGGGGCGGTGGCCGCGGTGACATTCATGATTCCGCCGATGCTGTGGGCGGTTACCGCGTTTCGTCCCGATCGGTCACCGGAGACCACCCAGACGCTCAACGATATGGCGTGGTTCATTGTGGTCATGCCATGGGCGCCGTTCATGGCGCAGAACTTCGCGTTCGCCTTTGCGATCCTGACCGATTCTCGAAGCAGGCCACTGTTTCCGCGGTGGCTTGGCTACCTGAACATTTGGGCGACGATCGTCTACACGCCGGCGATCGTATTGCAGTTCTTCAAAACCGGACCGTTCGCGTGGAACGGAGTATTCGTGTTCTGGCTGCCGGCGGTGGTCTTCGGTATGCAGTTCGTCGCGAACACCATCTGGCTGGTCAAGGCGGTCCGATACCCAACGTCGGCGGGCGGCGATCACCTCGATCCGGAGGGGCGACCGACACCGACGGCGGCACAGGTGATTTCGCAATAGGAGGCACGACGATGACCGATGCGCGGCTGCTGCGGGTTGGAATCTGGAGCGGCCCCGCGATGGCAGTCGTCACCTTGGTCGGTGCCGTTCTTATCGGGCGATTCATTCCGCCGTTCATGGACCCGTCGAGTACCGCGGCGGTCGTGGCGGCAAGGTACGCCGAACACGCCACCAGCGTGCGCATCGGTGCGATCGTCTCGGCCGTCGGCCTCTGCCTGATCGCGCCATTCGGTTGCGCGCTGGCGGCGCAGACGCGGCCGGCCGAAGGTGCGCGTCCCTTTCTCACGTACGTGCAGGTCGCGTCCGTCGCGGTCGCCAGTGTCTTTGTCGTACTGGCCTGCACGATCTGGGCGCTCACCGCGTTTCGCCCCGGCGACTACCCTCCCGAGTTGGTGCGATACAGCAACGATTTCGCCTACTTCCTCTTCATTTTCACCTGGCCACCTTTCACGGTCTGGTTCATCGCGATCGCTCTCGCCGCGTTCAAGGATCCGGAGCGGGCGCCGTTTCCACGGTGGTCCGGCTATCTGTGCCTCTGGCTCGCGGTTCAAATCTCGGCGGGCGCGTTGATCGCTTTCTTCAAGACGGGGCCGTTCGCGTATAACGGTCTGTTCGCGCTTTACCTGCCCGTCGCACTCTTCTTCGTCTGGGTCGTCGCGATGACCGTCGTGATGTTGCGGAACCTGTCCGCCGAGCGCCGGGGCGCCGAAACCCAGCCCGCAACTTAGATATTGGCCTACTGCCGCTGCACCCGAACCGTGCCGGCGTCGCCGTCGACCGTCACCCTGTCACCGGTGCGTAGCAGGCGGCTGCCGTCCACAGTGTTGATGACACAGGGGATTCCAAGCTCGCGAGCAACGATGGCGCCGTGGGACAGCGACCCGCCGATGTCGATCACCACCGCTGCGGCAACCGACAGCAGCGGGGCCCACGACGGGTCGGTGATTCGGCATACCAGAATGTCGCCGGGCTCGAAATCGTCGGCCTGGTCACTGTCGGCGTCGTCGACCACCCGCACCGTTCCGTCGACCATCCCGGGGCTGACGCCCATTCCCGAGACCACGTCGACGCATTCGTCTGACCGCTCGAAGCCGTCCAACGAGACCGGGGTGGGATTGCCCTGCCAGGTCGGTGGCAAGTCCAGGCCGCGGTATCGGCGGTAGAGCGCTTGGCGCTTGGCGATAACGTCTCCGCGTTCGGCGCGGGGGTCGGCGAGCAGTTCATCGAGGGTCAAGAAGAACACGTCCTCGGCATCGTCCAGCACACCGTCGGCGGCCAGCGCGGTACCGATTGCTCGGGCACCGGCGCGCATCCCGTCCATCGCCAGCAGGAAGCCGGCCTTGCCGACCTCGCGACCAAGCACGAACCTACGGGTCAACGCCAGCATCGGCGCAACCAGCGGCCGGCGCGACCACGGAAGAGCTTCCCGCAGTTCGCGTTCGGCGCTGAGCCGGGCAAGTCGGGTGGACGCCGCGTTGGCCAGCGGATCCGTACCGGACTTGCGGTACGACTCGGCCAACGACCGGATCGGTGTCAGGTCCTCGCGCCAGGAGTGACTCGACACGTCGCCCTCACCGCGGCCGTGGTAGCCATGCCGGCGCACGAACTCGCTCTCCGTCAGCTGCCCGCTGGCCAGTTCGCGCACGTCCGCGACGACGGCGGATTCCTCCATGCCGCCGTATCCGCTGACCAAAGTGCGCTCCAGGCCGTCCCTTCCGGCGGCGGCGCACAGTTTGGCAAGTTGGTCATAGAATGCCTGGGCCAACAGCGTGACGATGCAATGGGCGCGCATCACCGGGACGTATCGCCGGCTGCCTTCGGCCAGCAGGGCTAGCCCTTCGCTCACCCCGGCGGGGGAGTGGTCACAGATGTTGCGTGTCCACCAGCCGTAGTTGTCGGCTCGGTAGGCCGCGACCTGTCGAGGAGTCCGGACCACATTCAACGGCAGCTTCGCCGCGACGACGGGATACCGTTGACGCACTGGGCGGTTGCGCTCTTGCGACATCTTGGCACCGAAGAACTGGACCTCTACCGCATCGCCCGACGTACCGGGCATGCGATCACCGAAACCGCGAAACGTGTTGACGTTGGCCGCATATCGACCGTAGAAGATGCAACCGAACCGCCGGTTGACATCGGCTACATCGGGTGGGTGCGACCACGCGCCGAGTGCGACGACCACCTCGGAAAGCACTTGTTCGGTCAGGCCACCCCAGATGCTCCACCCCAACGGTGTATGCACGCCGGGCGCCGCTTCGGCGACATTGCCCGTCGAAAAGAAAGTGGTCGGGGCGCTGACCATGTGCAACAGGTTCGCCGGCTCCGCGGTCGGCACGATCGGTGTAGTCATTGCCGTCAATATACGACACATGGAACAAGATACGGATCATGTTCCATGTGCTATGTTCCAACGATGGACAGCGGCGTCGACGTGGTCGCGGCCATTCGCCGCACGCCCACGGTGAATGTCGCGGGCGAACGGCCGAGCGGCACGGTGTGGCTGTGGGCCACGTTGGGTCTGGCGTTGATTGGGCTGGCGGTGAGCTGCTGGACCAGATGGTTGCTGTCCCCGCAGGCCACCCCCGTTGACCCCGGTCCCGACCCGTACTCCTTCGGCTGGGTCATCCGGCTGACCGAGGTGATCAGCCTTTCGGTGTTCGCCTTCTTGCTCTGGTTCACGCTGTTGCGACCGGCATACCGGCAGCGGACCATCACCCTGGACGGGAAGCTGTTCCTGGGTGGCCTGTTCGCATCGGTCCTCGACGTGTTGTGCCAGATGTTCAACCCCACCTGGGCGATGAACGCTCATTCGCTGAATTTGGGCACGTGGGCCGGGCAGTTCCCGGGGTTCGCGGCACCCCAGGCCGACCGATGGGCATGGAGCCTGGGCTGGTGTATGCCCGCGTATATCTGGCTGGGCGTCGGCGCCGCGATCGTGGGATGCGCTTACCTGGACGCTCTGCGCCGGCGATTGCCACGCGCGAGCACCGTCGGCCTCTACGCAGTCGTGCTCGCGACTTTCGTGCTGGCCTTCGGCTGCCTGGCGACCGTATGGAACCGAACGGGTGTCTACACCTACGTGTCCTCGCCGAACGCACTGACGTTGTGGGCCGACACCACCCATCGGCTCCCGCTGACCGAGTTGCTCTTCATCTCGTCGTATTGCTTGATGTTCACCTGGTTGCGCGACGGACGCGACGCGAACGGGCGTTGTGCGGTAGACCGTGACGTCGACGGATTGACGGTGAGTTCCAGGAGCAAGACCGTGCTGTCCGGCTTGGCGGTATGTGGTTGGGCGGGCTTCACCACCCTGGTGGCCTATCAGATACCCAACGACTGGGTAGCCATGACCGGCGGCGCGAACAGCATCCCCGTGCTGCCGTCGTATCAGCAGGGCAGCGTCTATTGTGGACAGCCCGGAAAGCCGTTGTGCCCCAATCAGTATCTGAATCAGCTGAAGCGGACACAAGGCACCACCTCCGGAGGCGGTTAGATGGTCGCCATGCTTCCGGAAAACATCGGCCCTGCCGTCCCAGAGCAGGTGCTGGCCGCCGCTCGCCGCTGTTTCGCGCGCTACGGCGTCGACCGAACAACCATGGACGACATCGCCAAAGAATCGGGTATCGGGCGCACCGGTTTGTACCGGCTGGGCCTGACTCGCCCCGAGATCACCGAAGCCGCGATCGTGACCAGACTGCGTGAACTCGGGGAGGGCATTCGGCCCATCGCCGACCGCCCCGCGGCGTTCGACGA
The DNA here is from genome assembly GCA_029339505.1 of Unio delphinus. Lineage (NCBI taxonomy): Eukaryota > Metazoa > Mollusca > Bivalvia > Unionida > Unionidae > Unio > Unio delphinus. The sequence goes on from JAQISU010000482.1 coordinate 140,630, forward strand.
ACTGCTGTTGGAGACTTCGATCGCCACGGTGGACGCCGCCCGCTCCGATCCGGAACTGCGCCACCTGCTGGACACCACCACAACCGTTTCACTGCACCGGCTGATCACCGGCCACGAATCTGCCATGCAGGGAATCGTTTTGGATGTCTTGGGCCCCATGCTGCGACGCGCCCGCGAGCGCGGCGAGATTCGACCCGAAGTCGACGACGACCGCGCCGTGGAGTGGCTGCGCGGCGTCTACCTGATGTTGATGCTGCGCGAAGACCTCGACGCCGACGCCGAAAAGGCGCTCGTCGCAGACTTCGTGCTGCCCTCCCTGGTCGCACCCGGCAGCAATTCGAGAAAGAGAGCGAAGAGATGACAGCGAATGCCAACGGCGGATTGACCGATCGCGGACCGGTCTTCATCATCGGTGCCGGGCCGTCCGGCCTCACCGCGGCCTATCGACTTCGCGATCAAGGAATTCCGGCTGTCGTCTTGGAGAAGCGCGATCGCACCGGCGGCATGATCCACACCCACCGGGAACAGGGCTACCTGATGGAGGAGGGTGCCACCATCCTGCCGAGCGCCTATGAGCCGGTGGTCAAGCTCGCCCACGAGATCGGCAGCGGCGACGATCTGATCCCGGCCGGGTCGATCATCGGCTTCGCGCGCGACGACGCCATCCACAACCTGCGCTCGGACCACCTGTTTCTCGACGTCCTCAAGACACCGCTGGTATCCCTGAAATCAAAAGCGCTGATGGCCCGCTTCGGTGTCGATGCGACCCGCGCGAGCAAGCTGCTCAATTACGAAGACCTCTCTCGCGCTTCGGCATTCGACACCATGACGCCGCGCGAATACTGCTCGCTGCACCTCGGCCTGTCGGGGGAGGTGTACGACTACGTGATCAATTCGACCGTGCGTGGGGTGCTGGGGGTGCGCGGCGACGCCATCTCGAATCTGGAGCTGTTCTTCATGCTCTACAACATCCTGGGCAGCAAGTTGTACGCATTCCGCGACGGATACTCGACCTACATCGATCGCCTTTCGAAAGGCATGGACATCCGGCTGGGCAGCACGGTTCAAGAGATCAGGGAAGCCACCGACGGCGTGACCGTCACTTGGACCGATGCCGATGGCGTCACCCACACTGAATCCGGTGCAGGCGCAGTGATTACGGCCCGCGGCGACACCATACCTGACCTGGTACCCGGCCACTTCGATGCGGCATCGGAGGCGTTCCTGCGCGGTCTGCGGTACACCAAGTGCGTCGTGATGAACACCGGCGTGACCCGCAAGCCCAAGGGCATCGTGGCGTCGGTGATCAACATCCCCGAGCCCGTCGACCCGGATCTGATGGGTTTCACCTGCGAGCACAACAAGGCGCCGGGCCGTGCGCCCGAGGGGCACGGTCTCCTCGACATTCTGACGATGACCGAATTCGCCGAGCAGATCATCGACGAGGACGACGACACCATCCGCGCCAAAGTCCTGAGCAGGATGGAGAAGTTGATCCCCGGCATCACCGACACCGTGGACTACACCCGAATCGCCCGTTGGAACGAAGTGATCGTCTACAGCAGGCCCGGACTCTACAAGGAGCTCGGGCAGTTTCAGGCCCGGCAAGCGGCCATCACGTCGCGCATTCAGTTGGCCGGGGTGTTTCGGTCCTCGTCGAATATGTGCACGGCGACGGTGTCGGGCGAACGCGCGGCAGCAGAGCTGCTGGCCCAGTTACGGGCGCCGCAGCGTCGCTTCGTCGCGGTGTAGCCGGGCGGCGCGTGCCGCGACAAGGCGTTCCTGAGATCTGAAAGCTTTTGCACGGCAGAGCTATCGGACGCTGCGTTCTGCGACAGCGCGGATAGCGGGGAGGCGCTTGGCTGAGCCTGGCAATCAGATGAATATAAGTTCATTCTTGAAATAGCATTCATATACCGATACGCTCTTCAGTGTCCTGAGAGATCCGGGCGTGCGGAGTGCGCGCTGCAGTTGGAAGCAAAGGGAAGAGATGACGGCGTTCGTTCCTCTGCACATGGCCCCACCGGTGCCGGCCCACCCGACGACGCCGATGCCCTTTGTGCCCGAGGTGATATTCACGATCTTCCTCGGAATTCCCGTTCTTTTCGGTGTCTTCTTCGCGATCAAGCATCTCGTGAGCGGCCGTGGTCCGCTGCTGGCGTACTGCCTGATCGGCGGCGGTATCGCCTGCCTATTCGAACCGATCGTCGACACGATGGGCCTCTGCTACATCCGTCAGGGGGCCGTCACAACGACGTTTTCGTCGATGGGCAGGGATTTCCCACTCTTCATCAATTTCGTCTACATCTGGTACGTGGGCGGGCTGGCGTACCTGGCTTCTCGCATCTACCAGACCGGCGTCACGCGTAAGGCAGTGTTCCAGCTGTATCTGATCGATGTGTTCATCAACATCTGGCTGGAGAGCCCCGGTGTATTGATGGGCGCCTACGAGTACTACGGTCCGCAACCGCTGAACTTCTGGGGTTTGCCCCTGTGGTGGGTCTGCGTCAATCCGCTGATGCCGATGACGGCCGGGGCGTTGATCTACCGGTTGAGTCCGCAGTTGCGTGGGGCGAGGCTTGCTTTGGTCATCGCGTTCATTCCGATGGCCGACGGGATAGCGAACGGTGCTGCCGCTTGGCCGGTGTGGACGGCGCTAAACCTGAACGCCCACTTGGGATTCACCTACCTGGCCTGGCTGATCACCCTGGGGCTGGCATTGACGTGCGTGTGGATCCTGTCCTTCGTGGTGGCGCGCCCCGACGACGAGGTCTTCATCACCTCCAAGGTCGGCATCCTCAAGGCGGCGATCTTCGGTGCCCAGGAACAGGACAAGGTTCCGGTCGCCGTATCCAGTCCCTGAGCGATCAGTGGACGCGGTGCACGACCCCTTGTTCGATGAGCCCGCCCCCACGCAAGCCGGACGATTCCACGTGCATGAAGTCGTCGTAGGTGCCGAACGCGGGCCCGTCGGTTTCGACACCCATCGGGACGAAGAATCCCGCCGCGCGCTCTACCAATGAGATTTCGGTGGTGGTCCCATCTTTGAGTTCCATTCGCGCCCTGACGAATTGGGCGGCAGTATTGCGGCGAATGCTCATGTTCACCACCGGTGTCGAGGTCGTTGACGTGTTCCAGAATCCGTCCGAGACCTGGGTCCCGTCGGTGCGCAGGAACTTCATCGAGCTCAAGAAGACGTCGTCGAACACCGCCGCCAGGGCGGCGTACTCGACCCACATCGCGGCCTCGTCGCGGAAACCCCAGGTGCGATCGCGTATTCCCTGAGCCGCGAAGCTACGCTGCTCGCCACCGATGGTGACCGCGCCCTCGACGTGGCAGGCGCTCTGGAAATGTTGCAGCGGACGTCCGGGCACCAGATCCGGGATCAATCCCGTCGACGAGTAGTCGGCGGGCAAGTACAGCGGGGCGTTGACGAAATCCGCGGTGAGGTCGGGGTGGTCGATGCGCACGGCCCCGTCGAGACCGAAGTCGATGTGATCGCCGGCGAAGCTGCCCTCGGGAAGCGGTTCGATGATTTCCACCGTCTTGCCATCTACCGAGAAGCTGCATCGCGCCCTGCGTGAACCCGGCGCATTGGGCGATGTCGAGACGTGAACGCTGCCAAACGTGTTGGAGTTCAGATCCCAGAAGGCGAGGTACGCGTTGTCCTTCCAGGTGGGTTCGGCATCAGTTGCCGCCCCCTGGTGGATCGCGGTTGCGAGAGGCCCCCAGCTGTCAACGGTGACTGCGGTCATCGATCGTTCCCTTCTCGATTGCGCGGCGCTGCTCGTTAAAATTAGCACACGAGCTAACGATCGTTCACGCATTATGCCGAGGCATTCTGTCCCCGCGACCAGGCTCAGTCGAAGAACAGGCGACTGAGTTTCAACGAGTCGATGTACTCGCGCGCGCTCACGATCTTGTCGCCGTCAACCCGGAATATCCAGACATAGCAGGCGCCGTCGTTGACCTTTCCGTTCGTGCACGTGGCACGCAATGAAAACTCGACGATGACCGTCGGGCCGTCGGTGAAGACGTTCTCGGCGCGCAGGTCGAAGGTCGACGTGTCGTAAAACTGGAGAACGAGCGGTAGCACCTCGTCGATGATCGTCCGGCGCCCCTGGTAGCGGGCGCCGCCCGGCAATAAGCCGTCGCCGCCCATGATTTCCCAGACGACGTTCTCGGCTACCAAATCGCCCAGTGCCATGACTTCGCCACGTCCGAGAGCGTCGAAGGCCGTCAGTACGACGTCTTTCGGGGTACTCATCGTCGTCACTTCGCCGCGAGATCCATTGGGGCGCAACCGAGGTGAGTGCGTATCTCCGAGCCGAGCTCTTCCCATCCGAGGGCGTGGCTTGGATCGGCCGCGGCGGAGAAATTGAAGAGCGAGAACTCGGTAATGCCGGCTTCGATATACGGTTTCAGCCGCTCCGCGACCCGTTTGGGCGAGCCCCATAGGCAGCTGTGATCCAGGATCTCATCGGGAACCTGCCGGCTGAGCCGCTCGGCCTCGCCGATGGTCATACGGGTGAGGTCCCAGCTGGCGGTCGCCCAATTGTAATCGCCGAATGGATGTTCGTAGCCGTACTTTTTCCACGCCGCCCCACCGGCGATCGAAGCGCCGATGATGCCCAACCACTTCACCGGCAGCAGCTGAGCGCGTGCCCATGCCTCGTCGTCGGTTTGGCCGATCGCGGCGAATACCTGCGCCACAAAGCGTAATTCGCTCGGGTCGCGTCCTGCTGCGTCGGCCGCCGCCTTGACCCCGTTGATCATCTGAGCCATCAGTGCGGGGTCATCCATCGACCCGCCAGGCAGAAACGTCAGCCAACCGTCGCACACTCCGCCGGCAAGCGACAGGATCCGTTCGCTTCCGCCGACCACCAGGATCTGGGGGTCGCGGCCGTCAAACCGGGGCAGCGGGAACACGGCATCGTCGAGTGGCCAGAACGGCGATTCGCGGGAGACCGGCCGGCCCTCGGAGCTCCAGAGCGCCTTGAACGTATGGATCGCTTCCTCAAGCTTGCCCTGCGGTTTGACCCGTCGCTCCCCGTAGGGCTCGAACTGCTTGGCCTCGCCGGCGCCGAGCGCGAACGTGATTCGGCCGCGCGACAGATGGTTGAGGGTGGCCATCTCCTGCGCCATGAGTGCGGGGCTGCGCCGCAATGGATCGACGACCGCGAGCAGAATGTCGATGTTCTGGGTGAGTACCGCGGCGGCGGCACAGATCTCGAAGCTGGAGAACCAGACGTCGCTGTACATCCCGCTGGGCGCGGATAAGTCGGCCTGTGTAACAGGAGATTTCAACATGCCAAATGGGTGGGTGCCGGTCAGCTGATCGGGGAAATTGATGAAATCCCAGCCCAGCTGCTCG